>BFEA01000566.1:137731-153777 GCA_003427395.1 Chara braunii | reverse complement strand
GGTAGTGGCGATCAGCGGCGGTATCTGCTAGGCGCAGCGCCGTCAGACTTGGGYATAGGACCGAAAAGCCAGTCGAACCAGGGAGAGTCGGTCCCTCCGAAGTTTCCCTCAGGCTGGCRGGCGCTATCGGGCAGACCGCTGCCTGGTTCCCCCGAAGTTTCCCTCAGGCTGRMGGGCGCTGCCTAGATCCCACCGAAGTTTGCCTCAGGATAGTTGGGGCTGGTGGACAACCTGTCGGTCACCGACGGGGTCCGCTGCTACCGGGCTTTCTATTCGGGTGAAGACCGTAGTGTGAGTATCTTGTTGGTTGCTATGCATCAATGATACTGGTCATCARACACCGCTAATGTGGGGTTGGAGGGTGGTAGGGGGAGGTGCGARTGACTGGACAAGGCATCGCCCGCCCCAGTCAGCAATGCCTGATCACCCTGCATCATCGTGATGAGGGGCTGATACAAGCCTTGCACTCGCACCACTGCCATGGTGCCAACCTACCCCGTGGGCCCGTGGGCTGGGGAGAGTTCAAGGTTTGATTGGTGTTTCCTTGTACTAGACATAGAGTAGTGAGAGGATAAGAAAGATGTGGAAAAAATCATATTACTTAAGCAGCATTCCCCAAGGGGGGAGGTCCATGACGCTCTGCGTGCCGGATTCGGGTCAAAGTTTTGGTGAGGGGGTTGGATGAAGGTGATCGAGGTCGGGGGAGTGTGCAGAGGGGTGCGCATACCGAAATGCTCACCGCGCGCCATTAAACGAGAGCACGTGCCCTGGGGGTGGGCCACACGGATGACGTTCATGCGGAGGAACATCTTGGAGGCGAGCCATCCGATATGCGGCTTTTTTTTTTTTTTTTTTTTTCCCTCCGGTTGGCAATTGTTCTGTGTCCCCCTTTTCCTTTTTCCGTTTCTCGCGCCTTCCGTTTTGTGTCCCTTGTTTTTTTTGTTTTTTCTTTTCTTTTCCTCCTTTTTTCATTTCTCGCACGACTGTCACTTTGTGCCCGCGGTAGGCCGTTGTTGTTTCTGTGGACGAACATCTTGGAGGTGAGCCATCCGAAATGCAGTGTGAGGTCACCCACTTCATTTGTTATTTATGTGGGCGTAGCCCGCACCACCTGGACGGGCACTTAGCTAGTATATATAAAAAAGATTAACGACGTTATACTTGCCTTTGACGGACTTTAGTTCAAAGTCAAACTGGTCGATCTCTGCTGCCAACCTAGTCAACTTAGGAGTCATACGGGCCTGCGTTTCAACCATCCAAGTGTTTCATGATCAGAATACACTTTAAAGTGTCAGTTTAAGAGATAATGTCGCCAGTGGTCTAACGCCTGTCTAAGGGCATAGAATTCTTTCTCATACGTCGAGGCGGTAACTTTCTCACTAGGAAGTCTGCAAGACATGAACTCGACGGGCCTATTGCATCAGTCGTAACGATGAACAGAAGAGGCGGATTTGTTATCTGAAGGACTGGGTATTCAATCAAACACTTCTTTAGCTTCCTGAACACGAAAGTGTAGTCCTTATCCCACACCCAAATGGTTTTCTTCTTCACCAGTCTACGCAGCGGTGCAACGTTGAATGTGAAATTCCATACGAACTTCCGAGAATAGTTGGCCAAACCTAGGAACAAGCGCAGTCGCGTAAGCGTATGAGGGGTCAACCAATCCCTAACCGCTTCTATCTTCACGTCCTCCATTTTAACTCGATCTTCGTTCATGACTCTACAACATGCCCAAGATACAAAACTTAGTGCTTAGCCCACTCACACTTTTGCGGGTCAAATTAAAATCAGACGAAGATGTTCCCAATATTCCTACAACATCTTGCTAGAAATCGGAATATCATCTAAGATAAACGACAACGAACTTATCTAGCCATTCCCTAAAAAGGTCGTTCATGCATCTTTGGAAAGTGTCAGGGGCATTCGTCAGCCCAAACGACATCACTACAAACTCATAATGGTCGTAATGGGCCATAAAATTCGTCTTGTGCTGATCTTTGCGCTCTACCTCAATCTGATTGTAGCCCGAATTGAGATCTATCTTCGGAAAATATTTACAGTCTTGCACCATCTCCAACAAATTGTCTATTCACAAGAACGGTTCGGCGTTCTTGATAGTGATCGCGTTCAACTCCCTGTACTCAATACACATACGCAGTTCGCCCCCTTTCTTAGACATTAATAAAACCGGTGCATCATAGGGCGACGAGCAAGGATTAATCCACCCCTCCTCCAACAGCTCGTTCAACTCTTTGGGAGATATTTTATACACGGGCCCACTTGAAGTTCCACTATCGGGTTCTATCTCGATCCGGTGCTCAATCGCTCTTTCCACTACACCTGCAGGGCTCTCTCCCACTTTTGCATAATTCTTCCAACACTTCTTCCACTCGCTCGTCGTCACTTACAGGTTTGACGTAGGCGATAAAGACTTGGTCCACTATATTCTCCTTGACGACGTATCTGGCGCACGCAGGGGCACATGTGCAACAGAGAGACAAACTAGACTTTACACGCCGATTGCTACATCCCATTTCCTGTCAACTTCATGCTCAACTAAACCCATCCCTCTTCTACCCATGTTCAACTCTTTCCTCGACGTGTACACGACAACGTCAAGTTCCTATTCCTGTTCGAGCAGGCAACGCAAAGCATCCTGCAAAACATGAACTTTCCCAAACGMAACCTAACGCAACAGTATGGCACTGCTCCATACAACATTTGCGGGCATCTCAACGAATACTGATCACGAAACTAACAATGTCGAGCCCGGTCCAATAACTCMTGTTTCATCGCAGGACACCATGCCCGCGGCAAGGTCGTCCCGTATTTAGTGTCCAACATACTATAGTCGCGATGAAATTTCAACTTCTGACAGAAGTRACGCGTGTGAACCGAACTAAGGACATCACCGGGCACGGGAATGAGACTTCCCCATTCGAGCATGTTTGCRAACTTATAGTCATTTGCCCAAGGGCACTTTCTGACTACATTCTCCCAGTGACACTCTCTCCAGGTGTCCAGGTAATCTTTGATRTATGGGATGASMGKCATCCAAGGATCAGACTCRAAGTCCTCCTTGCTCGCACCATCGATTTCCATGCACTTACAAGATCGATGGACGTGCAACGCGTAGGGGGGGAAGCGTGTGGTTTTTGCTCACGCCAAATAGCAGGGGTCATCCAACGGSAGATGTCCATCGCGACTATGAAGTGCCCTACACACCACAGTGACAGGGATCAACCAAGGCACAAATGTACGTATGCATATCGGACGTGAAGAGCACCATCAATTTTATCACGCTCATGCCAAACAGCGAGATGCCCAAAAAATGTCGACATGAACAAGTCGTCCGCATTCCAGTCGACAACCAACATAGATCACGATGTCCCTAACCTCAGTAACCTGGCCCACATGAAAGACACAAAAAAACACTCCCCTACATTTCTGTTTTCTTCAATGAAGCATGCAAGATGAACACGGAGCGACGAGCGCAACCTTTGCCGAGCAGAGTCGGGGGACGATTATGTTCGACACGAAAAGTCCGGCCATTGTCATGCTTAGGGTCTGCTAGGCGATGGATCTGGCGTGTCGAACAAGAACATCGTGTATGGGGACTATTGTATATGACACAACAACTCTAGGGGGAATTGTCGTGTTCTACACGATGGTCTTTTTGGGCGTTATCGTGTTCGGCAAGACGATCCCCTCGGTTTGACACTGTTGTGGAATTTACCGTGTCGAACACGATGATGTCATCAGGGGACTGTCGTGTTCAACACGAAAACACCAGCCATTGTCATGCTTAGGGCCTGCTGGGTCGAGGACTCAGCCATGTCGAACGAGAACATCTCGTATYAGGACTATCGTGTTGGACACGACAACTCCGCTGGAATTATCGTGTCCAACACGATCGTCTTGGTGGGGGTTATCGTGTTCGACACGACCACCCCTTTGGTTCGATACATATGTGCCTTACGCTTTTGGGGTCCAAGGATTGTTCATGTCCAACACGATAAAACCATCAGGGGACGATCGTGTTCGATCCCATAACTCCCCCATTGACGTGCGCAGGGTATGATGGGTCGAGGRCTCCGTTGATCATAAAAAATCCTGTTTCGGGAATATCATGTTGGACACGACAACTSTGACGGGAATTGTCGTRTCCAACACGATCCTATTGGCGGTAAGTTGTCTTTTGATCTCTTTGATGGATTTCTTACTTAGTGACCAAAGTGCTGACTTGTACCAGATTGAAGCTAGTATCACATTRTTGATTASGAGTGCTCTTCCAAATAGCSATGTATGTTGTTTTTTTCATTGACTCATCTTATCCAAGGCTGGTTTGGAGATGCACTCATCATTAGTTACTGGTTTTCCTTGTGCTGAAATGGATACACCTAGGATATGAATGGAGACCTCTAGCGACATTCACTTAATTCTAGGTTGTTCTGGTGGACGATCTCCATTGGAATGCAGTCACCATCCATGTGTCTTACTTCCCCAGTTGACCACCATGTTAGACACCTGTGAAAATTTGTCCATTAATTTCTTAATTTTCTCTATGTTGGAAACAGAGGCCTCCGCCATTAGTGTGAGGTCATTTGCAAATATAGAAGTTAAAGGAATAAATTCCTCAAAAATACCTGATATACAGAAACGATTTATTATTAACTATGAGGTTAGCCGCTAATGCCTCCATTATAATGAAAAAAAGGAAGGGGGAGAGAGGGTCCCCCTGCCTAACTGACCTTTGTAACATAATTTGTGCAGAGAGGAGACCATTGATTTGTATACGAGTTGTAGCATTGTGATGCAAGATCTCCACCCATTGTCGGAATTCTGGCCCAAAATTAAGCTTTTAAGGACATGCATCTAAGAACCGCCAATCCACATGATTGTACGTTTTTTTGAAATCAATAAAAACAAACTTAGTGACCAAGAGTATATGACGAACCACTTTCTGTATCGCGCGTTTTTCTGCGTGAGTGCAATGAGGGGTCCTAAGTTGGGAAGGTTGGACCAATTACGGGAGATTGGGATCGGAGGGAAATTGCATTAGTGTTCTTGCTTCTTCGTCTTTTTGCGTCGTTTCTTCTCGGTCGGTTCGGTCGAAGCTAGGTGCGTCCCGGGGCGATCGGTTGATTGGTCGGCTGAATGGCCGGCGCGCCGCCGCGCGCGCAATTAATAAATAGTGGCGTCGCTTCTTTTTGTTTTTGCTGTCAAGTTTTTGGTGCGGACACCGCACTAAAATTTTGCTTCGATCTTTTTGAATTTTCTTTTGAAATTTTGTCAAGCCTGTACAAATCTCTTTGTTGTTGCTTTGGTTCGCTGTTTGTGGTCCATAACGGGCATAGATGTGATGGCAAGTGTCTTTTTGTATTTTTTAGGAATTTAGGAATTCGGGATTTCTTTTTGCCACACGTTGCTTGCGCGCTTCTTTTTGCGGCTGCAACGGAGCTCTGATTAGTCGGCGCCCTTAATCTTGTGTGTAACTGTAATTTTGCATGGGCGCCATTGTAACTGTATTTTTCTTCTTGAGCTTCCCGCTTTCCGCCTCGGGCTGCATAATCTGATCGATGCGTGGAGAGTGGCTACGTCCCCCAGTCTTGCCATGCAGAACGTAGGCGATTCGTTCCCCTCTCTCCATCTAAGTCCTTGCAATTCCGTGTTCTTCGCGCAAGCATGCATGCTATAAATTCCGGCTGCGCGATTAGTTAGCTCTCTTAACCAGTGGTTGGAAGCTCGGGGTGCGCGATCAGTGAGGRTCGKCTCACGAGCAAAGTAAGAGGTGARTGAAGTGGGAGYCGGGCGACCCGACGAGCTCGTGCCAAATGCGCGGGGTTGACRCGTAGGCCACGACGGACTGTGGGCGCGGGCGAACCTGACGGGTGCAGGAGGACTAAGTGGGGTGACGACTTCGTGGGTTGGTGCGSGACGACGGACTGTCCGCATCGGAGAGAGAGAAAGAGAGAGAGAGTTGAGGGTGATGAATGTGGATTTGCAACTTTCTTTGTCATTCCTTTTTCATCTTTGTATATAAGTTTTGATCTTGGCGCTCCATTCAGTTTCAATCCCTTTTTGTGTCTTATGGATGGATGATGCACTCGCAATCTCTTTGTTGTTGCTTTGGTTCGCTGTGTGTGGTCCATAATGGGGATAGATGTGATCGCAAGTGTCTGATGTATGATGCGATGTTACGTTGCATGATCGGGATATCTACTGAGCAATTAGATCATGGGAATGATGTGCTTGCTTTTTGCTCACCACAGGAATTGATGTTGATGTCATCAGGAATAGTTGCTAGTTGCATGATTAGATGAATGATTGAATTGCTGCGTGATTGTCTCCGCCTCACGACAATATTTCATATAGGACCGGGAGTTTATTTTGTCCCAAATCGAGCACGGACGAGCAGGCACACGTGTAAGCACGATCTAACGACCGCGGCCTTCACGCGTCCACGCGCGAACGGGTCAGGGAGGACTGCGTCACTGCGGGACTCGGGGTATTGGGAACACAGGGTAGGGGAACAACCTAGGCTGAAGGGAAGCCTGAGACACCCGGAATTATCCTGTCTAACAAACGATCGATTCTATGCAAGAGATTTCCACCGTGCCGTGACCAACGATCCAAGGGGCCTCATCTCCCCCGGCTTCGTCATCATCACCACTAATTTCCCTGCCTTTCACCTCCTCCTCCCGTACCATCAACTCACGGTGGTACCGTGGAATTCCATAGCCCCTTATTGGCCYCGCACGCCRTGCAAAGAGTGTCGGCCGTGTCAGATATCCCGGACCTCGGGATTCRATCGACGAACCCAAGCCGAGGCCACGTGGCAGTCGATCGAGCCACGAGGACCTTCGCGAAACAGAACCGGCGGAGAAGGTAATTACTGGTTGAGACYGAGCCGTCAGCAGGGGCAATGTTGTTGGGATTTCCTAGGCCTGACARCGCGCTCYGATCAGCCTATGCCRCAATAACGAGGGCRACCCGTCCCTTAACCTTATTACTCCTATGTCCCTGAGCCTTGCCACAGGAGATCTCAGTTCCGACCTGGGACTCCACCCCCCACTTTCCCAAAAATCCTTGGCACACCCCTTTTCACACTTCCARGCCYACATCCCACTCCGATCAGGAARTCGCRCCGGGCGTGAGGTTGGTATCRGAGCCGACACGTGGTAGGGTTTCAGGATTCGTAGGGCGGTAACCAAGATCGAAGCGATCTRGMTAACAGGGGACGACCGCGACCCTGGAACGCGCATCGGTGCGACCCAGTCATCACGAGGAGCCGTCCCGCGACTCGACGAACACCCAACATGAATGCCAATCCGAAGAATTAGAACCTTCAACCGAATCCGCAACAAAATCCTAATCAACCCGTATCATGAGCACAGACACCTATGACCCCACCCAATTCTATCTATTCGATCCCACTCATCATCTTGCCGGAGCTTGGTTGGCCACGTTCCGAGCTCAGCAATACGATGACAACGAGGCACAGGTAAGCATTCCCGCACGATTGGGGGGAGATGCGCATCATTGGTTCAGCACCTATGTATGGGTCGATCCCCCAACATTCGAGCAAGATTTTATGAACCGGTTTGATTAAATTCATCCGGAATAGGCCTTCTTTATGATCAAAGATCGAGTCCAAAAACCACTCGAATGTGTTATCGAGTATCGAAACCGATTCTATCGAATGTTCGTAAAGACTGAGCGAGGTGACCAAGTAGGGAGAGACCTGTTCATTGACAGGCTACGCAGCCGAACGATGAGGGCGAAACTGCGAAAACAGTTCTCCCCCATCAATCATACGCTGCAACAGATTATGGCGGTCGCAGAGGAGATGGAATGGAAGCTCGCTGCGAGTTTCTTAGAAGGAGAAGACTATCCTAGGGAAGGAGACTCGTCCGAGCTAGCGAGAGCAAAGTTGAACTGGTCGCGTTACAAAAGAAGTTCGAAAACATGGGATTTGTGTCTGGTCCCGTCACCTACCTAGAACAGATTACCCACAAGCGACCCACCCCGAGTGTAATTACGGGCGTACCTGCTCCTGTGATGACAGCACCACCACCACCACTCGAAAACCCTGCACGACCAAGTGAGTCGACCGCCATCCTAGAACTAACCAAAACACTAATTAACCTAATCCAAGAAAGCAAGAAGGAACAACGGGAGCACCATGCTCGGTTAGAAGCAATGATGAGAAACATGCGGCCAATCGCTGTGCGCGCCACTCCAATCCAACAAGGAATGGCCCCAGCTCCCGCTCTTGGAGGGCCCGCTAGTAATCTTGTCTGTTACACGTGTCATCAACCTGGGCACATCGCCCGAGATTGCCCCCACCGACCCCCGCAACCACGGATCGGAGCTGCACTGGTAGCTGCAGCCCCGATCGCTAATGGATCCGGACGAGTGGGAGCGCTGATGAAAGAAATGGAAGGAGGTGGAAGCGCGTTGGCTACAACGGAAGAAGCCGCTGACCTCATTTCGTTGGATCAGTAYGTATCGCTTGGCTATCCAGGACTAGGGATGATCGGAACGATCAGGCCCACGCCAGAACAGAGGGAAGTGACTAAGTGGCAACCTTCTCCTGCAGAGTTGGAGTCGGGAGGGCCTACCTTTGTCACTGGCGAAATCGATGTTCCAAACATCGCCCGGGCCTTGGACCATCGGATTCCTCTTCCGATAGKTCATTTGCTCTMAATATYAGAGCAGGCCAACGAACGAATGTTGCAACATTGCAAGGCGAATCGGAAGCGAATCGCCCTCGCCCGAACAACAAACACGAAAACTAAAAACCCCACGGATGACGAAAATGCAGCTGGTACTTCAAATCCGATAYGGTTAGGATTAATCCAAAAACATGATCATTTCCTACGGATTAAACCAATTCCATGGAAATCTGCGGAATGCGATATTGAGGTATGGGGAATTCCGTACAATGCAATTATCGATTCGGGGGCTGCTGTTTTGGCTATTTCGCTACGGGTAGTTGAAAGAGCAGGTAGAAGAAACGATCTGATCGTGCTTACGGAAAAAAGATCAGCTTGTTTCGGCAGATGAGGAAAATATTAAAATAGTGGGACGAATGACCAATGTTGCTTTTCGATTGGGAAAGGTGCACTGCATGCGTTGGGAGATGTCGTAGTGCTAGATGTAAACACATACGACGTTCTCTTTGGCCTTCCCGCCCTCGTAGCCTTGCGAGCGAATCTGGACTTCGAAAGACGGTCGATTGTCCTCCGAAATACGGGAGGAAAACCCYAYGCTGTACCTATGAGATTGACTCTTCGTACTACCACCCACGAGGCCCCGCGAGTTTTTTCGATGATAGCGGGAACCCTTCGCATGGTCACCTGGGAAAATTCCGCAGACGATGAGCAAGTATTGGAAGGCGCGGACAGCAGCGATGATGATGACGCGACGATTCTGGAATTAACACGACAGCGCACCTATTATCCACCACCCAGAACGATCGAGAAAACGATGCATCTAACTAGTCGGAATGTACGAAGGGCCCGGGCGATGATTTTGGGCGAACCCCTCGACGTGCAGATCTCAAGGATGGACGATTCTTCGGAACCCCCTCAGACCCTGTACGACGGCACGACCCCGCTTCTCGCACGTTACAACGACAAGAGACCTTTCTGCGACATCACGAGCCTACCTCAATCCCTACTGCAACCTGCARAAGAAGTACGGTTGCTGCGCTTGGGGGCAGAAGCCTGTTCTTTGGAACCCCCTGGGCGCCTCGAACCARAATTAGACGGGCTCGRGATTAAGATCGCGACCAAACCAGTACCATGGCAAGATATCYRCGACGGAATCACCCCGGAAGGACACGTGGCCATCCGAGAAGAAGACGCGCAAATGATGGCCACGGTATTCTCGTGGCGGTCGGATAACTCCTTTATCTCTGCCCCACCGCCCGAAACTACGAAGCGAGTAAACACCAAGCAGATCGACGTACGGATTTGGGACCAGTCTTACGGACTGCACGGAGACGTATCACGAATACGCTCAGCACATCGAATGGACGTTGGGAGCACAGAGAGATGTTGGGTTCAAGATCTCACTCGAGAAGAGCGAATTTTTCCTCTCGGAAATCTCGTTCTTAGGGTATGTAGTGACACGTGGAGGGCTGCGACCGGATTCAAGAAAAGTCGCGACGGTGAAGGAAGCCCAGTTTCCACATCGCTGACGCAGGTTCGAGCCTTCCTAGGCCTGACATCATACTACCGCCATTTTATGAAGGGTTTTTCGGCGATTGCGCGGCCTCTCACGAACCTACTTCGGAAGGACCAGCCTTTCSAGTGGGACGTTGAGTGCGAACAAGCCTTTGCCACTCTCAAGGGTGCCTTGGCTACCGCACCTATTTTGATCCGGTCGGACCCTGCCAAACAGTTCATTCTCATAACGGATTGGCAGCCGGTTGCAATCTCCGTTATTCTAGCGCAGAAGGGGAACGATGGTCGCGAACACGCCATCGAGTACGCATCACGAACGACGCCAGATGAACGGAGGAATGACTCAACACCACAAAGGTGAATGCTATGTAGTATGGGGAATCCAACACTTCCATCCGTATCTTTACGGACATAAGTTCATTTTGGTAACCGATCACGAGTCACYGTTGGCGCTGAWGAGGCTCACTAATTACACGGGCATGATTGGTCGATCGGCGGTACGTCTGCAGGAGTACGACTTCGACATCATCCATCGAAAAACAGAGAGACACGACAATGCGGAAGGACTGACACGTCTGCATCGACTTGCTAAAGTGCCTAAGGGCAAGGAAATCAATCCGTGGAAAGAGCTGGAGCCAACGAACGGGCCCAAATACGGACAAGTGACCTTTTTACCACGTGGTAGGAACGACGATGGGTGACGGAGGTAACCTTACAACTCCTTTCTCTCCCCTCTCCTCTTCATCTCTTCCCTCCCTACCTGATAAATTTTGCTATTTTTGCGAGGCAATTTCTCGCGTGTAYTCCGTCTCTATGSATTCTAGTGGGGAGGGTTACGTCGAATGGGTAGACTGTCGAAAGTGTGTCGCACGAGCCCACGGCTCCTGCATCCAGTACCGAAGCAGTGATAGGCCTTGGTTGTGCCCTCTGTGCCGAACTGATAAAATCCCAACCGAGGCACGGTTCCTCGACGCCATGTCAGAAGGATTGGAAAATACCCGGAAGTTTAGAAGGGCCGAAGTATGGACARATGTYGTTTTAATTGCCACCCTAGTGCGTAACCCCCTCYAGGACTTCACTAAGGAGGATCGAAGGAACGCTAATGAAAGGGCTCRGGATTACCGATGGAATGAAGGGAGGCCGGAAAAGCGGAAAACAGATGGTAGTGGGATATGGATGGTAGTACCGCATCTGTTCATGAGGTATGACTGGGTTAAGAYARCTCATGAGGAAACTGCCGCCCATTTTGCTGTACGGATCACGGAATCGGCCATCGATAAAAATGAATGGTATTGGTCCAATATTAGGGACGACGTTAAATTCATGGTCCATAATTGTCAGGTYTGCGCGGCTGATAAGGCGCCAATCCARCCKCCAAGATCGATAGTCCCGACGGTAGTTSAACGACTGTTTCAAAGGGTTAGCATGGACACTACCGATATTGTGGTGCCCCTTGGACCGAATAGCTGCGAACATTCTATCCTACTCGTGTTCGTCGATCACTTCTCAAAATGGATCGAGGCCTATCTGTGTCGTACGCGACAAGCTGCCGAGATTGCGCGGTACGTCAACCGTTTTCTCGGGATGCACAAGGATATGGAAGAGATCCTGACCGACTCGGATAACGGGGCGGAGTTCAGAAGTGAAGTTTTGAGGAATTTGGTCATACATGGTGTCACCATTCGGCATACGGCGCCGCACATGTCACAATTTAACGGATTGTTGGAGAACGCCAATCGGGTGATTAAGACGGCTCTGCGACGAAACATCGCGGCAGGGGATCCAAGGCCTTGGCCCGATATCGTCGACCACATCTTGGCGGTCCATCGGGTAATGCCCCACGAATCGACGGGTCTAAGTCCCTTCCAATTACGGACCAATAGCATGGCTTGCGTTTCAATACCGAGCCTCCCCGATGAATCCTCGTTGAACCGACGACCCACGAGGGCCACGGTTCGAGACAAGGCCAAGCGACACTTGGAAGTGATGGAGCAGTCCCTTCCCCGGTTAGCCTGAAAACGCCAACGAATGACCGAATTGGCCCAAGGCCGACAGATCCGYARCTACGAGGCCCGAAATGGGAACGCTGGTCAACGACCCCAATATAAATTAGGGGACATTGTGCAGGTAAGGAAATGTGCTCGCCAGGGTAAGCTAGCGCCACGATTCTTCGGGCGATTTCGCGTAATCGAKYTTGGACCGAACGGCGTGAACATYGTACGGCGCATGCTCGAGGTCTCCGGCAGCCGATCGGCTTGTCCGATCACTCGCCACGTGTCCTATCTACGTCCCCTCCCTTCTTCTCCATCTCCACCTTCGTCTGTCTCCTCCTCCGTGGTGGAAGAGGACGACGACTGCTTATCACCCGACTCTCCTTCTCTGTGTTGCTCTTTTTCGGACACCCCGTCCCCGCCATCATCGTCATGAACGTTTCCGTGGCAGGCGATCGACGCGCAGTTACTGACCCCAAGGGGGCGAATCACTACAATTAGGCAGGTGCAGCGGCCACGGCTGAGCACCTATCTTCTCCGATTTGCGGCTTTCTTCAGCACAACCGCGATCCACGCGGTGGCGGAGTTCCGATTCACACAGGCAGCGGCGACACTCGTGCTGGCCGAGATATTGGCCTTTCTTCGTCTGTCTCCCCCAGGAGTCAACCACGTGTTAGTGGTCGTGGTTTTCGTAGGGGACATTACCGCAGTACCAGCAGCGATACATCCGGACATCTTCAGGGGCGACGAGATCACGGTTGCATGGACGGCGCGCCTCGCTCGGCGTGCTGACAMGATCGTGCCCTCTCACGACGTCGATCTGCAGCTTCGCTCTTCCAGCGATTTGCCRCCAATCGTACTTCCAGAGCTTCGTCCTTTTGCACCGTCCCAATGAGTCGCCGCTGACTCTCTCTCTTCGGCCTCCCCTCTACTACCCCTCCTCTCTGGCACTCCGCTCACGCTCCCTCCCTCTCCTCTCATATCAAGTAGATCAGCATGCCACTCTTGGACGAGGATAAGTGGGATCAGTGGTGGGACGCTTACGAGGAGCTTGCCTTCTGTCTGCTGGAGGTAGAATTCCGTTGGTCTGAGCCAGTGCCGTACGTGGACGGACCGGAGATTCCGAACGATGAAGTAGAAGTGTTGATCGTGCAAGCTTGGCGAACGCCCGCGAAAGGGGACCTGCTGGGAATACTCTTCGGAAAGGTGGAAGACGGGAACCTCGCTCTCATTACGAGCGAACTGCTAGTGTTTTTGGTATAGTTGGGGGATGACCTGCCTCTGGACATCTTGTCGCGGTGTGACAGCAGGCCAGGCATCGACGAGCTTTCCCTAACGCTTGAGCCACATCAAGTGTGGTCCACGTGTACCGAGTTGGAACAGGATAATCGCATTTAATACCCGTCCTCGACTCTGTACCTCGAGATCGACGCCACCGATCTCGCACTCTGGGACCCGGTCATTCGGCGAGGGAACGCGCAACAGCAGGAGGGAGGAGAAGAGGAGAACGAAGACGAAGAAGAAGAAGCCGAGGAGGAATCGAGCGAGGATCACAACGACCGTGATTACGAAGAGGAAGAGGAGGAGGAAGGTGGAAAGAGTGAGCCAAGCCGAACCAAGGAGGAAGAAGAGKCCGAAGAACGCARGCGGAGAGAGAACGCAGAAAGAAAGCGGCCGATCAAAGAAAGATCCCYGYTGGKCCTGTCGCTGGGGAATCCGTGGCTCGATCCAGAGCCCCTGCGAGAAGAAGATGGACCCGACGGAGCCGCCGCAGAGGGATCGGGAAGCCGCCGACGAAGAAGGAGCGAATCGCCGTCTCCGTTTGATTCCCCTCCCGGCCCTACCCTTTGCCTTCATCAGGATGCGGCGATCGGGCTTCGTCCCCGGTCATTATCGTGTCGTCCCCTTGACTTCCTGACTCTCACCCAGCTCCACAGTGCTCTTCCAACAAACGGGTTTCTGCGAAAGGTGGCATGGCTACGGTTTCCGCAGCTTCTTGCAAAGCGGCGGAGTTGGAGAACAGTTTGCGTTCTCGGATGGATACATTGRATGTTATTGCGTTTTGCTTTGCATTTCTCATGGCGCTGCTTGCCTTTCTCTCCTTCCTTATCTTCATCTCCACGCTTCCCCTGCAAAAGCCAGCATATTCACTTTCTCGGAATGACTGTTAGTGCAGGTTACCCCTCTGATGAGTCTGCCACCCCCTCCTGCATGTGTTTGAGGATGACGCACACACATTCACGACTGTTTTTGCCTGAGAACACGACACTTTCCATAACCCTCTTTTTCGTTCCCCCTCTGCACATCCCCATGGCCGCTAGACGCATTAGTGCTTCGTGTYGACTCGCGTTCCCTGKACTTGGATACGGTTTGGATGTATGGACACCACTATCATGGATTGACTTTATGATGAGGAYATGGGGACCTCTTTTTTGGTAATCCGTTTTGTACAAACATCTGGATTTGTTCAACGGTGTGCTTCTGCATGTATGCATGTCTTTTCCTTTTTCTTTTCTCTTTTTTTCGTTTTTGCTTTTTTCTTTTTCACCCTCGCGAACATAGTAACATCTAATACGGGGACTCTSGGACCAATAGAGGAGGATAAATGCTTTGCATCMTTACGGATCGCCGRGAATACACCTGGCCGCGAAGGCACAAACCTACATTAGTTCTATTGAATGATATCTTAATTGGTGCTTCGATTGTTGATAATTCTGGATGTTCGGTAGRCACATATGAATGGAATGTCAAGCACTGCCAGGGAGTATGAGAYGCTCGATCCCGGATTCCCTGCATCGCCACTTGTATGAACCTGACACGACTAGATATGATCCCCGACTGGATAAAATGAGGGATGGATATGGTTTTTTTATCTGCTGGGGCCGGGTTTTATTTTTATTTTTATTTTTATTTTCATTTTTATTTTCATATTTATTTTTATTTTTATTTTTATTTTCATTTAAAAAAAGGGGGAATCAGGTTTTTGTCGAGTAATTTCCCCCCTGGGGAGTGTGGGTGATTAGTTTCCGTCTTTCCTGTTTGCTTTCGCACTGGGAAGGGTTCCGTCCATAGAAACGGACAGGAGCATCCGAATACCACGATCCTCCCCCGCCATTGACGTGCACCCATGCCAGTATGTGAAGGGTTCCGTGCATAGAAATGGTTTACCATGGTCTCTGCCGTTTGACTTTTCTTATTTTTTTCTTGGGGAAACTGCTCCTGGGTCACACTTTTAGTTCAAAACTGCAAAAAAAATACTAAATGGCAATGTCCTGGTCGTCGAAGTTCAAAACGGCAAAAAAAACACTTAACGGCAACATCCTCGTCGTCCAAGTTCAAATTGGCAAAAAAAACATCACTTTTTTTTCTTTTTTTTTTAATCAAACAACTTTTTTTTTTTTTTTTTTTTTTTTTTTCAAGTACGTTGAAGTCACAGGTGCACTTCCGAATGGGCAAAAACATCACTCCGTAGGCAGGTTTGTCAAGTCGGAGTGACTAAAGGCAAGAAAAACAGCTGAAAGGCAACATCCTCGTCGTCCAAGTTCAAATTGGCAAAAAAAACATCATTTTTTTTTTTTTTTTTTTTAATCAAACAACTTTTTTTTTTTTTTTTTTTTTTTTTCTCAATTCTGTCGTATGGACGCGCCGCAGCTATAACGGAAAAAAAAAAAGGTGTTTCGGCCCCATGGTTGGGCCACGACCGAGATGTCTCGGCCACACCCCAGATTGGCCACGACCGAGATGTCTCGGCCACACCCCAGATTGGGCACGGCCCAGATGTCTCGGCCACACCCCAGATTGGCCACTGCCGAGATGTCTCGGCCACACCCCAAATTGGCCACGACCGAGATGTCTCGGCCAC
>BFEA01000566.1:121840-131989 GCA_003427395.1 Chara braunii | reverse complement strand
ACGGCCGATCGCGGCCAATCGTGGCCGATCACGGCCGAGGGAGGCCGGGCAGGGCTGCGCACCTCCGTGGCGCGCTGCTAGGCGGCCGGCCGGGGTGCTGGTGGACCGTGGGCGTGCGCGTCATCGAGGGGACGCGACGGCAGGAGCGGCGGGGACGTCGGGGGCTACATCGACGGTGCGGCACAGTCAGACTACATCCAAGATCGAGGCCACGACTTGTTGGATCCTGGTGGGGGGGAGATGATGGCGGGTGCAGGGAGCAGCGGTGCGGGGGGGTCTGGGGGTGCCAAGTTCAACCCGCTGTCCRAGAAGGAGATGGAGAAGTTGAGGCGAGGGAACATTGTTTGGACTTCGTCACCGCGGGCCAGTACGTCGGGGACCAGTCCAAGATGCACGGGAACCGAAAGTTGCGTTGCAACTTGTGCGGCCACCTGTTTCAAGGGGGGGGTCCTCGAAGGCCGCGCGTCATTTCACGCAGTCGAACTTCTGCAAGGTTGGGGGGATGAGAGTTCTCGCGGAACTCTGGAACGACACGGACTACACATTCGTGTCATTCACTGCTCAGCAGGTGCAGAGGTGGATGGCAGATGAGGGCATACGGGACACGAGAGCGCCCGCGGGTGGCCAGAGACAGCGGATGGACGACGCAGAGAGGGACAAGATTCAGGACGCCCTTGATGAGGAGGAGGGCCGCGAGGGTGGGGCCAGTGAGGAGGCGGTTGCAGACGAGGCAGTCGGAGAGCCTAACCTGCCAGGGGAGGAGGTGGTGATGACGTCGAGAGGCGTCGGTCGAGCGGGTCCTGCTACTAGGGCGCCGCGACCTGAKTTGGAGCGAGCGAGGAGGGAGAAGAGGTCAGTGGGGGAGGCTCGCGTYGAGGCACCAGACACGGGCAGGGAGAAGAGGGCTCGGSAGACCATGATTGACGAGATGTACGCCAGGGAGAAGTTGGCCGAGTTCTCAGACGCGTGGCTTCAGTGGATCTACGTGAAGAAGTTGCCATTCAACGCCTTCCGTGGTCGGGAGTTCCAGAGGGTGCGGCAAGCAGMAGAGAGAGTGCCTCGCTCTATCCAGTTCCGGTTTCCCTCCTACAGRTTACARCGGGCGCCGGTATCCCTTYGCAGAGGGSGAAGGTGGGGACGATGGTRAGCGAGGTGTGYGCCAYTTTTCGGCACAGCGGTGCCACCATCCTCTCCAAYAGGAGGAAGTCACGCAGCGGCAAGCCGCTCGTGAACTTCCTCGCCGGGGGYGCCAATGGCGCCCTGTTATACGCCACCGTCGCACGTGACGGGTYGGTCCGAGACACARCGGACRTCGTGTATCGTAGGTGGTGGGCCATCATCTTGTCCTTTTCTRCAAASGACGTGATCRGTTTCTGSACAGACTCCGCCAGTAACTATACGGCGGCAGCGCGCAGGTTCGCCACAGACCSAGAGCTCGACATCATGAGGATCACTTGGCTCCCCTGCTYCACCCGTGTCTGCAACTTGATGTTGTCAGATATCGGGAYGCGAGTGGGGTGGGTCAAGGWAACCATCATCCGCGCTCAAGCGCTTGTGCGATTTATTAAATCGCACGGCGCTGCTCACACCTTGTTTAGGAAGGTGAGCCCTCGCGTTCAGCTCGTCGAGCCCGTTGAGACACGGTTTGCATCGGTTTTCCTGATSCTGAYGTGTCTCAATGGCCGAC
Organism: Chara braunii; assembly: GCA_003427395.1. Lineage (NCBI taxonomy): Eukaryota > Viridiplantae > Streptophyta > Charophyceae > Charales > Characeae > Chara > Chara braunii. The sequence goes on along the minus strand of BFEA01000566.1, from coordinate 130,302 downwards.
GACACGCGTTGGAGAGCATGTTGCACGGGGATGCTTGGGCACGCATCCCGTGGGATCGCGCCCACGTATCTCAGGCGCAGTGGGTGCAGCAKSAGATCCSGGACGGGGAGTTTTGGCAGCGTGTCCAGTACGCCATCCTAGTCATGTCGCCCGTCCACCAGCTGTTACGCAGGATGGATAGAGGGGGGATGATGATGTCCGTCATTTACGAGTGGAGTCAGCAGCTGCTGCAGTTGATGAGGAGGGTCGACGTGCCGACGGACATGATYGAGCCGTGCGTGCGTGAGGTTGCCATCCGCAACCTCCACATGCTAGAGCCCGCACATGCAGCGGCCCACCTCCTAAACCCTCGTCGATGGTCCCTCACGTATTACCATTCGCTGGAGACGACCGCCGACAACCGYCGTGTTGTCGAGGAGTGCGRCAAATTTCTCGTGGCGCAGACCGGCGGYGATCCGGTCTGCAGATTGTACAGGAGCGTGAGGGACCARATGAGGGCTTTCCACTCRAGGCGAGGGGATTGGGGAGATCGTGACCTCTCGGATGCCGAGGCGGCCGATTGCAGGGGGGACAGCGAGACCGAGCGATATGCAGCGTGGTGGTTTGAGCATGGACGTGCCCACCCGGAGTTGTGCACCATCGCCATCCGTGTCATGCACTTGTGGACGTCTGCCTCTCCAGCGGAGAGGAGCTAGGCGGAGCACGAGCGCGTCAGCACGGCGAGGTGCTRCAAGCTTGGGTTCGCCAAGCTTGCACAGCTGGTTGAGATTGACACCAATCTCAAACTGGCCTCGTGCGCACGGCACGGTGGTGGCTACGTGTTGCCATGGGTTATGGGGACCGGTTGGGGGGGGACGGCGATAGAGGAGGAGGATGAGGAGGGAGATGTGGAGCCCGAGGTGTGGGAGCGCGACCTGATGGCAATGTTCTCGAGCAGGAGATCCAGTGACAGATTGTTGCTTTCCATGAGAGCCGACCGTCCAGAGCCCGTTCGGTTCGGGTGTTTGGCAGCAGAGTGACAAAGCTGCGACCGTGGCCGGAGGGTGGGGATGATGTGGACGCTGCTGCAGCAGACGACGACATCGACGACGGCTGGACCGACGATGATGACATGCCGCTGAGTCGCGACCCAACGGCTGAGCGAGTGTACTTCACTCACGGGGGGGGTCGTGACGGCATGGATTCATTCACATCAGTTATCACTGGTGATGTGCCGTCGACCGCGCAGGCGAGTGGCAGCAGCAGAGCCGGCGGTGGTCATGGAGGACGTTCGCATGCGGAAGTTCGCGTGGATGACTCGGGGGAGCAGCAGCCACGGGGAGGTCTTCGGCAGACAGGCAGGCGTTGGGAGGTTAGGAGCGACAGCGAGGCCGAGGGGGAGGCCGAGGGGGAGGCCGAGGGGGAGGCCGAGGATGAGGATGTGCCCCTTCGCGATCGTCGCTTCTCTCCCTCCCATCATCCGATCTCTGCACAGCCCGAGGCACTTAGGCGTTCRGAGAGGTTGACGTCGGCAGCAGGCATAGACCGGACACATGACGGCGAGGTTCRTGGAGAGGACTCCTTCCGACGCCGGTATCYGCCCCCGCTCACCGTCGGTGCTCCGCACACAGGACTTCGACGTCGTAGGGCTTGGCGGGAGCATGGGAGATTTCAGTGTCGAGGGACGGCGACGTGCCTCACCGCAGGAGGTGCGCCCAGACACGGGCGTTGAGMGGGACCCTGTTGAGACTGAGGAGGAGAGGGATGTCYGTTTGGACCRAGAGGAGGAGGAGCGCTTGGGGAGGTTGCCACAGTGGGAGGGTCGGTTCAYRTATCTCGACGAGCAGCGTYTGCAGAGGGACTTGGAGACAGGACGGGGGGGGAGCCGTGACGTGGMCGACTCGGGTGTCCCTGAGGAGGCGGTTCAGGGGGAGTTCGATTATGAGGGGCAGGATGCCGCTGCGGGTGGTGGGTCAGGTGGTGGACGACACGGCGACGAGGAGACCGCGGGTATCCCTGAGGGGCAGGATGTTGTCATGGGCGGTGGGTCCCCTAGTGGGGGCCGTGGCGACAGCGAGACCGCGGGTGATGAGGGACAGGGTGCCGCAGTGTGTGGCARAGGAGAGGGTGGACCCGRTGGAGATGAGGATACCGCGGGTGTCGGTGGAGACGATGGACCGGACRACGACAATGACGATGACCACGGTCCCGAGGACGATCCGTATGGGCWSGCCTTGGTGTTGAGGGACCCCACAGTGCCTCCCTTGCGCACTGAGGACAYARCACACACTTTCTTCGACGTCGACGCTTTGGCGCAAGCGTTGATGGATGACCCTTTCGCACACGTGAGCCGCAAGAGCGGCAAGCAGCGGGCCCCTGGGAGGGTATATTCACCGCCGCCGTTCGTGGTGCAGAGCCCTCACTGGTCAGGTTCGTCGCTCAGCGGCGTGAGAGGGAGGGAGTCCGGTGCRGGTGAGGTGGGGTCCGGCAGACGCAGCGACGGCGGTAGAGATAGTGCAGGATCGATKCCTCCACYGCCCGCATGGACTCCGGAGGCCAGGGTCAACACCGGGGAYGGGACGGAGGCACCCGGAGTTGCGCACAGTGGCGGTTCCCCGCCGACAGTCCCAGGTGGTGTGGGTGGCGGATGGTCAGCTGYTCGTCAGGTCGGGGACCGATTGCGGGCGGAYTACGACGCCGGGAGGGGCGTCTTCACGGGACGTACGGCTGTTGAGACGCAGGCTACGGAGGGTGGGTCCAGACGTCCGAGCCTGTAGATGGCAGGCCGCATGCTTGRTTTGTCACGAGCGGAGACGAGGAGATCATTGGTCCTCGAGGCCGCAGGGACATCCACGGACAGGCTGCGGGGAGAGCAGTTCACATCGGGCGAGGAGGGGTTGTTGATGCGTCCCGGGACGAGACGACAGCATGGCCTCTCAGAGGTTGAGGCTCAACTCGYTGCWGGGGTCGCCGCTGGGCAGGCAGCATTGGACGCGATTCAGAGGGAGAGAGAGAGGGGGATTGTTGCACAGGCGGAGGAGGACGAGGACGCAGACACTGAGTCCGAGCCRATCGAGACTGCGGCCCGCAGACACAGGGCACAGGTGGTCGCGGCAGCCRCTGCAACACATGCAGCATACGTCAGCGGGGCACGGGGCACAGGTGCCAGAGGGAGAGCAGGGCGTCGGGGAGGACCGCATGGTCGCCCGTCCTCAGGGAGAGGCCGCGCTCGCTCTGGTAGGAGATGACGACGTCCGTGGTGTATTTTTTTTTTCATTAGTTTTTTTTTGTTTTTCGCGTGGCTGTACAACCTGGACGCTGTGTTGGCAGGGTTGTTGCATATTTATGTCGATGTTGTTCCATGGAGACGAGGACAGTATGTGGACATTAGGTTTTTTTTTTTTTTTTTTTCGATGTTGTTCCATGGAGACGAGGACAGTATGTGGACATTAGGTTTTTTTTTTTTTTTTTTAATACTCGGTTGTAGAGTAGAGACGACGCTCGTCGACGGGTCCAATTTTTTTTTGCTACTCTATTGTGTAGCAGAGATGATGGGTCCAGTTTTTTTTTGCTACTCGGTTTTACACTGTACAGTAGAGACGACGGGTCCAGTATTTTTTGCTACTCTGTTGTGTAGCAGAGACGATGGGTCCAGTTTTTTTTTGRTACTCGGTTGTACAGYAGAGACTACGRGTCCAGTTTTTGGCTTCAGCCTTGTACATACGCATTTCCATTGAAATGCTTTGTCATATATTTGCTCTTGTTCTTGTTCCTCCGCCAACATTGGTCTTGCATCTGAGTCGCTGTTGTTTGGTGATTGTTTGCTCTTGTTCTTGTTCCTCCGCCAACATATGTGCTTCTCCGATGCCACGCACCTGCATGTCATGGATGCCTCCATTATGAATGTGATGTTAATTTCAGATGCGACATAGGGATGATGCGCTAATGAATGTGTTCTTACATAAATGATGTGCTAATGAATGTCCATTAGTCTCATGAGTGAACACACACTATGACACACTTGCCTGTTACCATTGTTTGAAACTTGTGGTTCACCGCACTGTGATTAATTTTCAATGTGTTTTGACATGGGTATGCCAAACAGGGTCTGACTTATGATTGCCATGAATGTGTTGTTTTAAAATATGCCACGAACTGTCATCGCCCTCATGAATRAAACTGACGCCTACCTTTCAGTGTGTGAGGCCCTTATCCGCCTGGGGTCTGCCATCTGCAGCCCTGTCTAGCTTCGACCCGGCCTGGCCGCACAGCCCGCCCCAACCAGACCCTCATCCAACCCAYGTTGGGCCGCCCCCGCACGGGTCAAATATTTTTTTTAATATTTTTCCACTGTTCCTGACCCTCCTCCCTGCGACCCTGCATCGACGAACCTGCACACGGGGGACGCTGGATTTTTCGCGGCCCACCCTTCCAGGGTCTTGTGCAAGACCCCCCCGTTTTTTTTTTTTGACGCCCTGTCACTTTGAGGGGGTGGCCCCCCACCTCCCACCCCAAACCCGCTCCCCGCTTCGAAAACCGCCCCCCAGATCGGCCAAGACCGAGGCCGAAAAAACTCGGCCGGGCCGGCCTCGGCCGGGGGGGTCCCGGCCTAGGCCAAAACCGGCCGCGGCCAGCGTGCAACRTAGATTGTGTCCGCTAAACCACGAAGGACCAAGGGTGCRTGGTGGGAAACCCGTCATGGCAGTTCAAGCTCTTTGCARGGTGTTGGAACAGAGYGGGTGAAAGGGTAGCGCGATACAGCAGCTAATGAATGTGAGAACAAAGCAWTATGTACTATAGTCAGGGTGAAACCCAGGGAATTACTGATAGCGGCGCCATCTTGAGCAGTATGAGCCTATGAGGGTATCAAGAGGCGGTGGGAACGCTATCAGTTAGATGCTATGAGAGAACCGGTGAGGAACAAACTTGAGCTGTACCAATTGTGTCCGCTAAAACTACGAAGGTCCAAGGGTGCGTGGTGGGAAACCCGTCATGGCAGATCAGGCTTCTTGYAGGGTTGTGGAATAGGGAGGGTAACAGGGTCACCCSTGCAGGTGTGATCAATTCACTGCTGTATGATTGTTCTGTTTTTTGGAAGAYAGTATCACCACGTTTAGTTTGAAGTTGGTACGTGTTTGGGTTGAAATTTGGGATTATTTGGGATTATTCAGTTTGCTTTCGGAATAATTTTAGGGTTAAAATTGTAAAAATTCCTTGTGAATTGCCTTGCGTGTTTTCRAATTCYGCAGATTAGTGTTTTGCCAATAGTGTTTCGACGTTAGAAACATGGCGGCGTTGCACTTCTTCTTCTGCGCTGCAAGGATATCATGCTATAGGCTGAAGGACTAGAGAGGTTTGTTATCGATTAGTTCAGTCGCCTTTTTTTGTGCTTCAAGGCTAGTTTGAGGAGTTTTGTCCTATTGAGACTGGGTGGTCGTGGCCCGTGGGACGTTGGACCCGGTTTCCTGCAGGCTCTGGGCCTCGTTCGACACTCCTCGGGGCCCGAAATTCCCCAAGGACATGCTCGTTCCACTCATCCTCGGGGAAGATGCGGAAAAGAAAATGTGAACACATTTCCTCGGGGATTCCTCGGGGCCACAGCCATTTTGGCAATTTCTCAAAGGGACCTCCCGAGGTCCCTCAGAGGTCGAGCTTCCGGAAGAATCGGGGCGTCGACGGCAGCTCCTTCGACGACATTTTTCAATTCCGTCTGGTCCATCGGTGGTATTGCCTGCGTCTCCACAGACATGTTGGGTCGCCAACGTTCGGCTTCACTCCAACGGTTACCGTTTGCGGCCAACCGACATCCCCGACATCCCGAAGGTGCCGTCTTGCGTCGTCACGTTTGGCAATCCGCAGGAATGTCCCAACGGTCGACAAATACGAATATTTCAGGCCGCACTCCAGCTCCCAATTACGCATTGACCGTGGGAGACCGAAGACATCCTCGGGGGTTTGTTGCGAAGTCGGGATGGCCGTTTGCAGCACTGCACTCCGCTGTTATGTTGGCGCCCGCGTTGTCTTCCGTTTGCTGCCGTTGTCGTCGACTGTTTCATGGCTGACGTGTTCCGCAGGCTGCCGCTGCTGCTCTTCGTTGTCCTGTTGCTGCTCCTCGTGGTTCTCTTCCCCGTGTGCATCCTTGGGAACGTGCCACCGCGTCGACACAAAACAAGGTCTTCGATGAAGGACGCCAGGATGGAGGCACGGCAGGCGATCGCCCGGTCCGGTGGGGAGCAGGTCGGAGGGAGGCTGTGCGGGGGGAGCCTGCCGACCGTTGGCAGGGCCTCCCAGCGGGTTGGGTATGATGCATTGCCACCACACTTGCAACCACTCCTCGGCTCATCGGACGAGGAGGAGGAGGTGGAGAGACGGCCACAAACCGTGTCGTTGGGCAGCGGATCAACGCAGGAGTGGACAGCCACGGAGCTGTGCGGGACGGGCGGCGGCGTGTACGAGCAGTTGTTCACTAAACTCCTTCGGCCTGGCCTTGGCGAAGACGAAGGACATGGCCACGTCAACCTGTCGTTTGGTTTGTCCACCGGGCGGTCTACAACTCCATCGCGCACAGTGCTCGTGCGACCCCACCCCGGCGACAAAGGCGGGCAATTGACAGTTGTTGATTGATCAGCGAGGACGAGGGCGTTGGCGAGTGAGACAGCGGGAGCGAACCGGAACTCGTCGACGGCCTAACCACGGGCGGCCTCTCTGTCCAAGGGCGCCTAGGGTCGGCCGGAGTGGATGCAGTTGCCATCTGCCCTGTCTGCGGCGTCGGAAGTGGCACGAGGCCGTGGCTTCGGAGTCGACGGCGGGACCGACTTCTTGGATGTTGGTGATGGTCGCGACAGGAGGGAGGTGTGGAGGGACCTGTGGCGGGATCACCGGCTGCGGCGAGAGGAATACATCACACGGGGGGTGGAGCGTCTTCACGTGGGAGACCGGGAGAACGAGAAGGAGACGGACGATCCACCGGCGGAAGCAGACGACGACGACGACGACAACGACGTAGACTGTGGGGAAGGGGGGGGTGGTCATGCGTCGCCATCGTTGCAGAGCGACATGGCTGGTAAGGGTGGGAACTCCAAGGCTTCCGGCCGCAATGCTCATCCGCGGGCGAAGAAAGGGCAGGGAAAGGGGAGCGGCGGCGAAGGCTCCAATGATGCGGAGGAGAAGCGCAACTTCTGGTCGGTGGAACACATTATAGCCCTCATAAGGGCTAAACGTGACCAAGATGCGCATATGTAGGGGATGGGGCACACATACGCACGGATGAAACCGCGGGAATGGAAATGGCAAGACGTCGCCCAAAGGTTAAAGAACGTCGGCGTGGATAGGAATGCGGAGATATGAGGGAAGAAGTGGGACAATCTAATGCAGCAGTTCAACAAAGTCCATCACTTTCAATCACCGTCAAGGGGTGCCGACTTCTTTTCGTTGTCGTCGAAGGAGAGGGCGAGCAGGGGCTTCAATTTCACGATGGATCGCGCAGTTTATGACGAGATAGAGGGGTCGACTGGGATRAACCACACCATCCACCCGAAGAACGTGGCAGRCACCGGTGCGTCTSGCGGCGTGCACCCGCCTTCAACATCTTACGTGGATCCTGAATCGGTGGCGGACAGGGAAGGAGGTGCAGGGCGAGAAGACGACGAGGAGGGGTCGACGCGAGGCTCTTCGCAGACGACGGGCACCCCCGRCGGTTCTGGGAAAAGGAAGAGCACGAGGCAGCAAACTTTCGAGGCGCTGACGGAATGCATAGAGAAACACGAAGAGCTAATGGCGTTGACGATGGAGAGTGCAAGCAAGCGGCAATGCTCTATCCAGGTCCGGCAGCGCGAGGCGTTGGAAGTGGAGGTGGAAGTTCAAAGGAAGCACTATGCCGCGTCAGACGAAGTCAACAAACTCATGTGCCATGCATTGTTGGAAATAGCGAAAGCCATTCGTGAGCGGCCGAGCAGCTAGGAAGTGTGTTGTGCAATTGTGGAGTCCCTTGATGTCGGGGGCGAGTTGTTGGCTGGTTTCCCGTTGMAGTCGTGTTGGTAGGTGCGCCGTCGTAGACACGGCGAGGCTTCGTTGGTCGATCCCTGTCCACTGTTGCGGGTCATGTATGGTAGATCCCCATTCGTGCAATTTAGTGTTGTCGTTGTAAATTACCTGTAGTGCTTAGAATCTTGGGGACAGATAGTCGCGTCATTGCAAATTTGTAACGTTGGGTGGAACCGTGCGGGAAGCACTTGCCTTTTTTTGTACTTGATGGTCTCTCTCTCTCTCTCTCTCACACACAGACACACACACACACACACACACACACACACACACACACACACACACACACACACACACACACACACCTGCGCAAGGATGACACACACCTGCGACGAGGAGGAGAGATGGAGGACGATACAGAGAAGATTAGCACGACCTTTGCGCAAGGATGATACTCACAAATCGAGAAAAGGTGAAAAAAAAAATAAAAATCGACAGAT
>BFEA01000566.1:55063-70279 GCA_003427395.1 Chara braunii | reverse complement strand
GAGAGAGAGAGAGAGAGAGAGAGAGAGAGAGAGAGAGAGAGAGAGAGAGAGAGAGAGAGAGTGGCGGCGACTTGCACAGAGGGTTCGCCGCCCCTCTCTCTCTCTCTCTCTCGCGCGCGCGAGCGCGACTTCAACTTTTTGTCCATTCGTTTTTTTTTTTCGTTTGTGTATTTGTTTTGTTTTTTCCCTCCTTTCTTTTTTTTTGTTTTTCTCAAGTGTGTTGTTCCTAGGGAAGCGGAGCCCGGCCTTCGCGCAGCGACCGGGCCTTCCCTTGATTGAGCCCCCTAGGGCTGCAGCGCGTATACGGGAATGCCGGTGGCCCATAGTTGAGCGAGGTACTGGTGGTTTAAGAGCCTGTAGGTGGACTTAATGGTTAAGGCATATAGAGACTTTGTAAATTTCTTGCCTTGCCTACCTTGGGTTGACCACACCCATTCCCCGGGTCCAGGGCCAAGCGGTACAGGGGGGTATCGGGGTAGTAAGCTATCCAGTGGCCATCCTCCTGCAGTACTCGGATTCTATAGATCTCCTCCGTTTGGCATATTGGATTAACAATGCTTGGCTCGCTTTGGATAACATTACCCTGCCCCACCCTTAAGAGCCGCACCACCACGTTTCCATCCCTGGGGCAAGTAACCACTCTGCCCACATAGCCTTGCCGGTCTCTGACTTTCCCCCTCTAAGTCTACATTGCGCCCTTAACATAGGATTTGTGAAAACCTAACAAAACAAATTATTAGGTTTGCACGAAATGTATTCAAGATAATGATAGTACGTTTTTCAGGTCTCCTCCAAGAACAAAATTCTACATGAAGTGAAACATCCGCAAAAAAAATAACAGAAAATTAAAATTTCATAACTACTGGAGGGGGCGAGGAAAAAAACGTTTTTTTTCATGTAAAATCACGACCTGGTGAAGCACCGTAGGTTAAAGAACTGAAATATCCTGATTTTTTGTTATCCAAAAAAATTGTGTTTATAGTCCTATAAGATGTGTAGCACGATGAATTTATTCGGGGTTTTTTCGAACGCGCAAACATATTCTCCTGTTCCAGAATACGTTAGCTTGAACATGGTTTCCCATACATGGCGAATATATAATTTTTTATTGTTTGTTTTAATTTTTTTCCCTATATTTTTACTTTAAACTCGTGTTTGTCTAAAAATTTCAAGGTGTCTCCGAGGCAAAAGTTGTTTGTATTCTTATTTTAAATGAGATATATTTTTTGATAAGGGTTTTATTGTTAAGTTCAAAAGTGATTTATAGTCCTATAAATTATTCTGTGCACAGCTTGACTTTTACCTAACTGCGAAAACTGACTTATAGTCCTATAAATGAGTATTCACCAAAACACATTTTTTTTTACATCTTCCAAGTTTGCCTCGTCATCCTTAAACATTATCCTATTTGAACTCTGTTTTTTTGCCAATCTACTGAGAATGACTTATAGTCATATAAAAGCATTTTGCAAGGAAGGATTTTCTTTCACATTTTGAGGAACGATAGACTTTTCACCTGATTGTTTGCCTCCTTTATCACAAAACGATTAAAAACGCTCTCTTTTTGTGTAAAAAATAACAGTTTTACTTTTACTTTTTCATTATATAAGAAATGTTAGGTTTTCTCCGATTGTGAGGTTTTCACGAATCCCCCATTCCTTGTATAGATGGTTTTTTCCAAGTACAGTCTACGAGTCGACTCCTCTCCGCGAGTGCTCCGCACATCCTCCCCGCATTCCGTGCATTTCATCTGTGAAGTGTCCGAAAAAGCACACCGGGGTTCGGACCACCTGTTTCCACAGAGCAAACACAATTGTCCTGGAAGTGCCCAACAGACGGGCGACATGTGGAGCGAGCGCTTTTCGTGGAAATCAGCACCAGCAACTGCGAGTTTCACTTCCAGGTGCGTGTGGATTTAGCGCTCGAATCCAGACATGCTCGCGATCAGGTGTATACAATAGCTGTGTCTGCGTCTGTGCAACTCTGCACATGCGCAACGTGCACTTCGCCGCGAACAACTCCGCATTCGAGTGCTGATATCGCTCACGTTAGCTATTGGGGCTGCCTATAAGGTGAGCTCGACGGCCTACTGGGACAGCAGCAAGGTGAGCCTTGTGTTCCAACTTCAAAGTTGACTTTTGCCCGTTCAGGCCCAAACTATATGGGGAAAAGAGAAAGAAAAAAGCTTCAGGGAGACCCCCGAAAAAAAAAAAACGCCAATGGCATCTGCTATCAGCTGTGTGACCACGCAGATAGCAGATGCAGCAATTATCAGAAAGTCGCGGTGATGTCTCATTCAAAAGGGTCACCGTGTGTGACCAGGCAGCACACCAAAATCTCAAAACAGCTGTAGCAAAATTGCAGATTTTGCAATTTTTCTCACTGTGGGTGAGGATGCCCTTAGAGCATACTCACAGGTAGGCCCTCAAACTCGCAAAATCTGAGCGGCCAGATCGAGTCCTTGTAAAGGAAGGACTAGATCTGGCTGCTCAATTTGGAATTTTGCGATTTTGAGGGCCTAGTGTGAGTATGTCCTTACTTAGGGCGTACTCACACAGCGGTGGCATAGCAGCAAGATCTGCGAATTTTGCTATCTCGATTTTGCTGAAATGCCACCGCGCGCGGTCACCAAGCGGGAGCAAATCACAAAGGACACGAGCCGGACTTTCTGGCAATGTCCAAAATGTTGCCTCGCGTGGTCACACAGCGCGAGGCCCAAATCCTTACTTTTTTTTTTTTCCAACAAAGTTGTTTCGAATTTCCTTTCACGAAAACTGAAAAAAAACAATTGCTACCAGCAAAATGCCCTTCCCCGCGGACGGGCCCCCAGGCCGCTGACATTTGATACCCCGTTTTGCTGCTTTTGACACTTTCCCTGCCTCGTGGGACTGGCCCAACCATCAATCAAATTTTAGCCATTTTGCCATAAAATGCCCTTACATTTTAGAAAGTGCTACAGGTAGTGTGAGTATGGGGCTCGTTACACACTCCTCGGGCCTGTAAATACCCCCAGGAAATTTTCATTCCGCCTATCCTTGGGGATGAAAACCAAAAAAAAATGTGGAAACATTTCCTTGGGGAATCTTTGGGGCGTCCTCGGGCTACAGCCATTTGGTCACATTCCCAAGGGACCTCCCGAGGTCCCTTGGAGGTCAAGGATCCGCGATAATCGGAGCGTCGAGGGCACCCGTCGTCGGCAAGAAATTTTCGTCGGCTGGTCCATTGGAGTTCCTACCGGGCAGCGCACAAACATCTTGGGTCTTCAACGTTCGGCTTCCAGGAACCTTACGCCAACGGTAACCATTGGTGGCCGACCGGCCCCTGCGAACGTCGTTGACCAGTGTTCTCCCTCGCAGTGCATGCCGCCAAACGGAAAGGGGCCGACGGTCGGCAAATTTGAATACTTCAGCCGACCCCCCTTGCTCCGATTGCCCACTGTATTCCACGACAAAAAACGTTAGAAGGCATTTGTCCCACGCTGGGGTCTGCCGTTTGCAGCCCTCTTCGTCGCCGTTTGCTGGAGGTATACCGTTGTCGCCTAGCTACTTCCCTTCCCCACTTGCCTCTCATCGCCGACGTCTTTCGAAGGCTGCCGCTACTGCTCCTAGCCATCCTTTTGCTTGTCCTTGTCGTCTTCTTCCACGTCTAATCCTCGGCAGGGTGCCTGGACGTACATATAAGAGGCCGTCTGCGAAGAAGGACGTCAGCATGGACGGGCGGAAGGCGAAGAGCAGGTCTTCAATGGACCACTGTGACGAACCAATTTCTGTTCCGCGCGATTGTGACGCCCAACCTCATGCCAAGTGCGACTTCCTGATCGGAGTGGGATGTGGGCCTGGAAGTGCAAAAAGGGGTGTGGCAAGGATTTTTGGGAAAGTGGGGGTGGAGTCTTAGGTCGGAACTGAGATCTCCTGTGGCAAAGTTTCAGGGGCCTAGATGCAATAGAGCTAAGGGGGCGAGTCACTCCCGGTTTGAAGGCGTTCGATGTCGTGCAGCATAAGGCAGATGGCATGCGCGGTGCATTCAAGGCCTTCCGATTCGTCTGTTTTGGGGGCGGCGGTTTGGGGAGAGGCCCGCCCGGGATAGTTGTGTTCCCGATGAGTTGGACCTTTGGGTGCAGACATGTGGCGTCTGTCGTCGCGCATTTTGGTTAGGCCCTCTAGTTTCGGGGGCTCGTCGGTTGCCGCGTCGTCGACAATTTTCTCAAGGCGTGCGGGGCCAGTACGGGGCGATGGAATTCCACGGAACCACCATGAGTTGGTGATACGGGCGGAGGAGACGGAAGGGAGGGAAATTGGTAGTGATAACGACGAAGCCAGGGGATGTGAAGTATTGCGTGTTGTCTGAAGTGGGATAGTCGGGGCACCTCGGATCGCTGGTTATGGCACAGTGAAACTCCCTGGAGCAAAATCGATTCTTTGTTAGGCAGGGGAATTTTGGGTATCTCTGCCTAATACATTCTCTCACCCAAGGGTCGAAGTACTCCGAGTCCCAATAGCTCGGCATCTTATCATTGAGGTGTGATGGAATTCTTTCGCACGCGTCTAACCGGCAAGGGGATTTTTCGATGTGATATCGGAAACTCCTATCTGCTTAGGTGCGTGGGGGAAGGAAAATTCCTGCCTACCCGATATCGAAGGTGTCAAGTTCGTCAATGGTCGCAAATCGGCGCGCGTGGATACGTGTAGGCTACGCAGGTCAGATCACGCTTACACACATCCCCGCACGGTATTCCCTTGTTTCTGGACAACCAATTACCCAACCTTCTAATCACTCCATGTTCCCGCGCGCAATCGTTCCTGAGCATGCAAGGTGCTACTACACATCAGGCATTGCAGCAACAACAGTGGATCAAAAAGGACAAACAGCAATGAAAGCAATAATGACGACTACGCAAAAGTTTCTACTATGCTCATAAGTGTATCAAAATGGCAAGCAAAGGCAAGGACAGACAAAAGAAAAGCGAACAGACATAACATTCATTCATCCATTCATTCGACAAAACACCAGATAAACGAGATCGAGACCAATCGCAAAACGAGTGTGGGCTGAAATCGAGACAAGGTTTCAGAAACAAAAGGAAACTGGCAAGTCGCCCTGAGCCGAGATCAAAATTTATATACAAAAGCAAGGAGGGAGACAAGACAAAGAAAATTGCAAACCCCGTCCATCAACCTCAACTCCCTCTTCTTCTCTCTTCCTCTCCGATGCGGACAGTACGTCGTCACGCACCAACCCACGAAGTCGTCACCCCGCTTAGTCTTCCCGCACCCGTCAGGTTCGCCCACGCCCACAGTCCGTCGTGGCCCGCGTCAACCCCGCACGTTCGGCACCAGCTCGTCGGGTCGCCCGACTCCCACTTCAACTTACCTCTTACTTCACTCGCGAGCCGACCCTCACTGACCTCGCTCCCCGAGCTTCCAACAACTGGTTAAGAGAGCTATCTAATCGCGCAGCCAAAATTTATAGCATGCACGCATGCGCGAATAACACGGGATTGCAAGGACTAAGGAAAAAAGATTAGAAGAGAAACCGCCTACGTTCTGAACGGCCAAACTGCGGCGTGGGGGACGTAGCCACTCTCCACGCATCGATCCGATCATGCAGGCCGCAGAATGAGTAGCCACAGAAAAAGGAAAAAGAGGTCAGGAAAGACGAAGCTCAAGAAGAAAGATACAGTTACAATGACGCGCGCCCAAAAATTACAGTTACTTGCAAGATTAAGGGCGCCGACTAATCAGAACTTCGTTGTCGCTGCAAAAAGAAGCACGCAAGAAAGACAGTGCGCGGCAAAAGAAATCCTGAATTCTTAAATTCCTAAATTCCTAGCTGATGCAAAAAGAAACACAATTTCCGAAAAGAAATCCGAAGTCCCGAGGGCCGTCAAGGGTTCGACAGGATTTGAAACGTGAAAGAGAAATTAAAAAAGAATGAAGCAAAATTCCCTCGCGATTCCTGCGCCTAAAATCCGACAACGGAACATAAAAGAAGCGACGTCAACCATTATTAATTACGCCTTGTCGGCGCGACAGTCACTCAATCAATCATCCCGGGACCTGCCCCGCCCTGAACCCAGCCGTCCAAAAAGAAGCGACGCAAAAAGACGAAGAAGTGAGGACACCGATGCAATTTTCCTTCCGATCCCGATCTCCCGTAATTGGCCCATCCTTCCCATCTTAGGACCCCTCATTGTTATCGCGCAGGAAATCGTGCGGAACAGAAAGTGTTTCGTCACATATGTGACGCCTAGGGGGTTCCAATCTTAAGCAAACTCCTGCTTGCTTGAATCATGATATGTGTCGATCTCTCTAATCGATCGGCACGCGGAGCTTTCTACGTGGCTACCAACCGTGCAAAAGAGTGTGGAAATCATTCAGGGTGGCACACGTGGCTCTATTCTACGATTTCCTCAGGATGGGCCCTCTTCAGTCCGAGGAGGGGATTGTGCGTGCCGTCGCCGTGGCACGTGCCAATCATTGGCAATCAACCATGCATCAATGTCCTGAGGGAAGGGAAAAGGGAAGACGATACATGGGGGCATGGCGAGGGGATGGGTTAGTCGGGAGTGGGGGTAGAAAGCGTTCCAACCCCGCGACTGTCTCCGGAAGCTCCTGATATCGGATGATCCGGTGGAAGCGAGGGAATCGATTACGACTATGAGGGAGGGAGGCAAGATAGTCGGGGTAAAGGGTGGTGAAGGTTTGGAAAAGCGTCGTGCGGAAGTGATCATGGTTCTCGCACGCGGGGATCGTTCCCGTAATCATGCAGTAAGCCTCGACCATGTTGTGGCCTCGCCACGCGGCGCTAAAGAGAAGGGCGTGGAGACAGAAGACAAGAGTGGCACACCATGTAGAAGGATGGGGATGAATGGTGACAGCAAGACGGGTGACGTAGAAGAAGCCGAAAGTGTCGATCAGGAAGGGATTGCTGGGGAAGGCGATGCGGGTAGTGATCTGTAGGACGGTTAGGTGGTCAAGGGGGCGACGGGATAAGGACCGGGGACGAAGCCCGATACCCCGCATCGGTACGAGCTCGAACTGGGAGACGGGCTGAGGTGGAGGGGGAGGGGGATCGGCTTCGTCGCCGTCTGGCCGGCACGCTTGAAGTCTCGGCAACAAGGTCCCCATCTTTTGGCTTAGGCGGCTCTGGATCCTTAGCTGGATCGTTTGAGATTGGCAGATCCGCCTCGCTTGCGTACTCCAGCTGCTGCTTGCCGGCGGCAGTTTCTTCTCTCTTCCGCACCGCCTCGGGATCCTCCTCCGCGCCTTCCGCCTCTTCTCCCAGGGTTTTCTAACTCAGGTTCCTCTTCTTCCACCTCGTTTTCTTATTCCTCGTTGTCATTCTGCTCTCCCTCGTTGTGCTCGCTGTAACTTCCCTCTTCCGGGGTTTCCACTTCTTCTTCCTCGTCGCCTCCCTCTTCGTCCTCTTCTTCCTCCTCTTCTAGTGTTATTGATTCATCTTCGGAGGCCGTTCGAGGCTGACAGAAGGCGAGGTCGATTATCCCCCGGGGATCCAGGTATGGTTGTTGCGATAGCTTGTTGTTATTGCCCGCTAGCTCCTCGAGGCAAGCCGACCACTGCAGGTAGGGTGTCAAAGCCCGTGAAAAGACTTGCGGGACCAGGCTCTCGTCGCTCTGCGAGATAATATCGAGAGGGAGATCGTCAACCAGTTGCGCGAGGGGAATCGTGAGTTCCTGTACGATCTGCTGTCGATAACCGGGACGTACTGATCCGAATAGAAATCCGAGAAGCTCTCCTTCCAGATCCGTCCTCCACATTTGGATGACCAACAACTCCACGTACGCGACCCAAGCGCGGTGCTCTACGTCCCTTGTCCATGTCAGTTGCACTCCGACCAAACACACTGAAAGATCGACAAAGTGCTCACACCACAGTTCCCACTGTCTTCGGTCGAGGAGGGGGACAGCAAGAGGTTCCAGACGAAAAGAGAGACGGGGGCAAAAGTCAGACTGCCAGAAGGTAGGGAAGAGAGAGGGAAGAGAGAGGGGAGAGCGAAGGAAGAGAGTCGGGATCGGTTCATTGAGGACGCTGGAAAGGGACGAGCTCAGGAAGCACCACCGCGGGCTCGTGTCGAGACGCCCGGAGTCCTCCAACTTCGATGTCGTCCATGGGGACAAGATTATCGCCACGGCACGTAAGCCACCGATTCCACTCTGCTGCCAGCTGCTGACCCCACTCCCTTTGCGACGTCCGGATAGGCATGTGTCGCACAGGGATGATCGCGCTAATGTCACCGCTGAAGATGACGACGGTGGATATGTGGCTAACTCCTGGTGCTGACAGCCATCGAACCGCCGTCGCCTCTGCCAGTACAATCGCTTGATGATGGCGGGTGAATCGCAACTCTGCCGCTGCGTATACCCCGGTAGTGTTGAAGAACTGTGCGAGCCGTAGGAGATCCAGACTGAATCGTGGATGATGAATTTGTCGAATTACCGAGATGTCGCCACGTGGCGCCAGCATGTGATCGCCGAGAGCCCGCTCAGTGAGGAAACTCATGGCGATGACGATGAGGACGGAGTAAGAGAAGCAGGAGGGGATGAGAGCGATAAGGAGTCGTTTTTCTCTGTAGCGAATGGAAGAAGCAGACACAGCTGGAGATGGAGAGAAAGGGAGAGGACGTAGATAGGACACGTGGCGTACGATCGGTCGAGCCGATCGGTTTCTCAAGACCTCCGGCACGAGGCGCACGGTGTTCACTCCGTTCAGGCCGAGTTCGATCACACGAAATCGCCCGAAGAATCGTGGCGCTATCTTCCCTTGGCGAACACATTTCCTCACCTGCACCAGGTCCCCACGGTCCTGCGTTCCCATTTCGGGCCTTGTAGCTACAGACATGTCGGTCGTGTACCAACTCGGTCATTTTCCGGCGCTTTCGGGCTAATCGAGGAAGGGACCGTTCCATCAGCTCCATCTGCCGTTTGGCCTTGTCCCGAACCGTGGCTCTTGTGGGTCGCCAGTTCAACGAAGATTCATCTAGGAGGCTCGGTATTGAGACACAAGCTACACTATTGGTTTGTAATTAGAAGGGGCTAAGGCCCGTCGATTCATGAGGCGTTCCCCGATGGACCGCTAGGATATGATCTACGATATCGGGCCAGGGCCTCGGATCCCGTGCCACGATGTTTCGTCGCAATGCTGTCTTTATCACCCGATTTGCGTTTTCTACTAGGCCATTAGATTGCGACATGTGGGGTGCTGTATTCCGAATGGCGACACCATGAACGACCAGATTCCTTAAAACTTCCCCTTGGAATTCTACCCCATTGTCGGTCAGGATTTCCTCTGTGTCCTGGTGCATCCCTAGAAACTGGTTGACGTATCGCGCGATTTCAGCCGCTTGTCGTGTTTGACACGGATATGCCTCAATCCATTTCGAAAAGTGGTCTACGAATGCCAGTAGGATTGAATACTTGTATCTATTCGGTCCAGGGGGCACCACAATATCGGTAGTATCCATGCTAACCCTCCGAAACGCCCGTTCAACTACCGTCGGTACTATCGATCTTGGCGGTTGGATCGACGCCTTATCAGCAGCGCAGACCAGGCAATTAGCGACGATGAATTTCACATCATCGCGAATATTGGACCAGTACCACTCGTTCTTGTCGATTGCCGCTTTCGTGATCCGTACGGCAAAATGGGCTGCCATTTCCTCGTGTGCTGTCTTAACCCAGTCATACCTCATAAACGGGTGCGGCACTACCATCCAAATCCCGCTACCATCTGTCTTCCATTTTTTTAATCGGCCCTCGTTCCATCAATAATCTAGAGCCCTCTCATTGGCCCTCCTCCGATCCTCCTTAGCGAAGTCTTGGAGGGGGGTTCCTACCAAGGTGGCACTTAGAGCGATGTCCGTCCATATCTCGGCCCTTCTAAACTTCCGGGTTTTTTCCAACCCTTCTGACGTGGCATCAAGAAATCGAGCTTCAATCGGGATTTTATCAGTCCGACATAAGGGACACAACCAAGGCTTATCGCCGTTTCTGTACTGGATGCACGAGCCATGGGCTCGTGCGATACACTGTCGACAATCTACCCATTCCGCATACCCTTCTCCACTAGGACGCATTGAGATCGAGTAGACGCGCGAGATCGCTTCACAAAAATAACAAAATTGGTTGGGCAGGGAGAGAAAAGATGAAGATGAGAGGGGAGAGAGAGGAGTTGTAAGATTACCTCCGTCACCCATTGCCAATGACCTGCTTCTTGCCACGTGGACGGACTGCCACTTGTCCGTACTTGGGTCCGTTCGCTGACTCCGACTCCTTCCACGGCATGATTTCTTCACCCTTCGGTACCTTAGCGGGGCGATGCAGACGTGTCAACCCGTCCCCGTTGTCATGCCTCTCTGTCTTTCGGTGGATGATGTCGAAATCGTATTCCTATAGGCACACAACCCACCGTTCGATCATACCCGTGTAATTAGTGAGTTTCTTGAGAGCCAGCAATGACCGTTGATCAGTTACAATGAGGAACTTTTGCCCGTACAAGTACGGATGGAAGTGATGAATTCCCCAGACTACAGCATAGCATTCAGCTTGCGGGGCTGAGTCGTTCCTTCGTACGTCTGGCACCGTTCGAGACGCATATTCGATGACGTGTTCTCGGCCGTCGTTCCCTTTCTGCGCTAGAATAGTGGAAATCGCGTCTGGCTGCCAGTCCGTTATGAGAATGAACTGCTTCGTGGGGTCCGACCGGATTAAAATAGGTGTTGTCGCCAGAGCGCCTTTGAGGGTGGTGAAGGCCCGTTCGCACTCTATGTCCCAACTGAGGGGCTGGTCTTTTCGTAGCAGATTCGTCAGAGGTCGCACAATCGCCGCGAAGCCCTTGATAAAACACCGGTAGTACGATGTCATTTCCAAGAAAGCTCGAACCTGCGTCACCGACGTAAGGACAGGAGCATCTTTCGCCGCCGCGACTTTCCTTGAATCTGGTCGCAGTCCTCCACGTGTCACCACGTAACCCAAGAACGAGATTTCCGAGAGGAAAAACTCGCTCTTCTCGAGCGCGATCTTGAACCCAGTGCCTCTCAGAGCTCCTAGCGTCCACTCAATATGTTGTGCATGCCCGTGATAGGTCTCCGAGTAGACGAGGACGTCGTCCATGTATACGATGACGCAGAAGTTAATCATCCCCTAGGTAAGCCGCGTCTTGTTGACGAAATTCTGGAATGTCACGTTCATAGCTTATTGAAATGTGGCAGGTGCGTTGCAAATCTCCACCGGACATCGAACCCACTGCCATGTCCCTTCAACAAAGGATGTTTTCGGCCGATCTTCCTCCTTAACCAGGATATGATGAAAGTCGTGGCGAATATCAAATTTACTAAAATAATTAGCACACCCAATCGCATCCAGCAAATCATCAATCCTGGGAAGGGGGTACACATCTTTGATCGTGATGTCATTCAGCTTGCGATAATCAATGCATATGCGAATCGACCCATTCTTTTTCGACACTAACACTACAGGGAACGACCATGGCCCAGTGGCGGGTTCAATCCATCCATTAGCTTCAAATTCTTGAATCCGCTCGAGGGCCGTTTTCCGTTCTACCAAGGAGTATCTGTAAGGCTTACAGTGAATCGGGGGATGGTTTTCAGTTTGGATTTCGTGCTGTATGACTAACGACAGTCCAATGTCTTTGTCCGTCAGACTAATCGCTCCTTTGTATTTTTTTAAAATCTCCGCGATTAGATGATGAATCTCTTCCGATACGTATTGGGGCACGTGCAACTCGTACAACTCGTCCCATATCCGTACATCGATGTGTTTCGTACTTACCCGCTTAGTGTTTTCGGGCGGGGGCACAGAAATAAACGAATTGTCCGACCGCCAGGAGAATACGGTGGCCATCATCTGTGCATCCTGTTCTCGAATGGCCACGTGTTCTTCCGGTGTTATTCCGTCTCGAATGTCCTGCCAAGGCACTGGTTTCGTCGCAATTTTAATTCCGAGTCCGGTTTCGAGGCGTTCAGGGGGTTCCAAAGAATTGGTCTCCACCCCTAACTAAGCGTATCAATCGTATCTCTTTTGCAGGCGTCAAAAGAGATCGTGGGAGATTTGTGATATCGCAATAGTGCCTTTTATCGTTGTATCGTGCGAGTAGAGGGGAGATGCCTTCGTGCAGGGTTCGAGGGGGTTCCAAAGAATCGACCATCCTCGAAATCTGTATGAGGGGTTCTCCCATAATCATAGCTTGCGTTCTCTGTAGACTCTGATCAGTCAGGCTTAACGATCTTGTGTTTGCTCGTTCTATAGGGTAATAGATAAGTTGTTGTGCCATCTCCAGGATCACCGGATCGTCCTCATCACTGCTGTCCGTATCCTTTGACGGTTGCCCGTCATCTGCGGCATTATCCTAGGTGATCATATGGAGAGTTCCAGCCATCATGGAAGAAACTCGCGGAGTCACGTTAGTGGTGGTAGGAAGGGTCAATCTCATTGGTACAACATATGGTTTTCCTCTAGTGTTTCGGAGGACGATCGATCGTCTCTGGAAATCTAGATTGGCTTTCAGGGCCACAAGAGCGGGAAGGCCGAAAAGAACCGTTACGTCGTAAGTGTTTACATCTAAGACCACGACATCTCCCAATGCATGTACCTTTCCTAATCGAAAAGCAACATTGGCCATCCGTCCCACCGTTTTGATCTTCTCCTCGTCTGCTGACACGAGCTGATCTTTTTTCCGTAAGCATGATTAGGTCGTTCTTTCTTCCTGCTTTTTCAACTACCCGTACTCCCAGTCTGAAGGCGTTCGATGTCGTGCGGCATAAGGCAGATGGCATGCGGAGTGCATTCAAGGCCTTCTGATTCGTCTGTTTTGGTGGCGGCGGCTCGGGGAGAGGCCCGCCCGGGATAGTTGTGTTCCCGATGAGTCGGACATTTAGGTGCAGACACATGGCGTCTGTCGTCGCGCGTTTTGGTTAGGCCCTCTAGTTTCGGGGACTCGTCGGTTGCCGCGTCGTCAGCAATTTCCGCAAGGTGTGCGGGGCCAGTACGGGGCGATGGAATTTCACGGAGCCACCGTGAGTTGGTGATACGGGAGGAGGAGACGAAAGGGAGGGAAATTAGTAGTGATAACGACGAAGCCGGGGGATGTGAAGTATTGCATGTTGTCCAAAGTGGGATAGTCAGGGCACCTCGGATCACTGGTTGTGGCACAGTGAAACTCTCTGGGGCACAATCGATTCTCGGTTAGGCAAGGGAATTCTGGGTATCTCTGCCTCATACATTCTCTCACCCTAGGGTCGAAGTACTCCGAGTCCCAGGAGCTCGGCATCTTATCATTGCGGTGTGATGAAATTCTTCCGCACACTTCGACAACAGAAAAAAATCAAAATTTCCAAATTTATAATAATTTTTTTTTTCCAGCTTATAATGAGTTGTTCATATGGAGCATGCACCATATTCTAACTTTCTTTGCAGTAAGAAACCTTCACCGATAAACACTCATTAGTTGAACGTTGGCTCAATGCAACAAACGTTAATTGTATGAGAGAAACATTCTCTCAACAGCTCGACCAACATTTCTCTAATGTTGGATATGTCGTTTATCAACTGTATATTCCACTTACCTTTTAATGTTTCCAGGTTATACTAGAACGTTGGGATGATTGTTGCCAAGCATGAAGTAATGTTCGAGCAACATTTTCTTGCATGTTAAAAAAAAAAAAAAACATTTTCATATCGTTTAGTTTTTTGTATGTAAAGAGATAGTACTCACTCGGTTCCATAATATAAATGAAACACGTAATTTCTTTAATGATGGATGTGACGAATGGAGGTGACAATGGTACATCCAACTGTGATGCTCAACTCTATCACAATAAGTAGAAGCCTCAGTACACTTCGGAGGTATGTGAAGCATAAGAAACACTACAAGCATTACTCATAAGATTATAATTATAAATAAGTTCGTAAACACTTCTTGTTCTAAGATATTAGTGCCTACAATATTCAACCGAATCGCAAGACGAAGAGAAAGACTTGCGCACGTACTATCTTAACATACGCACTACCGAAATAAAATAAAAAATAATAAGAAAACAACCATTATATTATTTCGTGTTCGGCTATTTGAGGGAGACTGCGTTTGGGTCAGAGTCACTTATGTGGTGGTAATATCAAACAACATGAAACAACAATCATCGATTAGTCGTGAGTGTCCATTGTCATCTTTAGCACGAATTGGATAAATGACAAACTTTTGTTCCTTTGCCATAAACAACATCACAACAAGTATCAATATTAAACATGATGATATACATCCTAAGCACGAATTGGATAAATGATAAAATTTTGCTCCTTCGCCATGAACGACATCACAACAAATGTTTTTTTTAAATCATAAACTTCAACACACTCATGTTCTCATAATAAGTGTGAACACCCAACGACTCGGTCATCCCATCTATTATACTTCTGCTTTCTATTGCGATCGTCAAAGTTCGACATTTAACATCTTACTATTCATCACTATCATCATTCTGAAACTCGAATTATGCTGATATACAGGGTTACCGTCCGTGCTGCCCGGGTCCCCAAACGTTGCACCGAAACTAGCCGGGACAATGGGCAAAAAAATAGGGTCGAGCGGGGTCTCAATCCATAATATAAGAAATGAAAATGAAAAAAGAACATGTTTTACACAATAGCAAACCAAACAACCTTTGGTTTTGAGTTCGCCTTCAAATTCTTCACACAATTGGGAATAAAAATGAAACAAAGGAAGAAAAATTAACTCGCACCCTTCGAATGTCCTTCAACCCTATTCTTACTCCATTTAAGGCCCCTAATGCCCCACCCCCTCCAAAACTGACATGAAAAAAAAAACAAAAAAAATTCCTTAGTGACGAAGGGCGCAAAAATATCAATCATTAGGGGAAATAACAAACAACCAAAGGTTTTACTGTTTTTTTTACTCGCCCGGGTGACCCTTCGAGAAGGGTCCCCATCGCACTGGCCTGCCTGCAGTGCCCAGCCGGGCGGTCAGGGCAATGCGGATCTGGTGACCCAATCCATGTGCCCAAATCTGGTTATTCATCCTTCTTCTATCATACTCATCCATCTGCGTGGCTTCGATGAACCACATGGCCGAGCGCCTGCAGCCTGAACACTCTCTCTCTCTCTCTCTCTCTCTCTCTCTCTCTCTCTCTCTCTCTCTCTCTCTCTCTCTCTCTCTCTCTCTCTCT
>BFEA01000565.1:951716-985277 GCA_003427395.1 Chara braunii | reverse complement strand
TATATATATATATATATATATGAAATGACGCTCTGAAAGAGATGTTTTCAGGGTGTGAGCGTGCTCCAGAGTATGAAGCCTGTGTTGTTGAACTGTCTACAAAAAATGAAAAGTGAAGAGGTTCTGGTGAGTTGGGTAGGAGATTAAGTGGACAACTTGAAGGTGCTTGACGGAAATGTTAAGTTCTGCAGAAAAATAGAGCTCTTTCGCGATTTGATCTTATCTTATTCAGTCCTATGATCTTTTCAGAAGCATCTAGATTTGCAGAATGTGGTGTAGCGAGAACGTGTGTAATGGCCTGATACCGATATCTTCTTGGAAGTGCTCATACAAACTCAACTGGACCTGTAGACTACAACAGACTCGAAATGGATTCGAAACAGGCACAAACTGACTCAAAACTGTCCAGTAATACAAACAGACTTCAAACAGACTTCAAACAGACTTCAAACAGACGTCAAACAGACTTCAAACAGAAATTGCACAGACCCAAACGGACCGACAGACTCGAGAAAGACTGAAATAAACACAGAATTAGAGTCAATTGAGCAAGAATCAGAGCTTCTTCTTTTTTGGTAAGACCCTGGCCGAGGGTACTACAGGTAGGCGAGGTGATATTAGAAGCATCCCAACGTAGTATCCCTCCACCCGGTCCACCGGGTTCCCCAATGGTGGGGGCGGCACGTGCTGGAAACCAGGTCCAGCGTCCCAAAAACATGTGCGTGGTCCGAAGGTTTGAGCAGGGGCTGTGGGTTTCGTTAGTAGGTCTTAGAAGGAAGATGCTGGTTAGACGCCTGTCTCTTATACATCCCTCCACGTGTATAAGAGACAGCCCCAATGGTGGGGGCGGCACGTGCTGGAAACCAGGTCCAGCGTCCCAAAAACATGTGCGTGGTCCGAAGGTTTGAGCAGGGGCTGTGGGTTTCGTTAGTAGGTCTTAGAAGGAAGATGCTGGTTAGACGCCTGTCTCTTATACATCCCTCCACGTGTATAAGAGACAGCCCCAATGGTGGGGGCGGCACGTGCTGGAAACCAGGTCCAGCGTCCCAAAAACATGTGCGTGGTCCGAAGGTTTGAGCTGACTCAGACTGAGACTTACAACAAATCTACCTGTTCGCCCCTCCCTTGGGCGCGAGATCAGAAAGCAAACAAACTGGTGATTTGCTGTCGGGAGCATGAGTCTTCCGAGTGAGCCGTCGAGAATCAGAGAGACAACCGAAGTCAGAACAAAGCAAAAAGGGCAAATTGGCAATTGCAGAAGTACCAGTTTTTAAACGTATGCTAGCAACTTGACGGGTCCGCGGAGGTATTGTGGCAAAAACCCACGTTTTTTTGTTTTTTTTTGGAATGGAGGGGGGGGGGGGAAGCCTTGAGGCCGGGAATTCCTCACAAACAACCCGGAACAGAAACATTCAAATAATGGGACATACCCAGTGCTCACAGTGGGCTCCTGCCCAACTACTCAACTTCCATAAAGCTTGCATTCTGTTAGTTAGCCAATACCACCACATCCAACTTTCTTCCTATTTGCCCGATCTGTACTTCTGATCTACACCTGGTCTCTCACCCTAAGCTACTGACTGGGGTAATTCCCCCTTCCCTGCCTAATGCGGCTGGGTGGACCCTTGGGTCCTCTAATTTCCTGGACACTCTCCTATCCTCCCTTCACCTCTTGCCTCCTACTGCGGATACCCCAACTGAGTGCGCCTTGTTGGTTCTAATGGCATTTTCCTACGCTACTTCTCTCTTTTTTCCTTTTTCTATTTTCTCCACCCGTGACTTTCTTCCCAACCCTTCTGTACTCTGCCTCCTACCTACGTAACAAGCCAATTGGCAAAGGACAGTTTCCGTTTACGGTCTACCGACCCCAGTTTGCCATCTTGTCCCCAGGTATCCTGTTGGCTGAAACCAGTTCTGCCTGGCCGACCTCTTCTCCCCTTTGGCGCCCTCCTCCTCCAGCCTGCAGCCAGTACCCTTCTTATCATTGTCTTAAACGTTGCTTTCATCTCAGGATCCGGCGCAGTCTTCTTTTCGAAGAGGATCCGGTTCTTTTCTGTCCAGATAACCCAGTATCCCACCGCCTGGCTTGCCTGTGCCACGTACCCCCACCCTTTGCTCAACTCCAAAGTGTCTGGTATACCCCCAAATAGTAGCCACTCTTTGTCCCGCATTTTCGGTCCGAATCTCCCACTGTCCTGCCCACCAGTCCCAGATCCTTTGGGAGGCTGGGCAATCCCACCAAATATGTACTGTCAATTCATAGGTCCAATGTCATCTTTTACACTGTACATCTACCTCCATTCCCCTGCTTGTTAGCCAAACTGCAGAAGGAGTGGCTAAGAGCGAGGCTAGCCATATTAAAACGGTGGCTGCTCTTGTAAACGGGGACTCAGCCAGTTGCTGCCAGCACTTCTGCAGCGCTCGACTGATCTTCTCTGCATCATCTGGTAGGACCCTTGTCCATCTTTGTGTGGCCGTCATCAGAGGAGTATGCGGAGGATCCTGTACTTCATTACCCAGCTCCAACGAATAAATTATCATCTAACTTTGTCTTTCTCACTCTGATCTCTACCAAGATCCCCTTTGGCAGTGAGCAAAATTCCTCTTCTTCACACAGTCTTCATTCTTCTTCTGCAGTCTCCGACTGCCATTGTTGAAATTTCCTGCCGCTTAACTGAATCCCACCAGTTTCGGGCTGCGGGGTACCCGGGGAAGAGGTGGGAAGGGGAGCAACAGAGGGGGGGCTGTGGGTTTCGTTAGTAGGTCTTAGAAGGAAGATGCTGGGACGACACAGGCCGGTGCTAGAGTGTTCTACTCTGTGACCCTTGAGGAGCATGAGGTCTGGGGAGTTCTGTCGAAAACAGAACCAGCACTTTCGACGTGGCTGTAGCTGGGTGATATCCCTGTTACCAGTATTGTGTGCACGTATGGGGAGTCGCCGAGGGTGGAAGGCACTCCTAACCGTCTACACTAGGTTGGTCGGTGTCGGGGCTTGGTAGTGCCCTCTAACTCCAGCATGGGAGGGTATGAGACCATTCGGGTGTTTGATCGAGGGCTGAATATGAGACCTGGGGTTCCTTCAATTGTTGTGCGGAGGGAGGGGTTTTGTTGTTTGGTCAGTTCCTATTCAAAATTTCCTGTTGGAGGGTTCTGAGGGTGCTTACGGTTCCGGGACTTAGCAACTTCCTCCGGGTTGCTTTGATACTACTATATTTGGTGATCGGTGGCTGTTCGATGCCAGAACGACGTCGGTCGGTGCTGGGGTATTGCCCTGTAATCTGTTGATACAGGAGCGTGAGGCTGAGTGGAGTAATCTGGGGATGCTTTGGGGTGGGCATCTTATGAACCAGTTAAAGATTGATGTAGAGACGACGCTGGCCGGAGCCGGGGCGAGTTGTGTTGCCCTGTAACCCAACAGAAGTGGGGGTGTGAGGCCTGGAAGAGCTCGGCAGGGAGTAGGGTAGTGTTGAGGGATCCTGGAAAGGTGGGTTAGGGAGTTCGAAATTTTTAAAGTCTTTTTGGATCCCGGCGGTTTATTTTTCATACCTTAGTCCTTTCGTGCTATATCTAGCCCTTTGGTTTTTTGGTTGTGTGGTAGCTTCTGGTTTTGAATGTAGCTGGGATAGAGAAGTCCAGAGAGGGTTGAGCCTGGACTGATATTCGTAGAGTTGCTCAGTTTTGTGCGTCTGGTTTGTCGATCCCAGAACGACGCTGGCCGGAGCTGGGGTGTTGCCCTGTGACCTGCAATCTGCAGGAGTGTGAGGTCTTGTAGAGAGATCTTGGTCTTGCCGAGGGAGGAAGGCAATTCAGTGGTAAACAAGGGGTGGCTGCTAGGCGGCGAGAAGAAAGTGGCTATGGGTGATGTTGGTTTGGGTAGGATTGTCTCTGAGTTTTAAAATCTTGGTTCATGGACGGCTAGGAGTTTAAGTTAGGTTAGGAAGCCAAAATAGCTGATATAGCATAGCTTACTACAAAAGCAGAAACGTCACTAGTATCATCATCATGATCATGATCATCTTCACGATGAGCCCGGTTCTCAGCTGTTTTTTGAGTTCACTCCGGGTAGACTGTGAGGTTCCCAGCCTCAACATTTTCATTGATAATATCAGCCTTGGGCACTGGGCCCGTTGTATAAAAAAAAAAAAAAAAAAAAAAAAAAAAGAATCCCACCAGTTTCACGAATTCCCGCAGCTGGGATGAGATCAAGTCTCGTTCCTTTCCAACTTCATAGTACCAGGTCCCTATCGGATTTGGCTTTGCCGAAGATAGTATCTGCAACCACTCAACTGGGATACTTTCTAGTATTTGTCGTCTCCTCTGTCTGATGTACCTTCTCGGTCTTAGCACTTCCTCCACGTCCTCTGCCAGCCTCCTGTGAGTTCGTTCCAGAGATCTCTCAGTCTTACCACACCTTGTTGTATCCATGTCTTCCCAAAGCTCCCTCGTTTCGAGTTTGCCATCAACATCCTACCTCTGCTGTCTCTAATTCTTTGATTATCGAAAATGATTTGCGACATTACTTCCTCTTTCGTGCGTGGTTCACTGAGCATGTCCGGATTTCAGCTGCCTCCTTAGATAGGAATGGATCCACACGCATGCCCAAACATCGGTCTTTCGTTCCAGTTGCCATTCTTTACTTAGGATACTTTCACCCAGTGTGATCCAGTGCTTGTCCTTTGTGTGGTGATAGCCCGGACTACCCAGCTGGCTAGTATGGCCAGGTTCCCTTTCCCTGGGTCCACCATGACCAATCCACCTTCTTTCCTGGGGACGCAGATCAGCTCCCATGCACCTTTTGACATGGCTTTCTCCTCTTCTTTTGCAAAGGGCTTCCAGATGAACCTCGAGGCTGTCCTTCTAACCATTGTTTGTGTTTTTTTTTCTATTGGTCGCATGTTTCCCACAAAGGTAAGAAGAGCAAAAAGTGCCACGTTTACCACCAATGCACGCCCAAAGAGGGACAAATGCGGAGCCTTGCCCCATGTGGTCATTATCTCCAAAACCTTGGTCTTGAGAATCTCTTATTGTCGGAGTGCACACAAAATGAGGGTCAATTGGACACCTAAGAACCGCTCAGAGTTATCACTATACTCGCTTCATACCGCAGTCTGCCGCAGGGGTATACCTTTGGGGCAGCAAAAACACTGACTTGGACCAGTTTATCGCCACTTCCGACAATTCTTCGTATTGTCTCAGCCTCTCAGGCAATATCGCAGAGCTCACAGCAATTCAACTGTGTTGGCAGAAACTGCAAATTAGTCATCTGCCTGCGTCTTCACCTTACATGCTTGGTGGCCCACATCTATACCCGGTATTTGAGCATTTTTACTCTAATGTTGTTTAGTGGGATCTCCAGGTGGACTACAAACAGCGAAGGCAGCAGGGGACATCCCTGACGTAATAACCGTGACAGGCGGAACGGGGATGAGATCTGCTCATTCACCATAACTTAGGCAGTCGATAACGAATACAAACCTACCACCCAATTACAGAAAACTTCTCCAAAACCCATCCATTTAAGGGAAGTCAAAACGTATGACCAATTAACTCAATCGTACACCTTTTCCATGTCCAATAATAGGAAATCGACCTCTAATTCCTCCTGACTAACTACCTCTATCACTTTCACCGCAGTGACGATGTTTTCGTAGATGGAGCGGCCTCTGACTAAAGCTGCATGGTCATCCTCCACGAGGCCTGGTAAGTATCTACCCAGTCTTTACGCCAGTACTTTCGCCAAGATCTTGTAGGAGACATTTAGTAGCGAGATCGGCCTCCAGTTGCGAATTTCACTTGTGTCTCCCTTCTTAAACCACTGGTCACCTTGACGTAAGAAACCTCGGGGGTACCGGTAATCTCCCTTACGTCTAAAATTTCAGGGGTATCGGTAGTACAGAGTGGAAATCAAGTCGGGCTCGAAAAAATGGAATTTTTCGAAAATCCACAAAATCGGCACAACAAATATTTAACGGTCAAAATGGTTTTTTTTTTCGTGATATTTTTCCGTGAAAGATCGCGACCTTATCTACGGACCCTCAAATTTGCAGACCTTTTGATGAATTCATCTTAGCACAAAAAATCGGCAAAGTTGCCGGTTGCGAATGGCGGGATTGGACCCGCTTGTGACGAACGGTGGTCGCCGCCCCTCCGTTCAACCCGGCCCTAACTCACCGGGCATAGGGGTTTCGGCTGGCGGGGGGACAGGTGGTTTAAATGGGGTAAAAATTATCCCTCTGCATGCGCTGCCCGACAGTTTGCCTCCCATCTGCATCTCGTTGTAGATCTCTACGAGGGCCCCTCCTAGCACGTTTCAATGTTGTCCGTAGAACTCCGTCGGGAGTCCATCGTTCCCTGGGGTCTTCCCATTCGCCATGGCTTTCAGGGTTTCCCCTGCTTCCTCCTTCGTGATTGGTTGGTCCAGGTCCAAGCGTCCTTATGTAGGCAGCCTTACTGTCGTGTTATTCCAGTGATCTGAGTGTGCGGCCATGTCTATGTCTGCACCTTTTCCCTACCTTCTTGAAGTCAGTATGTCTTGATAGTACAACACCGTGTATCTTCATAGATCCTCGATTCCTCGGGCTCCACTGCAGCTGGTTCATTGGAGTCGAAGGGATGTCTGAGCTCTTTCAGAACGGGGGCGGTCCTTGCTGGCGTTAGCTTTTGGAATGTTTCCCTAGTCATCCTATCGTACACCTCCAGTCGCTTGATCTTCAACCTTTCCGCCCATAACTCTGACTTCTCCTGTTGTTTCTCATCCCATTCCGCTAGCCTTCTCCTTTCCCCACGTCATTGCTGAGATGGGTTGCCTCTTCTTTTTTTCTTCTGCCGCATGGACTGTCTTCCAGCAGTTTCTTATCTCCTTGTTTTTGTTCAACGCAAGGATATGACAGAAAATGTCCTGCAACTTCGAAAGTATCCTAAACCCTGCTTCCCACTTGTCGGCTAATGTTGGGAACTGACCTTTCTGCTTCCGCCATCGCTCCCAGAACCCCTCAATTGTGTCCAGTGATTCAACCCTTCACAAACTGGTTCAAGGCTGTGTGTCTATTTAACGGGGAACGGGGGAATTAAACTCCCGTTGAATCCTGTTAAATTAAAAAAAATCCAGTTGAATTCGCGTTAAACGAGAAAACGGGCCGCTCCCTCGCTTTTTGGAAAAACGAAATTGATGCGCGGGGTCCGGAACACGTTGCCCTAGGCAAAAAAAAAAAAAAAAAAAAACAACAACTCCTGAAGCACCTCCCATTCGCCCCCACATCCCCCAACCCCCAATGCCCCAGTTATGTGTCTGTAGGTGTGATGTGTGTGCGCGTATGTGTGTATGTGTGTGCCTGCGCGTGAGAGTGTGTTTGTGCATGAATATGAATGTATGGGCGTGTGTTTGTGTGTGTGTGTGTGTGTGTGTGTGTGTGTGTGTGTGTGTGTGTGTGTGCATGTTTGTTGGCGTGTGTGCATTGTTTCTCTTTTGAGGGATATAGTTTTTTCCCGTTGAAAACAGGGGGCGGGCGATGTGGGTTTGTGCGGGCAATTTGGGTCTGTGTTTTTTTTTATTTTTCTCTTCTACTACATCTTCCTAGAAATACAGTATCCAAGCATTCTCCTGTTTGTTATCAAGTAACGAAATCTAGAACGGACTGCCATGCCTCGTTGGCAGGGTTTGCTAAGAAAAGAGAAAAAAAAAAAACGTACTTACGTTTGCCATGAATCTGGTAGAACATAGGTAGATACACTGCCAGTAGTTTAGAGCTTGAAATGTCATTTTTTCAGGCTGCGTGTGGGGCGGCACAACCCTCAGTAGCTTGCTATTCGTTTTTCAGGTTTTTTTTTTTTTTTTTTCTCCCTGTTGCGATCCAAGAATTTGGGCTCCGTCCAGCAACCTAGCTCAGTTCATTAGGCACGCAAGTGGCATTCAGGAGGTTGTGGGTTCAATCCCCACCTATGGCACTCTCGATGCCAACCAACTAAGATAGTCAGCTGGATCCTCCCACTCTGTATCAGTAAGGTTTTAAGCCAACACGGTTGGGAGGCACCTCCTGTCCCTACTATCCTACCTCAATGTGACCAGCACTGAGAACCATCACCCTACCAGTATTGAGGGCAACTTGGACCACATAGCAGTGACAAGCACCAGGGTTGGGCCAACCTCCCAGCCCTAATAGAAGCCGAGGCGGACGAAGCATGCCATACGGGAACTTCAGACGCCAGCCTCAGGGAATCTGTTACAGGCCTAATTTTGTGTGTGTTTGTGTCTTTTTTTGTTTTTTGTATTTGCTTTTTATGGTTTTATTTTTAAAAAAATACACGAAGTTCTAAAAAAACAAAATAAAAAATAAATTGTTGTATATGTGTGAAAGATCTACAACCCTATATTTTTTATTTGTTTTTCTGTTTTTGTTTAAGCCCTTAAAAAATTTGCGAGAAACCCAAAAAAAAAACACTCATTTCATTTTAGTTTTTGTTTTTTTCATTGTGTGTTTATGTTTTTGATTTTATAAAAATATATTTAAACATCAAAAAATAAAAATCAAAATATAGGGTTGTAGTCCTCAACAAAACCTACAAGCCCATATATATATATATATATATATTTTGGATAATATTTAGCCCAGGAAAAAATCATCGAGGACCCCGTTCATTCACGTCCAACGCGCGTCGTTTGAACAAGAGTTTAATGAGGATTCAACGAGCGTAGAATTTTTCAACGCGGAACCCGCTTTGAATTCAAAACCGGACACACAGGTTTTAGGTGTTTAGCTTAAAATATTCTCTTCCTTTTTGTTGCTCTTTGGCGAAGGTAAACTATCTGATTAGCGGTTTGTGGTCCGAAACTAGATTGATAACTTCCTCAAGGTTAATCACATGTTTCTTCAGGTTTCCCCCCACATCCAGGTAATCGAGTCTTCTCCCTTTCCGTTGATGCGAAAACCAGGTGTATCCGGGTTCTGTAGAACGCAAGTCACTTTATAGTGTTTACACATCATGGAGGTTGAGGTCCAACATTAAATCCACTAAGGCAAGTACGTCCTTCGAGCTTCCTTAATCCCTTTGATCTAGCGGTGAATCGAAAACTGTATTCCAGTCTCCACCTATGATTGCCTCGTCGACATTGGGAGAGTCACTCACAATTCATTAAAGAATGCGATCCTCTCCTTTCTTCTCACCAGGGCATACATCGAAGCTACTGGCTACGTGGTGTATCCTTGCCTGAGGATCACCCAAGTCCATCGGCCCCAAAAGTCTGCATAGTAAACAACTATTTGAGCTTTCAAGTCCCTGTGGATTGGGATTGCGGCCCCTCCCTTTGTCTCTTGCGCCGCTGACCAAATTTGCGCTCCGTCCCACCACCTTTCTAGTTCCCTTAACTTCTCGTTGTTCAACTTTGTCTCTTGAAGGCACGCAATCAATATTTTGTTGTTGTGCAACCAATATTTGACCCTCGCCCGTTTACTCCTTCCAGCAGTGTCCCCAAAACACTTCAGATTCCATACGCGATCTTGATCTTAACCATTCATGTTTGCCGCTCCTTGTTGACGTTGGATGTGAGTGTTGATTGATCGTTCTTCAGGCCAACTTTGTGTGAGAGTTGTCTTCAGGAAACTGGAGTCCAGTTTCTTCTCCTTAGGCAGCCTCATCTTCAGTTCCACGATGACATCTGCTGTCATCATGATCGGGGAGATCAGATTAAACTTCCAAATAAGAATGGAGAACTAGCGTGTCGGCTGACAGCTCGAACTTTGGCTCCTAATTAACCTTCAGGAAGAGAACTCAGAACAAGACAACCCTCTGCACAAGAGTTCAAGACGAGAAGGAGAGCAGATCTGCTTCTGGCGACAGGGGACAGTTCGATTCGGTATAAACTTCCTAATAAGAGTAGAAGAGATACCTGTTTCGAGTGACAGTCGATAGCTCTAGCCCGAGCTCTTAATTAATTTTTCGAACGAAAGAGAAAGCTGACCAGTTCAGAACAGACTTCAACATACGAGTTCAAGAAGAAAAAAAAATAGAAACCAGCTCTGCCTCTGTCTGCAATAGACGGTGCCAACTTGCGAATCAGAAAACTGGCCTATTTCAGAAAACGGCTGACAGCTCAAGCTAGAACTCGTATTTAACTTTTCGGATGCGAACTCAAAACGAAAGAGAGAACCGACCGGCTTCAGGACAGGCTTCTGCATAAGGTTCCAAGACGAAAGAGAGATCAGATCGCCCTCGAGGTAAATTACCTAATGAGAATAGCAGACGAGCTCGCTTAAGGTGGCGGTCGACAGTTCAGACCGACCGGCTTCAGAACAACTTTAACATACGAGTTCAAAATGAAAGAGAAACCAGCTCTGCCTCTGGTGACAGTAGACAGTTCCGACTCTCGCTCAGAGTGGACCTCTGAATACGAGCTCCAAGCAAAAGAAAAGGGGACCAGACCTGCTTCAGAGGACGGTGTGAGGCGCCAATGTGGGTGCTCTCAGGATCTGAAATCGACCTCCACTGTTCCACATTTCTGTATCTGCCGAAGATCTGTGAGCTGTTTCTTCCTCTCCTTGCCCTCCTTCTCTCTTTCCCCCTTTTTCTCTCACACTCTCCCCGGACGCTTTCGCTGATTCTCCCTTTCTCTCTCCGTGCTTCCTCTCTCCCTTTTTCGTCCCGAGCTTTCGCCTCTACCCTAGTGTTCTTTACCTTACCCGTGCTCGGCCGTTGCCCAATGCCCTCTCTTCCTCTCTCTCTCCCTCTCGAAGCGATAGAGCAAGAGACGCTCTTGGCTCCGATGACTCGCACCGGCGGCTCGTGACTAACACCTGTCGAGAGGCCCGAGAACAGAAAAGACCATCAACTGCTGCCCCGAGCCGGCGTCTCGCACCGTTCTTTAGCCGATGGAGTCGTGAAAAACGTCGTTCCGTGCGCTGTGCTTGTACCCGGCGCGTCTGATCCCCAGAGTTCTTACTTCGAGGGCTGAACGGCGAGCCGTGCACCTCCCTCGGAAGAAGTCGGGGGGGGGGTCGCTGCCGCAGAGAAGATTACCGAGCGCAATCTTTTCCCGGGTTTCTAACGGCCGCGCCCCAACTCACTGTTCTCCCTCCACATCCTCCCTTGTCTTTTCGACCTGCCAAACGCGCTCTCGCTCCCTTCTCCCTCCGCCTTCTATGCCTCTCTCTCGCTATCTCATTCTCTCACCTCCTCTCTCTCTCTCTCTTTTCGGTCCCGACGGGACGCGCGCTGCCGTGTTCTAGCGCACTCCCGTCATGGTGGTGGTGTCACCCTTAATAGCTTCGTGCGTTCTTCCCCTTTGGCTCCTCCTTCCCCCGCCGAGCAGAGCGCTGCGCGACGTGGCCCTACACGTACGCAGTCCGCTCCGCCGTTTGTACACTTCGTGCGCTCCCACGGAGCACCTTCTTCCGCACGTAGTGCGCGCGCTTACACTGTGCGCTACTCCTTCGATGTCGGTTCTCCTCGCGTGCGCTTCTACTGAGCACCTCCCTCCGCGCGCCGTACGTGCGCTTACACTGTGCGCTACTCCTCCCTGCTCCGCACGAGGTGCGCTCTTTGGGGACGAGCGTGTCGATCGACCCGTGCGCTTCCGGCCTCCTTTTTTTCCCTTCCCTCCTCTTTTTTCTCTTTCGTGTGGCCTCCCTCCTTCTTATATACTCTTTCACTCCCCTATCCTGCCCTTCCTTGGCATGTCTCCAATTCGTCCACGCCTTTCTTCAAAACTTTAAAATTTTCGCACTTTCCTGCCATAGCTCCCCCCTTCTTCCTTGCGATCCGTCATTCGTCTGTCCCAGCCAATTGCCGCTCGTCCTTGCTTCTCCTGCCGGATCCTTACTTCACTATACGAGAAGAGCCTGCGATCTGCATTTTAGTCTTCGTCGATTGGGTTTCGTTTCCGTCGGAACCTTGCCTGATCACAGTTGTTGGAGCGCAGCGAATTTGCGCTCCCTGCGCGCCCTGGCTGACGGTTACCAAGAATCTGCACGCGCGCCTTAGTAGTAACAGCTCGCTCAACACCTCCTCCCTCTCTCGTAATTACTCAAGGTCACGATTTTCCTCCGAAGTCCTTCCCCCCCGTCATCTCCAATTGGGCCCTGCATCCTGGAGACCGACACAGGTTCTTCGATAACCTCCCGACCGTTCTCCGCCTTCCAATTCTTCTCCCGCCTAATCTTTTCTTACCTCTGATCTACCCAGTGGTTGTGCGATTCATCCCTCCCCTTGCATCTAGGCGCACATAGCTTGCCCGACACCTTGCACATTCTTGGCCCACCCCTGCTTATTGCAGTTGTCGATTGCTCTCCTCCTTTCAACCGCCGCTTTCGAATTCGATCCTCCGTTCCTTCCATTCTTCCTTTTCTTCAAGCCGGCCAAGCGCCGAATAGGTTATTTCGAATCACCAGGTCATGCAGTCGGCTGACCCCTCCGCATCTGCCTTTAATACCAGCATGTCGCGTTTCGATCAGCGAGGCGGACCAAATTTTTGGTCACCCAGCACTGCTCGGCCCCGTCCCATAGCACCCAACCAACCTTGGACCGGCGGCCAGATCCGAACTCTATTGTCCCCCTCCCGAAGGCATTCCTACGCATGTGCTCCCAGTGGCCCCTTGGCCGTCTCAGTGGTTCGCCTCATGCCCCTCGAAGCCGCCTACGACGATCCGTCTCCGCACCTGATTTTCTTTCAGCTTTTCCCTTCGGCCCGACACTGGTTGCATCCTTCCTCCTCTTCGCGTGACATGTCGGAACCTTGGACTTCGGGCCAGCTCCCTTCCCCGCTCATGCCCCGCTCTCAGGCACTCACGCATCAAACATGCAAAAACAACTTAAACATAAGAAAAAAAAAAAAAAAAAGTCCGTCCGTAGTCAGCCACACCGTTCTCCTTTACACCATGACCATCATGCAAAGTCTAGATCCGTTGACCACTGGCTTCTGATTGCAGATGACATGTCCAGGCCCCGTCTGCGGTCAGCGTGTCATATCCCAGTCCTTTGGTCTACTACGAGAAGTCTCGGTTGCCGATCTTGAACCCCCCACTTTTCCCCGGAACCGGTCCATCCCCATCGTGTAGGTTCGATCTCGTGCGGTCCACGTATCAGGACTTTGTCAGCCGTATTACACGACAAAGGTCGCGCCGTCTCACCCGATCTCCAGGCACCGCAACCCAGGCTAGGTGCGAGCAAATCCCGCCACGTGCACCCGCGGTAGTCTGGCGGTCATTCATAACAGCGGTTTTGGGGCCTTCTCTAGTCCTCTGCTTTTGATGGGACTAAGGCCTGCTCTGATGTACACCGTCTGCCCTCCACGCTCAGAATTTTACACCTAAAACTTCAATCTTTTCATGATTCACCCGAGCCTGCTTGCGACCAAGGTTCGGACCGTCACTCCAGCCAATCGAAGGGTTAGTACGAAGGCCCGGATGCCCGAGGACATCCATAAATACCATACCCACATGCACGCATACGTCAAAGCCACGCAAAAAACAACAAAAAAAAGGAAAAAATATTTTTTTATTTTAAAGAGAAAACCTTCGTCTGGTAGACAGCCGCCCGACAACCAGCTTACTGGCACACCCCAATTCTTGCCGTCCCCGGCGAGTCTCTTTCGTGACCTCTTTCTTTTTAACCATTGCCCCTTGCCCAATGTTCACCCAATAAAAGTTTTTCCCTTTTCATCCCATTTCCCTGGTTAGGTTACATTGCCTTTTTCTTCTTACCAGACTTGACCCTACTATTTTGTCGCGACGGCATCCATGACCTATGACACATCCCCACCCTATGACACCGGCCTATAGTACAATACCCTCTCAGGATTATGACTCATTGTTCCTTACGACATTCGTTTCTCTAACTATGGTACATCATGGCACGTCTTCGCTTTTGACATATTACCTTTCCCAGAACACATTTTCCTAGCTATGGTACACCATTCTCCTCCCTTTTTCACACCCGTCCGCGTCTCCTCATCCTCTTATCGCGCCTCTCTCTCTTCCGTTTTTTCTCCTCCCTCTCACGTTTGAGTCCCAGGGCCTTTCTTGACGCATTCCTCCTTTCGTCCAACCTGCGTTTCCTCGATCGGTCAGTATCTCTGTCATCCTCTCTACGTCGTTTCTTCTTCCTAGGGGTCTTTGGTAGGGCAGTTTTTCGAACCTTATACCCTTTCTTTGGGGGTCGAGAAGAGGCTCCTTGTTTGGAGGTCTCCCCCTTTTCGTGGNAGGGCAGTTTTTCGAACCTTATACCCTTTCTTTGGGGGTCGAGAAGAGGCTCCTTGTTTGGAGGTCTCCCCCTTTTCGTGGGTTACGCTCACCTCTGTGTCAATAGTTTATTTTCCTTCCTGCTCCGGTTCTTTCCCAAGGGGCCCTCTTGATCGAAAGAGTTTGAGACGAGCCCCCGCAATAGGGTCCCGTAGCCTACTCCCATCCAATTCCGCGAGCATGTAAGCCCCTCCATCCAATCTCTTTAGGACCCTATATGGCCCCATCCATCGGTTCGCCAATTTCTGGCTCCATGTCTTTTCTAGCGATGAATCGTATATTAGTACCAGGTCGTTAACCCCTATTGGCTTTTTTCGGACCCGTAGGTTCTTGTCTCACCTATCCTTTCCTTTCACCCTCTCTTTCCCGACATTTTCTCCCGCCTCGATTAGCCTTGCATCCAAGTTCTCGGCTATTTGCTGTATCCATGCCTCCAGCAGTTCGTCCCTAGTCATGTTAGTTTTCCATGCGACACTCGTCCAAGTGTCAACGTGGAACTTGATGGGTAGGCGACAATGCCTACCGAACCAAAGGGTGTAAGGAGGGTATCCCGTACTAGATTTGACCGTGATATTATCGGCCAAAACCACGTACTGCAAATAGTTCGGCCACTGTTCGGCGCGACCCTTGCACCATTTCGCTAGAGCGTCCACAAGTATTTGGTGACCCCGTTCTACCGGCGCGTTGCTTTGGGGGTGATAAGCGGTCGTATAGGTTGCCCCTATTCCTGCCTTTTCCAATAACACCTTTACCTTTTGGCTCAAGAACTATGCGCCCCTATCCATGACTATTCTTTCGACACACCCGTACCGCGCGATATACTCAAGGAGAAAATCAATAACCTCCTCTGTCGTCTTCTTTTTAATGGCCTTTGCTTCCACGAATCCGGTGAGGTCGTCCTGGGCGTTGATTATATACCGAAGTCCGCTGACCCCTTTTGGCATGGTCACTAAGTCTACATGGACCTTCTCACCCGGAACCGTAGGAAGCGATGGAGCTAAGGGCTCTTTGTATCGAACCGTCGCCCTCTTCTGGCAAGCCTCACACATTGAACAGTACTTTTCTACTTCCGTGTATTGCCCGTCCCACCAATAAAGCCTACGGACCTTATCCAAAGTACCCTTCACCCCCCTATGGCCTCCAACGACACCATCGTGCAACTCCTCTATGACTGCTCTTCTTTCCTCCGGGTCGCATAGTACCCTCATCGGAATAGCGAATTTCGTGGACCTCTTAAAGAGATGGCCTCCTCGTAGGAAATATCCCAGCGCTTCCTGCCGGATTTTCTCGGTCCCTGCCTCCCTACCGGCCAAATACAGTCCTATGTCCCGATACTTTTCGTCATAGAGATTTGCGAGAAAGGCCCTCGGGGCCCTTTCCTCTTCTCGGCTGCTTGCTGCCACTTGCACCCTATTAGCGATGATTTTCATCACCCCTTCTTTGGCTATCGTTACCGCCTCTTCCTTAAGCCTCGGTAGGTCTTCTTCGCGAATCGGGAGTCGGGACAAACCGTCCGCAACCTGATTTTTGGACCCCGATATCCTCTTGACCCTATAGTCGTAGAGTCTGATATGTATCATCCAGCGGGCTATGGTTGGATCGGTCAGCGAGAAATCTTTTTGAAGGACCGCAGCCACTGATGTCGGGTGCACCCTCAGGAGAAAACGTCGCCGTACAGGTAATGGCGGAAAGCCTTTAGGCAATGCAGCACTCCCATCACTTCCTTTTTGAACTGACTATAATTCCGCTCGACGGGGTTCAAGGTTCTGCTCTCGAATCGCAATGGTCTCTCCTTCCCCTCCCCGTCCTTTTGAGACAGGAGGCCCCCAACCGAGTTAGGCCCCGCGTCCGTGGAAACTATAAATGGGCGACTCTCCTCGTTTTCGAAGAACGGGACTCCTAGGACCTGCCCCCCTTTGCGGAACTCTTCTTTTAAGGCTTCCATGGCGGCCGTCTGCTCTTCCCCCCAAGCCCATCCTTCCGCCTTCCCGAGAAACCGCCTGAGAGGTTCCGCTTTCTCACCGTAGCCTTTTATGAAGATTCGCCAGTAGCCCACTACCCCTAGAAACTGCTCGACCTCCATTATGGACTTGAGTGGCGATGACCAGGTCATCAGTCTCACCAATTTCTCTGGATTGGGCCTCCGCCCATTTCTGTCGCAGATGAACCCTAGTATCTTAATGGACGATACGCCTCAGCGACTCTTGGTTCCGCTCACCGTGAGGTTAGCATCGTCCAATTTCATAAGGACATCCCTGACATCGCTCAAATGGTCCACTACGAACTTCCTCACCCCAGGAAAGACCTCTGTCTCATCCCATTCGACCGGCCCCTTAATCGGGAAGTCATCAAGGAAGACTTCGACTTTTTCAGGTATGAACTCCTTGAGGACCGCAATTATGGCCCTTTGGAACACTGCCACGCCGTTCGTCCACCCCATGGGCACTACCATAATTTGGACCAGCCCCAAAGGTGTATGCATGGCGGTCATATGCCTATCCCGATAGTCTAAGGGGATCTCGTCATACCCCGAGAAGAGATCGCAGATTGAGTATATCGAGCGACCCGCCAACCCTTCCGCTAGCAAGTCGGCCTCGGGGATGGACCCTGCGTCCCTTATCGTGACAACGTTGGTCCTTTGGAGGTCTTGAATCCATCTCAGTTTGTTGCTGCCCCCCTTCCTCATAAAGAACCACTTATTGGAGTAAGCACTCTCACAAGGCTCCGCGACGAAAGTCCTTACCTTTTCCTTAATGAAGGCCACGATCTCTTCTTTCTCTTTTTGAGCATACTTCCATTGGGGCCTGTCCTTCCAAGGCACGTGCGGAATCGTGTGGATCTGGGTCGTCTTAGCGTACCTCGGGTCGATCCTCCCCCTTTCTGAGTCATCGAATGCTATGGCCTTATCGAAGCTCCTCAGGGTCATGGCCACGAACTCCCTCTCTTCTCTTGTGAGGTTGCCATCCCCTTTATCCATCTTAGCCAACCGATCGGCCATAATTCTTTGTCCTTCAGTCTCTTTTCTTTTCTGGATGATATCAACAATCTTTTCCTCCGATATCGTAGCCTCCCACGTTCTATCCCGGCTGACCGCGACGGGTTTTACCTTTTCCGCCACAGTTTTGTGCTTCTTAATATCGCCGACTAGGGGGATTCCTCCAAGAAAGACAACCTCACACATCCACCGAATTCCTCCTCCTCGTCCTCCTTCTTGTACCCCATACTGTTAATCACAATCCTATCCCCTACATCTTCGACCTCCAATTGGTCCCCCTTGGGTACCTTATCCGTCAAGGGCACCTTCTCCAGACGGACTCGGCACACCCTCGACTGGCTCCCCTTGCATCCAGCAATGCTGGTCCGGTTACGCTCATCTTGCGCGTCCACTGTCTTTAGGACTACTCGGATTCCATTCGGACTTTGGGTCGAGAGGGTCTGACTTCCATCCGGTAAATCAACTATGGTATCCTAAACTGTGCTCAGCCAGGTTCTTCCGAGGATCAACTCGGAGGAGCATTTTTTTATCGAAAAGATTGGGACCGTTATCTCTATGCCAGCGACTTCGATCACGGGGTTATGACACACCCCTTCCGCCGGTTGCAGGTTGTTATCGGCCACTACAATTGAAATTGATACCCCTCGATCTATTTTCAAGCCAAGCTCCCGCACGATGGAGTCCCTACAAACCGTAGACTCGGACCCATTGTCTACTAGAGCCCTCATCTTCTTCCCACTTACCACTGCCTAGAGCTGGCCGCTGCCTAACACATAGAACTTATTGGCCTCTTTAACCGAGAAGAAGTTGGCAGACAGCTCCTCCAAGGCAATGCGGGAGGCCTGTACTTCTTCCTTGGCTGGACCTTCCACGGGCACCGTGGGCCCCCCGGCGAGCGGGACTCTTACCTTCCTTGTGATGCTTAGGAGTTCCTCCTTAGTGCTTTAGCTGGCGGCTCGATATTCCAAAAGTGTGCACTGCATGGGTTGCATCAGGGTTCGCCTAAGGGGGGCTACCGTGTCTATCTCATCCAGAGTGCATTTCATTTCGAACTTTTTGGGCCCCCTCTTCTTAGGAGATTTGGGTGAGGTGGGCTCTTCCTTCTTTTCCTCCATTGCTTTGGCATCGGCCATTGGTTGGTCGTTGTCGCCGCTTCTTACTCCCGCATCCTCCGTCACGCTCTCTTGGCTCTTGGACGTCTCGGCCCCAACCTGTGTTCTCACCCCTAGGCAAGGCCTCTCTTCTTCAGGCAGGGTCTCTACGAACTTGATGCTGGACACATGTGGTTCCCTAATGCAGACCCCCCCAGGGGACTCCGTCACTTGGATATGGGATGTGTTGGAGGTGCTCCCAATCTCTGGTTTCTTCCCTAGCCTCGCCTCCTGGAGGGTTATTCTCTTATCCATATTCACCTTCATTGAGGGGTAGAAGGAAACCGTCTTTCCACTATTTCCCCACACAACCCATTTGTTTTTATTTAGCTTCACTACCCCCAACCTCAAAGCTTCCGTAAGATAAGGACAGTCCCTTTTGATGTGACTTTCCTCATTGTAATATACACACCCGCTTCGAGCTTGCGAGTTGTTGGGACACGCACCCACTTGGGGCGCAGCGGCTATAGGCGCAGGAGGAGCCGGCGGTGGCGGCGCTGGCGGCGGTGGAGCCCTGATCTCAGGTCGGGGCCCAAAAGTCCTTGCTTGAGGGGTGTCTCCCCACCTTCCATCCCTAGCATCCTTCCAATGGGAATTCCCCCAATCGGGACCACGATTCCCTCCTATGTCCCGGTCGTTCCTCCAGCCTCCTTATCCTCCCGACTCGTTCCTCCACCCTGTCGGCCGTTCTCCCCACCGGGGACCAGGTGGACCAGGGGGCGGTCTATCGCTCCCCCTTGGGCTACATTTCGGGTACCTCGCATGTTGTGGAGTGCCATGTCCAGGGTCTCTTTCATGTACTCTCTTACGTCCACCCCTCCCCCTGTGAAAACCACCTTTGCGACCTTCTCAAAGTTGGCTGAATACCGCGGGGCCTTTTCCAGGACTTCTTTCCTCTTTTCCTCGGGTAGGTGCAATATGAACATCACGCATCTATCCACTTCAGACATCATCCCCCTATCCACTAGGGTTTGGGACAGGCGCTTGAACCTACGGGTGAAGGCCACCAAGCTCTCCCATTCCCCCTTGTAATTCGCCGCAAACCCTCCACAGTAGGGATCAGATCATCACAGGCGAAAATCCGCAATAGACTCGCCCTAAAGGTCCTCCAACATCCGTCTGCGGGGTAGATAGCTCGAATCGCGGGGTCTAACTCGGGCTCCGAGTGCTGGATGAAATAGTCGATCCACTCCCTTTCGGAGAATATTTTTCGGTAAGCATAACTTTCCCATTTCTCCACGAACCTGTTCATATCACGTCCGTCGAAGAAAAGTGCCTCCAGACCTAGGTTGACGTCGTAGTAGGGGACTCGTCGGTCGTCGTATCGGCGAAAATAGGGTCCTTCCATTGGCCCATCGATTGCNGCCTCCAGACCTAGGTTGACGTCGTAGTAGGGGACTCGTCGGTCGTCGTATCGGCGAAAATAGGGTCCTTCCATTGGCCCATCGATTGCCRGGTCGTACGGCTTGTACCACGAGGGATCCGGCTCCTCTATCCGTGGCCGGGGTCTTGGCGGTCCCCAGGGGTCTTCCTCATAGCGGCTCCTCTCATTCGGCCACTCCGTCTCCTACCGAGCGTGGTCCTGTCCCCTAAAGCCTCTCCAGGCCTCCACCCCTTAACTTCTCCCCGTTACCTCACCGGGAGCCCATGCAGCATCCGATTCTCTTTCGGCCCACCTTTGTGGCCTACTACCAGCTTCCGCTAGCCTCTCGTCTCTAAGGTCCCTTCTACTCGGTCCCCCTTCCTCTTCCCTCCTGGGTGGCCGGTATCCCACCCTATCTCTTGGAAATTCTAGAGCCTCCCCCATTCTCGAGTCTGGTAAACCCGCCCACCGAGAATCTATAGAAAGGCCCCTCGAGCCCTCAACCGCCCCTTCCCTTGCTGGCATTCGCATCTCTGCGCCAGCTCTTTGCCCTACCAATGCCTGCCTCTCTCTGGCGACGGCCTCCGGGACCCTTTCGACCCATCTCCGCGGCCTGCCGCCGGCTTCCGCCGACCTCCCTTCTCTTAAGTCCCTCCTATCCTGACACTCTTCTTCCTCTCCTCTAGGTGGTCGATACCCCGACCTATCTCTAGAAATTTTCAGTGCTTCCCCTATCCTTGCCTCTGCGTCCATTAGGTCTGCCCACCGGGACTCTATTGAAACGCCTCTTGC
Organism: Chara braunii; assembly: GCA_003427395.1. NCBI lineage: Eukaryota > Viridiplantae > Streptophyta > Charophyceae > Charales > Characeae > Chara > Chara braunii. Next base: position 964,748 of record BFEA01000565.1, on the reverse strand, counting down.
GGCTTCGGCGATCCCTTCATTTACCGGCACCCACGGCCCCACATCCCTGTGCACTCGCACCTCCGTGCTAGCTCTTTGCCCCTCCGAGGCCGTTTTCGGGCCCCTTTCGACCCTACCCAGCATCTCTGTTCCCTCAATCATTTCTTCCACCTCCCTACTTAGCGTGGCTCCCAACTCGGGGCTCTTCACTACCCCCCTTCTCTCAACGGTTTCCGGCGGACAAGAGAGACCGGCTTCTGCTTCACTCTCCATGCACCCTACCGGTAACTTCTAGTTGTCTCCCCCACTATCGTCTGTGCTATCTTCCGAGTCTTCTTCTTCTTCCGAGCCCTCCTTCTCCCCACCAGACTCTTCGCTAGCACTCTCTTCCTCCGACTCCTCGCTGGTCACAGTCCACCAAGAGTCCCTTAATTTCTTCTCCTCGCTAGCGGCCAACGCAAGATTAGCGATCTCCAGGTCCGAGATGCCCCTAATCCCTTCTTGCGCACATCTCCTAATCAAGTCCGTGTCCACCTCGACAGCTTGTCCGGAGAACAGGGGCTTGATGAACTCTCCAACGCGCGCCCACCACTCGAAGTCTGTGTCCTCTCTCGATTCCCAGCACTGGGTGAATAGTTCGTGCCCCTCTTCTTCACCTAACGGAAATTTTTCTATCACCTGACCCCTAAATTGGACCTTCCTTACGTTCGCGTCGTCAGCATAGAGTAGCAGATAGGCCCAGGTCGGGATCTCCCAAGTCCTTCCGTGAGCCGCTCTAGGAACTTCCAACCTCCCTCAGTATTCTACCCTATCAAGCACGCTTCCCCCTGCAGTGCTTCCCCTCAACCTCCTCAACCGGTCCAGGGCCTTCCGGGCGATGCCTAGGGGGTCCTTTCCCTCTGCTAATTCAGTCGCAAAGATTAGCCGGTCGTCGGGGGACAAAAAAATCTCTACCTTCCTAATGCAGTTGCCTCCCTCGGATGCCACGGAGAACCTGACCACCTTCTCTTACCCGTAGATTTCGAAGAACTCAGTAGACACCACTCCTTCCCCTCTAACCCTAGGGAGGGTTACTCCATACCTCTCTCCCGTTTTCCAACCCCTATCCAAGGTACCATAAGGGTCCCCTTGGTCGTATCTAATCATAGAGCCTTCACCTCATGCCGGCCAACCTCGCGGCGGCCTCGACTAGCGAGTCCTCGCACCTGGCGCGACCGGTCTCTTCGTCCTCTCGCAGAGTTTGGCGCAAAGCCTCTTCGTACTCTCTTGACCTATCCCAAAATTGCGTCTCCACAAGGTGCGTTGTAGATGTCAGCGGGGTTCCTAAATACCTAGAGTCTTCTTCGAATCTTCTCTCTACCTCCAACAAAGGCTCCCTCCAAGCACTTGAGGACCTTACCCCACTTACGTCTCTAATGTGGATCGAAAAGTTAGCTAGTGTGGTCCAACTCCTTTTCCACAAGGCCAACAGTCGGACCTCTACTAGAAACTCCTTCTCGGTGCGGACCACTCGGTCCTCTCCCAGCTCCGGGTTAAGCTCCGCACTTCCTTCGACCCTAACTTCGCTACCGTCCTCGTAGGTCTCCAATTCTCAACGAATCCTATTGGAGATGAATGAAGCTCTCATCCCCTCACCGCGCGAGAAGATCTATCGTTACTTCGTCGAGGATAGCGATTGTCGGTGTCTCAAGTAGCTTGATCCTAGTTAAGGACCCAGGCCTAGCCCTCCTTTCTTCCTCCTAGCACAGTGCGAGGATCCGGTGAACTTCTTCTCTAACTCTCTCCAACCCCACAAGCCCCTCAAGGTCAGGCTCGCTCATCCCCTAATTTCCGTCGTCGACATGCAATCGCTATCCGAATCAGGTCTGAAGGATCCAATCCTGCCATCTTTCCTTCGCAGATCTTACCCAAGTATCTCCACGATATCTTAGACTCCCTTGCGTGTTGACCCCACCCTTCGAAGGCGTAACCCAGGTCCTCTAGAGTCGACCAATCGTCTCTATAGGGATCCTGAAAGCACCAAGTTAACAAGGTATGGAGGTCCGATCCCGTGAACCGGAACTGGCTTAGGATGGAAATCTTCCTTTCTATCGCCCTTTTAACGGCCTCGGAGGGGTAGATCCATTCAAAAATGAAACGGGGGACTTCCACCGGCTCACTGGAGGCGAACCGCGGTACCTCTTCCCAAGCCCCGTAGGTCACTTGATATTCCTCGTCGCACCCTTCGCGAGGCCTTAACTCCTCTACTAACTCCTCTAATCGGCTTCTCACGACTTGCTCGTCCTAGAGAGGGTCCTGCCCAATCTGCAAGCTGCGTGCTATCTCTACAAGGCCTTCCTTTGAAAGGAATATTTGAGCTTCTCCAATTACGACCCTCCCCTCGCGACTCACCGCAAATCGTACGAAAGCCTTATCGCACCGGATTTCCCCTTCTTCTTGCAGGAGAGTCCTAGTTGGCCCCGTCAATCTGGCTCTAGGCAGAGTGATACTTACAACCTCCCCGGTATCCTCTACGGGTTCTATTGCCGCCCAGAGAGTTCTCGGGATCCCCCTTATCATCGGCCCTCGAACCCCCGTCGGTTAGCCACCTGCTCTTCTCCGAAGAGGCGGACGTAAGGAACGTCCACGACGAGCGATCGGAGTCCCTCAAACTCTCTTAACCTCCCGAATATGGCGGACAACTCACTTCTCGGGGGAACCGCTGCGTCCACGTACCGAGTATAAAGCCAGAACAGACCCCTAGCCCGCACCCCGGATTCTCGAGCCGCTCTAAGCACTGCTACTACTCTCTCCTCCGGGTCTCTTAAGAACGAATTTGCTAAGAACTGGGGTAGGTTAGCGTGGAGGACCCCAAACGCGCGAGGGACCTCTCCAGGCTCGGCGAAGGACACCAGAGTCCACGACTCGAAAGTCCCTTCCTCGTAATCGATCACCACTAGGTTATTAACAACCAGCCTCGCGGATTCTCGATACTCAAAATGCGTCAGTTGCCCGGTTACCAAGCCCCTCCAGACTTTGGTCCACACCTCTTCGTTGAGGAAGAATGTGGCCTGGATCTCTAGAAAACGACCGAGGTCGGGCGGGTCTCCTCTTTCCACACCTTCCTTCCAGGTGAGTCTTCGAGCTCGAACCCACATGTAGGCCCCTTCTCTGATTACACCCCCTTTCTCAACGCTCATCCAGTAGGGGGTCACCAGAGGGTTCCCCGGAATCAAGACTTTACTCGTGTCACTAGCCTCTATCGATTCTACCGCCCCGTTCTCGTTGAGCACGAATCTCACCATCTACCGGCGCTGTTTTGAACACCCACTGGTGGTATCTCTCCGGAGAGAGAGTAAAAGGTTTCTCTAGAGACCCCAATCTCCTAAAAATACCCCAGATCTTCCTGCGTGGAGGGATACCCTGGTCGATGCAGTGTGTATACAATGTCCACAGGGCCCCGAAGGGTAACCCCAGATTCCTTCCCCTCTCTAGAAGCCTCACTATCTTTCCTTCGTCAGTCCCTCGGAACAAGAAAGACGGCACCCTCACGGTTAACGGATAGCACGCCCTTGGAAGCTCCTTCTCTCCTACGAACCTCTCTCTCTCTATAGCCGTAAACACAAATCTCTCTCGAACCCTACTTATCCATTCCTCTCTTGTTTCCCTCGCTTCTCTCAACAACCTATCCATCCCACCCCCTTGTCCCAGGACCAGGGGCACTATGACCTTCGCCCAAGCCTCGAAGGCCACGAAGATAATTGCGGTCACCTTAAGACACCTCTCAACCCCTCGGCCCTCAACTTCCTCGGACTCTATCCACACGAACTCTCCGCTCACGGTGGCTCTACCTCCTTCTATCCTTTCCCAGTCGGCCACCCCCCTGTTACTAGGGATTAATCTAAGGATCTCACCATCTTCCAAGGAGGATTCGACGAAGCGTCCCTGTTCCCTATCGTGGAACACCATTCATTTAAAACATTTTATGATCCACCCCGAAGACCTTTTGGTAGCCGTAATCTCGCCCGCCCTTGTGGACCAGAGCCGATTCCCTGAAGATCCCTGCGCGGATCCTACAAGCTTCAATCCCGTAAGGCACAAGGTTATCTACGCAATAGGTGTAGTACCAATGGAGCGACCTAACAGAGAGCTGCAACCCCCTTTCTCGCACTATGGACCGCACCACCCTCTCGTACCGCTCCTCCTTCCCGCTCACCCTTCAAAAAACGAACGACGGGAATATGACCCTGACGCACCCTGTGGCGCGAGGGTACTCCTCGTCTCGCGCGCAAGTCACCCTTACCTCAACTGGTGGGCAGTGTCTAAGGGGCTCCGCCTAAAAACATTGTCTCGAAATCGGACCCACTCGTGCCTCCCAATGATCCGCACGGTACCAACCTAGGACCAAGTGAGTGACGTAATCGACCTAGGCCTCCTTACTCAAATAGATCGTTCTTTCTGCCCGGACCACCGTTCGTCTGGGTCTCTTCCCGTTCTGGGGCCTATTCCGGGACCACCTGTCCCCTTCCCAAGTTCCTACCGCGAAACGAGCCCAAAGAAAAACCCCATTGTTCTAGCTCTAACCCCCTCTCGTGGTCGGCTAGATACCTCTCCGTGCGGTGGTCTAAAGGGACGCTAAAGCACTCCTGGTCTTTGCTCAAATCGGCTTTCTCCATTCAAACCCCTTCTTCTCCAGTACCCTCTACGATCCTAACCATCCCCTTGAACTATCTCCTTTATGATTTGAAGCAGTGCTCTCCACCCGTCCGATCCGTCTAGGAAGGCTTCCGGAATAATAGGAACAGGCCTACCCCCACGTGAATACGTTCTACACCCCAATGAGTAGAAGTAGTTAATCTCGTAAGCACGCAGTAGTTGCCTCTCGAGCTGTGCGTGACCGACAGCTTCCTCCCAGCTATCGAGAAAACCAGTCTCTCTATCAACACCCTCTTCCACGTACAAGGCTATGTCGAAGTGGCCAGTCCACCAGTAGAAAGTATAGCACACACGTCTACCCCACCTCGATCACCCACACTAATTCCCGCAGGTTCAAACTCTAGAGCCCTCAAACTTATGGATTTGCTGCTCTCACTACCCTCTCCACAATCCCTATTAGCACTTTCCAGTCGTCCGATCCGTCGAGATAAGCATCAGGAATTACTGGCGCCAGACGACCACCTCTGGGATAGGTTTGGTATCCTAAAGAGTAAAAATACTTATACTCGTAACCCCTCAATTCCTCCCTCGAGCCGCGGGAGTGGCCTATCGCCTCCTCCCACCCAAGAAGGAAATCCTCCCCTTGATCTTGTCCTTCTTCTACGTAGACCCCCACATCAAAGTCACCCGTCCATAGTCAAAAAAGAGTAACACCACACGTCAACACCTCCGTACGTACATACGCTAATCCATTCCGGGACAACTTCTAAGCTCATGCAGTATAATCAAAAGAAATTTTTTTACTCCATGTTGGCCACTCGAGAGACCACCTCTATCCCGCAAGGAGAAAAAGCCTGTGAGCTCAGAAGGATCAAATGGACCAGAGAAGGAACGCCGTCTCACTCGGCTACCTTCCTGTCCTCCCCCGCTGAGAGACTCCTCCCCACTCCCGGCCTAGAGACTAGCCGCAGACACAGGTTATCCCCGAAGAAGGGTGGCAACCCCCTCCCCGGAGTCGTACCGAAGTCACACACCCGGGTCTTATGTCCCCCACTGAACCGACCTCTAGTCCTAAGTTAGCCTATCAGGTACCACGCCTCTACTCGGCCCACCTCAAGCGTGGAATTATCCGGGTCCCTGAACAAGATCCACCTATTTATCAGAAATCACTAGCCTATCTACTCCCCCCTCATTCTCCTCATCGTGAACTCTTCGCACTTCGTTCCCTTCTTCCTTTTCCGCCTCCCGGTACCTCTTTTCTCTCTTGGAATCACTGGAATTTCAAATCGGGAGGTCAGAAAAAAATGGGGTGGAAAAAGCGGAGCTTTAGAAAGAGTCTCTCAGATTGAGTTGACAAGCATACGTACCTTGGGTCTTCAATATTCGTTATCATAATCCCAATAGTCCCCCAGGTCCGAGTCCGAGAAATCGGTAGGACATCGGTCCACCTAGGATTCGGCCTCCGATTCCTCGTCCAAGGGCCCCCAAGTACCCTCTTCTTCTCTAACCCCTTCCCTAGCAAATGTAGGTGTGTCTCTTTCTCCCCCTTACCCCGGTACCCGTAACACCACTCTCCTCTCCCCTAAGTCCCGAACCGGTCCCGTTCGAGAGCCCCGCCCCCTTGCGGGAGTAGGTCCCGTCGTCAGCCCTTGCGGGTTGAGAACCGAAGCCCCTGACCCCTCTCTAGACACCCTCTCTCGTGCGGGACTTTGCCCTCGGGTAGGTGCCCTCCACAACCCGTGCGGATCAAGAATATTTGGCGACCCCCTTGGGTTCCAAATAGACAGCGTCCCTAGACCCTCTCGGACCCCTCTCTCCTCTCTCCCCCTCGCCCTCTCTCTTTCTTCCCCTCGAGCAGACCCCCTTACACTATTTTCCCGGACTGTTCTTCTTCCCGCCCTTTCGTTGTTCTTCACCCTCATCGAGCCCCCTCAATCAAATTGTGCACCCCCTTAGTTTTTAAATTTTTAGAAATAAACACTCGCGAAAATCAAGCACACAAAAATAACTGATCTGTTTACCCTTCGAAGGTCGTGAGCGGGAGCCGAGATTGCAAGCGGGCCGGAGCAGACCTGCAAAAAGCCCAAGAGAAGCCCAACACCCCAAAGCCCGTCACACCCGTCAAGCCCAACAACAAGCCCCCAACACTTCCCTTGCCGATGCTGCTCGAGAAGGAACTAGGTTGCCAAAGAAAACTGGAGTAAACGATGACCGTGGAGAAAACATTAGAGCCTGGTGAAGAAACAGATATGCCGATGACGACCGTCTTAAGGTCGAGCGCCGAAGGACTTGATGTCGTACGATGCCAAATACCCCAAACTCGCCCCACCGCCGCCTGTCACGCCGGTCCTCCCCTTACACCGAATCCTTTGAGCCGGCCGTGGCCACGGCGCCACTTTGTCCGGAGGTTCCCCCCCCCTCCCACGGCTACCAGCCTTTTTTTCTGGCCTGACCTGCCACGCCCCACCTGCCACACCGGCTTGGCTACTAGCTTTGTCAGAAAAGACCCAAGCCCCGAGTGGACCTCGCGGCAGGGACTCGGACCCGAGGGAAAATTAGACCTGCGGCAGGGGGCCGCGAACAGACCCAGAACTCCAGAAAGAAAGGGAAGACAGGCCCGCCTCAGGCGACCGCGAGTAGACCGCACTTACTTTCGGAGTAAACCTCTGAATAAGAAGGAGGAGGCAGACCTGTTTGACAGCTCGGGCCCAAACTCAGAGTTAACCTTAGAACAAAAGAGAAATCAGACCTGTTTCGGGTGGCCATGGACGGCTCAAGTTCGAGTCCAGAATCAGCTCCGAAAGTGAGGCTGAGACGGAAGGGAAGCCCGACCTGCTTTAGCTGAATGTGGGCTGTTCGAACCTCTCGAATAAAATTTATCTTGGTCTGAATGAACTTCCTAACAAGGACTCAAACAAAAAAGAAAAATAGGCTTGTTCCAGGGGACTGTTGCCAGCCCGTTCTCTCGGTTGGGATAAATTTCCTAATAAGGGTTCGAATCCGGACCAAAAAAACAGGTCACTTCGGACTCCAGCTCAGAATTACTCCCCGAATGAGAACTCAGAACGAAAAAGAGGACCGACCGGCCTGACGGCCCTCAAACGACAGTAGACAGTTCGAGTTGGCGATCAGATTAAACTTCCAAATAATAATGGAAAACTAGCCTGTCGGCCGCCAACTCGAATTCTGGCTCCTAATTAACCTTCAGGAAGAAAACTCAGAACAGGACAACCCTCTGCACAAGAGTTCAAGACAAGAAGGAGAGCAGATCTGCTTCTGGCGACAGGGGACAGTTCGATTCGGGATAAACTTCCTGATAAGAGTAGAACACATACCTGTTTCGAGTGACAGTCGACAGCCCTAGCCCGAGCTCTTAATTAATTTTTCGAACGAAAGAGACAGCTGACAAGTTCAGAACAGACTTCAACATACGAGTTCAAGAAAAAAAAAAAGAGCGACCAACTCTGCCTCTGTCCGCAGTAGACGGTGCCAACTTCGAATAAGAAAACTGGCCTGTTTCAGATTACAGCTGACAGCTCGAGCTAGAACTCGTATTGAACTTTCCAGATGCGGACTCAAAACGAAAGAGAGAACCGATCGGCTTCAGGAAGGCTTCTGCATAAGGTTCCAAGACGAAAGAGAGATCAGATCGCCCTCGGGGTAAATTACCTAATGAGAATAGTAGACGAGCACGCTTAAGGTGGCAGTCGACAGTTCAAACCGACCGGCTTCAGAACAACTTCAATATATGAGTTCAAAATGAAAGAGAAACCAGCTCCGCCTCTGGTGACAGTAGACAGTTCCGACTCTCGCTCGGAGTGGACCTCTGAATACGAGCTCCAAGCAAAAGAAAAGGGGACCAGACCTGCTTCAGGGGACGGTGTGAGGCGCCAATGCGGGCGCTCCCGGGATCTGAAATCGACCTCCACAGTTTTGTATCAGTTGAACATCTGTGAGCCGTTTCTTCCTCTCCTTGCCCTCCTTCTCTCTTTTCCCCTTTTTCTCTCACACTCTCCCCGGACACTCTCGCTGATTCTCCCTTTCTCTCTCCGTGCTTCCTCTCTCCCTTTTTCGGTTCGAGCTTTCGCCTCTACCCTAGTGGTCTTTACCTTACCCCTGCTCCGCCATTGCCCAATGCCCTTTCTTCCTCTCTCTCTCCCTCTCGAAGCGCGAGAGCAAGCGACGCTCTGGGCTCCGATGACTCGCACCGGCGGCTCGTGACTAACACCCGTCGAGAGGCCCGATAACAGAAGAGGCCATCAACCGCTGCCCCAGACGGGGTCTCGCACCGCTCCTTAGCCGATGGAGTCGTGAAAAACGTCGTTCCATGCGCTGTGCTTATACCCGGCGAGTCGTATCCCCGGAGTTCTTACTTCGGGGGCTGAACCGCGAGCCGTGCGCCTGCCTCAGAAGGAGTCGGGGGGGGGTTGCTGCCGCAGAGAAGATTACCGAGCGCAATCTTCTCCAGGGTTTCTAACGGCCGCGCCCCTACTCACTGTTCTCCTTCCACATCCTCTCTTGTCTTTTCGACCCGCCAAACGCGCTCTCGCTCCCTTCTCCCTCCGCCTTCTATGCCTCTTTGTCGCTATCTCATTCTCTCACCTCCTCTCTCTCTCTCTCTTTTCGGTCCCGACGGGACGCCTGCTGCCGAGTGTTAGCGCACTCCCGTCATGGTGGTGGTGTCGCCCTTAATAGCTTCGTGCGTCCTTCCCCTTCGGCTCCTCCTTCCCCTGCCGAGCAGAGCGCTGCGCGACGTGGCCCTACACGTACGCAGTCCACTCCGCCGTTTGTACACTTCGTGCGATCCCACGGAGCACCTTCTTCCGCGCGTAGTGCGCGCGATTACACCGTGCGCTACTCCTCCGATGCCGGTTCTCCTCGTGTGCACTCCTATGGAGCACCTCCCTCCGCGCGCCGTACGTGTGCTTACACCGTGCGCTACTCCTCCCTGCTCCGCACGAGGTGCGCTCTTTGGCGACAAGCGTGCCGATCGACGCGTGCGCTTCCGGCCTCCTTTTTTTTCCTTCCCTCCTCTCTTTTCTCTTTCGTGTGGCCTCCCTCCTTCTTATATACTCTTTCGCTCCCCTATCCTTCCCCTTCCTTGGCATGTCTCCAATTCGCCGGTGCGTTTCTTCAAAGCTTCGGAATTTTTGCACTTTCCCGCCATAGCTCCCCCCTTCTTCCTTGCGATCCGTCATTCGTCTATCCCAGCCAATTGCGGCTCGTCCTCGCTTCTCCCGCCGGATCCTTACTTCACCGTACAAGAAGAGCCTGCGGTCTGCATCTTGATCTTCGTCGATTGGGTTTCGTTTCCGTCGGAACCCCGCCTGATCACAGGTATTGGAGCGCAGGGGACTTGCGCTCCCTCTGCGCCCTGGTTGACGGTTACCAAGAATCTGCACGCGCGCCTTAGTAGTAACCGCTCGCTCGACACCTCCTCCCTCTCTCGTAATTAGTCAAGGTCACGCTTTTCCTCCGAAGTCCTTCCCCCCCCTCATCTCCAATTGGGCACTGCATCCTAGAGACTGACGCAGGTTTTTAGAATCTCCGCCTTCCAATTCTTCTCCCGCCTAATCTTTTCTTACCTCTGATCTACCCAGTAGTTGTGCGATGTATCCCTCCCCTTGCATCCAAGCGCACATAGCTTGCCCGACACCTTGCAGATTCTTAGCCCACCCCTACTTATTGAAGTTGTCGATTGCTCTCCTCCTTTCAACCGCCGCTTCCGAATTCGATCCTCCCTTCCTTCCATTCTTCCTTTTCTTACAAGGCGGCTGACCGCCGAATTGGTTATTTCGAATCACCGGGTCATGCAGTCGGCTGACCCCTCCCGCATCTGCGTTAATACCAGCATGTCGCGTCTCAATCAGCCAGGCGGACCAAATTTTTGGTCACCCAGCACTGCTCAGCCCCGTCCCATAGCACCCAACCGACCTCGGACCGGTGGCCAGGTCCGAACTCTATTGTCCCCCTCCCGAAGACATTCCTACGCCTGCGCTCCCAGTGGCCCCTTGGCCATCTTGGTGGTTCGCCTCATGCCCCTCGAAGCCGCCTACGACGATCCGTCTCCGCACCTGGTTTTCTCTCAGCTTTTCCCTTGGACCCGACACTCGTTGCTTCCTTCCTCCTATTCGCGTGACACGTCAGAACCTTGGACTTTAGGCCAGCTCCCTTCCCCGCTCATGCCCCGCTCTCAGGCACTCATGCATCAAACATGCAAAAACAACTTGAACATTAAAAAAAAAAAAAAAAAGTCGGTCGGTAGTCAGCCACACCGTTCTCCTTTACAATGCGACCATCATGCGAAGTCCAGAGCCGTTGACCACTGGCTTCCGATTGCAGACGACACGTCCAGACCCCGTCTGCGGTCAACGTGTCATATCCCAGTCCTTTGGTCTACTACGAGAAGTCTCGGTTGCCGACCTTGAAACCCCCACTTTTCCCCGGAACCGGACCATCCCCATCGTGGAGGTTTGATCTCGTGCGGTCTCCGTATCGGGATTGTGTCAGCCGTATTACACGACAAAGGTCGCGCCGTCTCACCCAATCTCCCGGCACCGTAGCCCAGGCTAGGTGCAAGCAAATCCCGCCATGCACACCCGCGGTAGTCTGGCGGTCATTCATAACAGCGGTCTTAGGGCCTTCACTAGTCCTCCGCTTTTGATCCGACTAAGGCCTGCTCCGATGCACACTGTCTGCCCCTCACACTCTGAATTTTACACCTAAAACTTCAATTTTTTCATGATTCGCCCGAGCCTACTTGCGACCAAGGTTCGGACCGTCACTCCAGCCAATCGAAGGGTTAGTACGAAGGCCCGGATGCCCATGGACTTCCATAAATACCATACCCACATGCACGCATACGTCAAAACCACGCAAAAAACAGCAAAAAAAATAAAAAAATATTTTTTTATTTTAAAGAGAAAACCTTCGGCTTGTACACAGCCGCCTGACTTCGGGATTATTCTTGGGAGGCCCCCTCCCGTCTGTCCTTGTTGAGGGCCGCCTCCCCGAATACCTCCTTGTTTTACACGAAAGTGTCCCTGGCCATCGGTCTGCCCAATGCCCTGCGGAATTCCTCCTCGGAAGCCGCTCCCTGACCGCCCCTATTGTGTGCCACCTCCTCGCGTGCCTTGTGGGGAGAACGTCGGGTTGATTCGCATGACTCCAGCCGAGTCCAACGTGACTTGCTGCACCTGACGGGGCTGGGGTTCCACTCCTCGAACCTAGCAGTCATTGGTATCTTGATAGTGTCGGCGCTTGTTGCTGTTGCTGAGGATAATGTTGCCGCCCTTGCTCTGCTCCCGTTCCACCCTACTGTTGTCGTCTGTTTCTCCAACATTCTTGTTCTGTTTGGAAGAATTGCCTGCAGGTCTTTCACATGACTGTGTTTGCCGACGCCAGTTTGATTTCAAGTTTATCTCCTTTCGTCGTTTCTATCCATAGTACGTCTTTCATATTTGGATGGGCTTCTGGGACGAGGTCGAACCGAGCGTTGACTAGCGCTGGTCTCATCGGATCTGCATATGTTGGATGCGTTAGTGTAATCTTACCTATTGCCTTCTCTATTTGCGCATAGATAAACGACATGTCATCGAGTGGCACCTTGAGCGTCGTCACCCAAAATACCATATCCTCCTCCTACTTCCTTGATTCCCTAAACTATGCTCGAATCATCCAAGGCTTGAACAAAATTTTGTACGATTCATTCCCTAGGGTCACTTCCACCGTTTGCTCAGAGATCATATACTCCACCACCTCGTTTGCTTCAGCAACATAGGACGCCACCCCTGAACCATTTATTTTATTCCTCCCTCTTCTCTAGTTCTCCGGTAAAGCCTCGTTCCCAATTATCCATCCATCTTCAAAGATTTGGACCAAATCATCTTTGATGTCCGTTGCCAGAAATCTCACCTACCCGCGTTCTAGCTGAATATTCATTCTTATTTTTCTTCAAGTGTAGTTAGCTCCAACTTCAAAGTTATATTCCCCTCCTCTTGCTGCTATCGGGGTCAGGATTGTCATCATACTGATCAAGGTTTATCTCGATCATGGTGCATGCCTTGGATTTGTTTACTAAAGTCTTGAACAAACCGGGCATGGAAAGCGGCCAAGTGCGCTCATGAACTAAGCGCTGAGTAGCCGGCGGAACGAGCGCAGCAAAAAGAGAGAAGTGAGAAGGGGGGGGGATGGAAGAGGAGAAAAGAGTCTGTCGTTGCCCCTCCGTTCCTCTCGTCGCTTTTTTATCGCGTCGCGACTGCTCTTTGCTATAAGCATCCTCGACTGGTTGTGCCCGTTTTCTCAGACTACGGGCTAGAGTAAACCTGGCTGCTACCATGGGCTAGGGGTGTGTGTGTGTGTGTGTGTGTGTGTGAGAGAGAGAGAGAGAGAGAGAGAGAGAGAGAGAGAGAGAGAGAG
>BFEA01000565.1:934476-951276 GCA_003427395.1 Chara braunii | reverse complement strand
AACTGTGCGGTGCCTGGGCGTGCGCAGCGTCGCGGGCGCGCGACTTTCACTTATATTTTCTTTATTATTTACTGTAGCCTTATTCTTAACTGTAGGCCCCGATGCTGTTCCTAATCCAGACATGATGCCGGGTTCAACTATGGTCACGGTAGACGAGAACCATAGGTGAGTGCCTCGCTCTACGGGCCTGCGTGTCTGGGATACTCGCGAAAGTCCTTACCACGCCGTTGACTGGGAAACGCGGCGCGGTCAGGGTCTGAGTTTGGAATTGCACTTAAGGCAGAAGGTCCGGAAATGCTGAATGTATGCGACCTGCGTTTCGGGTTCGATGAGGTCGCGCTGGGGCATGCGGTATTCACCGGGAACCTTGTACCTACGACATCCGTGTTTTGGCCACCAATGAGGGAAAGTGTGGTAGTTGCGCCCACCAGCAGACGCGATACCTGCTACAGCAGGTCGGTGGTACCGGTCGGGGATCAGCCAGTAGCATCACGACTAAGCCTAGCGATCGGACAATAGTTGTGTCTCCCCTTCGGTTCCCTTCCCCTATGAGTACCGACGGTCTTTACTTACTGTCCCTCAAGGGGCGGGCAACGACTTACCTCTGGGCGGCGGGCACTAAGTTTGCCCGTGGATTCCAGCCGTAGGTAGGAGGCAGAATGCTGCAACAGGGCCGAAGGGTGGATGCCGCAGGGCACTGTCGGGTTGACACGAGCGAGGCACAACAGAGGGGCGACGATGCACTAAGGCAGAGTACGGGCGCTAAAGCAACAGACAGCGGGGCAGACCGACAGCGAGCAGTGAGGTAGAGCGGAGACGGGCGCTCGAGCCGGGCAGCAAGGAAGGGAGCAGCGGGCCGTAAGTAGGCGAAGCGGGGGTCGAGCTAGCGAACGGACGAAAGAGGGTTGAGGCAGCAAGGTGGTAAAGAAAGCCGAATAAACCTGGGCGCGAAATCACGCCAGGTGCATTCAGACTTAAGCAAAAGAAGATGGTGGAGTAAAGAGCCAGGGCACAGTGAAGAAAGGAGGGGATTGTACCCTACCTCGCAAGTTTTAGAGAATGGAAGGTGGATATGGGGGGTTGTGGACGAGGCGAACTGGGTTATGCCTTTAGTTTGAGGATTAGAGTATTGTGCAAGGCAGTTAGTGAGAAAAGGCCAGGGCGGAGATGGCCAAGCGATGAAGAGGAAGGAGTGTGAGGAGGCATAGCTCGCTCGATTCAGCACGGAATCGGGCGAACTAGGAGTCGAGGTGGGGGTTTTCAAACGGGGCGACCTCGGTTCTAATGTTAGTTTTACTGATAGGTTAGTAGTTCAGGAGGTTAGTAAGAAAGTTAGTGCGCGGGCTATGGTGGGAATGAGAAAAAGGGAGGACAAGAAAGTGTTCATCCGCTTTGTTTTTGGCCCGATTTGGATGAAGGAAGATTCAATTTCGGGGTTTCTGGACAAGGCGATTCTAATGGCGTAGTTAGTTATGAGATTAGTTGGTTAGAATTAGAGCTAGATAGAGAAGGTTGTGCGCGGAGCTATGGCGGGAGTGGGGGAAACGAAAAGTAGAAAAGTTGTAGACTCTTTGATTTCTAACCGATTTCAATCGAATAAAAACCAATTTTGCGGTTTTATAGTCGGGCGAATCTGTTAGTAAGGTCAGTCTGGCTATAAGGTTGGTAGATTTAGCGTTAGAAAAGAGGGTGAACTTGGACTGAAAAGTGCACCAGGTGCATGCAAGGAAGGAGAGGTGAATTAGGCGGGGTTCTTTGGCCCGGGAGCACCCGCCATTAGAGATGGCGAGGGAAAGACTGGGCGCAGTGCTGATGTCGGGAGGAAGAGGCCAACAGGAGTGTTGGAAAGGGCAAATTGAACCTGGCTCATAAGCCACGCCGGATGCGTGCACGTCGAGGGGCTGAAAGATGACGATGTATACTTCCGCGTTTTAGTAGAAAATTCATTCTGAATCTCTCGCTTAATTCAGAGGGGGACCCGTGCCTACCTTGAGACTAAGATAACTGATCGAAGTAATAGTAGCTTTCTGACTAGCGTTGGAAAAAGGGGAGAAATGATACTTACCTGTTGGTTTGTGGTGTGCAGCCGAATCCGGTCGTGATAGGGGCCAGGTACTCTCACCCTGTAGAATTGTTGTAGATAGAAGTGGGGGTACTGTGAACGCTGACTGTGGAAAACACCTATCTACGTCCGACGGTGTCTGTGTCTCAGTATCAAATACCGACGTTGAATTGCTCACCACCAGGGTGACCTTTCTGCGACGGTCTTGACTGCAATGGTGAAAATGCCCGTGTTCGTGGTAGCCCTCTTCGTCAGAGACCGGGTGTGGCTTCCCATCTGTTGCCAGTCCGGTACGCAGTGGAGGCTGGCAAGCAGCAAGCCAGGCCAGGATATCTGTGTTTTCATTCCAACGGTGCTCTTCCTACAGGAGAGAGGGAGAAGTTTCCCTTGAAGACAAACCAGCAGTGTGGACTGAACTAAATGTCGGCAGTCTGCGGGGTTCAACTGCCATATGAATTGGTCATGCGCTGCTTTGCTCTGTGCTGGATGTGTGGACGCCCTCGCGTATGCCCTGCCATTGCCTTGCTGCCTGTGTTCTGCTTGCCGCGCATGAGGTCCTTTATAGGCTGAGGTAATCACTGCGCGGTGTCGTCACGTTTCGCTGTTTCATTGCCGTCCGCGGGCCATACAATTTACCGTGCTCGGGCGGTTGTTGTCCTCCTCAGGCAGCGGACTACAAAGTCGGGGCGTCTTTGACCTCTATAGTGGCACAGTGCCATTTGGAGCACAGACACTTGAAGGACTACTGCTGCTGGCGATTGCTGCTATTGCCCTTGATCGCCGCTGAGTACTGCTGCTGCGGCAATGGACTGTGTGCAGATTGCTACTGTTGGTGACTGCTGTTATTGCTTTTGACCGCCACTGAGTACTACTGCTGCAAAGACTGATACGGGTTGTGGTGCCACGACAGTTGGGCTGAGGAGAGGAGTTGAGCATTGGTGAGGTAATCTGACTGGACGAGTAGGGGGTTGGTGCTGCAATTTGAGAATTTGTCAGGAGGGGCTACTTCGGCAGTTTGAGTTCGTTGACCAAGCTGTCAATTGGATGCCATTGCGGGGCCCTCAGGCGATCCAAGATTACAAGGCCCTCTCTTGCGAGACTGGGAGCACCATTATTGGATCTAAGAGTCTTAAATCTATCTCTTTTTGCCCTTCTAAGTCTAAGTCTAGTCCCTGGTTACGAGAGGAAGGCGGCAGGTGGGATTGCAATTCGTAGGTCTGCGTCAAGACTCTGTCGGGAGTCCACCCACCGATTGCGGGAGCTCTGCCGAAACTCAGGAGGAGTTAGGAGGCAGGGAATTGTCAGGTAAACCATTTCCATCTGTACAACCTACTACCACCTATGTGTGTTTATCCCTCTGCAGTATGACTGTTGTATGCATGAGGTTGTCCCTATGGTTTTTGCTTTCTCTTCAGGACTAACCGGATCAAAAGGAAAGAAATGTATGAGAGTGAAGCATAAGTTTCAGTTTATTTTTGTCTGAAAGCAGACCAAGGCATGAATTGGAGGAAAGTAGCTTTGCATGTGCTTGACAGGGTCAACCAAAGCCTCAGCATTGTTTCCGCGGTGAATGGCTCAGGGCTGTGTTTATTTGGCTGTTTTCTGAAGGACCAGGCATTGTTTCCACGGTGAATGGCCTGGTTGCTCTGCTTATTTCTGAGGGTTTGCCTGATGAAAGGGGTTTGAGTTCTTGTTTTATTCAGAGGGAGGATCTTATGGTCTAAGGCTAAGCATTGTTTCTAAGGTGAATAGTTTAGCCTGAAAACCACGCACATAAGTTAAACTGAGTATAAAGGGAAAATACTTTATATATATTTGCATGTGAACTGGCGGCTGGGCATTGCTTCAATGGTGAATGGTCCAGCGTTAAGCCATATCATCAAAAAGAGAAAGAGAAAAATATGAAGTATAAATGGAAATAGTCTGGGCAAGCTGAACATTGTTTCCATTGCGAATGGTTCAGTCCCCTGCCCATATTTGCTTTTCTTTTTTAAAACAAAGTCAGAGAAATACTAAATTTTGGATATTTAACGGTTCAGGGCGGCTAGGCATTGTTTCCATGGCGAATGGTCGAGTCATATGCCCGAAAGAAGAGAGAAGTAGTTGTGAAACCTGTTCGTGTATATCTTAAAGGCAAGCTAGGCGTTGTTTCCATTGCGAATGGTCCAACCCTATGTCTTATGTAAGAGGGAAATAACAGTTCAAGGACTTAAAAGATTCATAAACTATCTGCATGGAATGAACTTTGGGATGGTGAGAGTACTTACCTTTGTGGTTTGGCTTGCATGTGACTGAGTGAGGCCACTACTTAGTCTGAGTTTCAGGTTGATAGGTAGTTGTTTTAGTTGCTCGCCACGTGCTAGAGCCATAGGAGTTAGTTTCAATTCCTGCATTTTCTGAGCTAAGTTTTTTTTACTTAGATCAATTCTTGCATTTTCAGGGATCTTTTCTTATACTTGGCTTTGTATAAATCTTGGCAAGCTACTTTTCTACGGGAAGCACTGCCAAAATTTCTACAGATCCAAGTAGTTAGTCAAATTTTGACTTGTCGAAGTTCAACTTGTCTTTTCTTTGTATCTGACTTAATAAAAATCTGGAACGTCCCATTTCTAAAGGGAGTGCTGCCTAAATTTTTGCTAATTCAGGGAGTTAGACAAAATTGGACTTTGAGAAGTCAAGGTTACTTTCAAATTCAGAACTTAGCCTTGTATAAATTTTGGAATAGCACTTTTGTAAAGAGAGTGCTGCCGAAATTTCTGCAAAACTAAGAAGTTAGTTAAATCTTGTCTAAGTTGAACCCAAGTTCTTTCTTGAGTTCATATCTGACTTAGTATAAACCTGGAAAGTCTCCCTTTCTAAAGGGAGTGCTGCCCAAATTTCTACTAATTCGGGGAGCTAGACAGAATTCGACTTTCCAGAGTTAGAAAATTATTTTTTGTTTTCATATTTGGATTTGTATAAATTCTGGGAAGGCATTTTCCTACGCGAAGCGTTGCCGAAATTTTCTTAGTTTAAAGGAGATAGAGTATATTTTGACAAGTGGCGATTCTGGCGATCCACTCTTTATAGGGGAGATTATACCAGAATCTACCTTTGCTTTAGGCACTGCTTAGAGGTCGACTTAGGCTTAGCAACTAGGAGGAGTTTTGAGATAGATTGTGGTATGGGGATTATTCTCCATGGGCTTATGGTTTTAGCCTTAGGCATTGACCTGTCTTGTGTTACAGACCCTTTTGATCGTTTGACTCGGGATTTGGACTAGTTTCAGCTTGATCCTACGAGAGTCATTTTCTGTTATCACTGATAACAGGTTGGTTGGTTCATCGCCGACTCGTCAGCTCACGACACAACTTTGCTTATACCTATACCTCAACTTGATTGCCTTGACCCTTAGACTTGATATGTTTCTTTGAAGGTTTTAACCGGACTTCTTTTAATGACCATTATAAAGAACTTATGAGATTTATGGGAAACTGGACTATGACTAGGGCTTGAGTGTGTGAGGCKTGATGTGAGTTACAWGGAACARTAAAGTTGACCACAYTGGTGTATGGCAATGTGGCTATRGTGTGTGTCTGTGTTTTATGCAGRTGAGTATTTTGGAACTGGTAYATGGGTCATGCTTTGGAGGCAGTGAGGATGACAACCATGTRTCGCACGATCTGCATACCTGATGGGTTTATGTTTCCCCCTTCTTTCATTGTTGCCTCGAGTCCTGATTTGATATACGAGTGTTGAGATGCTTATTTATTTATTGATTTTGCTTGTTAATTTTTATATGTGGACGTTGTAGTCCGTGGCAGCCGTCAAAGTCAAACCCCTTGACTTTCGCCCAGGCCTGGGGTAGGATTCGTCCCCAGGGCCGCAAGAGGCGACTGGCACCATAGGCGCGGACCTGTGTACCACCCGCTCTGCAAAGGGTGCAGAAGAGGGTGTGTGGTCTTCAACTGCGCATAGCAGTTGTCCAACGTCGAGAGATGAACCCTCAAGGCGAGTATCAGCCGACACTTGAGTGTCGAATGCGATCCTCGAGATTAACGAGGATCGCACAAGTATGGGTACTACATAGTACGCCATCATTGCGACCGCTTGCGTATGCTTCCATTGCGAGTGGATATGAGTTAGCCCTGCGTCCGCACGGTTTTATACTAAGTCTCTCGCGCGACGCCTATCCGATTTTTGCATCGGAGAGTTATGGGATGGTTACTGAAGAGACTAGGAGTGTTGTCGCGTTGTTTGTGTTGTGTTGTTTCGTATATGTATGTGTGTGTGTTTTATTTTTGTATCCGTAAAGTGGTGTACGCGTGGTGTGTGGGATGCGTCCTAGTCGACCGACGATAGGTCGCGTTTGGGACCTCAGCCCCCCAAAATGTCGGTTCGCGTGCGGGTTCGATAGAGGCGTAATACTGCGCGTACCCCCTATGCTACAGCGAACGAGAAACGCCCTCGGCTGGTCCATCTCTGCGATTGCACCTGCTTAGCTTTCGTACGGTGGACTGGTAGCTCGGCGGGGATACGCCCACCGAACGGAGTTGACAACTCCCGTAAGGTGTAGGTAAGTCGTGCCTCCCGTAGGCCCTATCCTATCGTAGGGGCTCGCGAGAGGTATGGCTTGCCCACTCAACCGTAGTGGCTTGCGGAAGCTCCATGTATATTTGCGATGAAGGATTTAGATTCAACTCCTGCGTGACGCGGTCGAGAGGGTCCCGCGCTGCCCTGTGCGGTGCCGGACCGATGCGCTTGACAGGTGGCACCGTTGCCGGGGATAACGGTTGCCTGCCGTTGTCCCTGGTGGAACGACATCCGGGTATGGAAGTAAGAAATAGGCAGATGAGAAGTTTTGATAGACTTGTATAAGCGGTTGGCTAATACTTTCACTATCGTTTGAAGTACCGTAAAGACTGAGAGGTTCCTAGAAATCGAGCCTTGATTCGAGGTGGGTTGATAATTCGCGGACAATGACCACTTCTGCTCTATTGACAGGGTTAGGAGGAATGGTTGATCGTATATGGTTTTGGAAAGAGCATGAAGTGAGGGTTAATTCCGTAAGTGGGGTTTGAGTGATGCAGTAAGGGTTGCTTGAGATCGATAAGCGCCTTGACTATGCGCTGGGAGTACTGCCTAGTATGCGATTAAATGGAGTGAAAGAGTCTCTGACTTTAATGATTAATGAGTTTGGGTAATGCCTTGCAGGCTCGATTCAGCTAGGAATGAGTGAGGTGGTACTGGCATTGGTAAGTATGCCTGTGATTGAAATCCAAGGCTAATTGTCTCATTACGTGATTGTTGTGTTAAGCCTGCCTTGGGGGATAGTCAAGTTAAGATTAAGCATCTCCCTTAGTTACATGACCCCTTCGTTAAAGAATGTTGCTGACACGGGAACAGCATGGGTGAGGGGATGACTGATAAAATGCGAAGTGAGGAGTTTAATTGTAAAAATATTTCCTTGAGCCCAGACTGAGATGTGATATGATAGGTACTACGACCAGTACGATGCTTAGACTCTTCTATAGTGTGAGTTGGTGATGATTTGAGTCGCTTGCGGACTGTCTGGCTAACTATCGATAAATCTCGAGAAGTAGTGGCCATTAGGATAGCGGTTTGGCTAGTCCGAAGAGAGGCCTATGTGTTAATTATATGTGATACATGTATGTATGACATCTATGATTGGTTGTTTGGTTGTCTTTATATGTGTGTCTTCATTAAGTTTGTTTTGATGTCAGTTTGATGGCGTATGTATGGACTGCCTTCCACGAGGACTTAGATTCTGCACGAAACCCACGTCTGGCATAGGACCGGGGGTGAATGGGGTGACTTTCTTCTGTGGAAGGTGGTTCTTCCAGAAACGGAGTTAGTCGGCGTATATAATTTGTCCTCAGTGGAAGTGCATTTTTGAGTTGTTACTCCCTCGACGAGGCTTAAGGAAGCGGTTATTAGTCTCGAAACTGATAGTGAGATCCACGCCGGAACTACGTTCCTGGTCCATTAGCGGGGTGTTGTTGTCTCTCCTATGACGGGAGAGTAACTACATTATCTGTTGAGAAAAGAGGAAGGGACTTGCTACCTCGCTGAGGCTATGATGGCCAGGTGAAACAGCTACTGCTTAGTGAGAGCGGATCTGGGGTAGCGACCTCAAGAGTCGAGATGTTATCTTATGAGGATTACACCGCCCCTCTGTAATATATGCTTTGCTTAAAGAGTTGAAGGGGTAACAATTGTATCATGTTATTTACTCATTGCCAGTCCTGCCTCTGCCATATAAAATACGGAAATACGTCATCGAGAGTTATCTTGGTATGTAACTGGCAGTGAAATTGCGTTCATATGGTTGTTTATAAAGCATATTGTGCCCGTCAATTACAACCCTTACAAGTAATTTGTGTTTGTGATGTAAAAATTATTGTTATCAGTATATGTTATTTATCATAGGTTGTACTGTATTTTTGTGTTCGTGTTTGGAGTATCCACCTATATGGCATGTGTGTGTTATATCCTTTCTAGTAATAGAAGTGATATTTTGTTAATGCCTGAGTTATGATTTGAGAGACTTATTCGTGAATACTCATGTTTTATTTTGGGTGGGTATTTATTTAAAAGGCTCTCTTCGGTAACGTCGTTTGCTCTGAATAGATTCCTATATGCTCTTTCATGATGAGAATGACACGACTTAGTAGGGATATATTCTGCATTAGATTTAGTTGCGTAACTTCCTTCGAGCCTCGACCCTAATGCCGTTTGTTGTTGTTCAACAGGTAATGGGGTCGAGGGAACTCGAGATGGAAGGGTCTCAAGGGAACATTGGGGCCGAGGAACTCGCTTCTTTGTTGGAACGGTAAGATTGGGAGCGAGATAACCAGCCCAAGGTCGAGATCGACTTCTTCAAAGGCGATCATGTTTCTGACTTCCTCGACCAATTTGAACAGATAGCGTCTCACTGCAAATGGAATGAGGAATAGATGCTGAAGGAAGTGATAAAGTATATCCATATAGGTTTGAAGGAGGAAGTCAGTGGGTTGGTTAGAAGAGCAGGGTCATCGTGGAGGAAGTTCTATGATGACATGTGGAATAAGTACCGGCTAGGGGAGAAACAACTGACCAAAGACGATCTTGAGAAGATAGATCGGTATAGTTATGTGCTAGTAGGGCACTTCCTGACAGAGTACGAGCGCGCATCGCGTAAGGTCTGGACACTGTCAGAACATGACAAATGCTTTGTCTTCCTCATGAATTTCACGAATGCAGAACAGCGAGATCTGATTCGTGGGACAGAGGGGAGACTAGTATGGGATAAGATCCGGGAGAACCTTGAAATGAGGATTTTGACCAGTACTTCTGCCATACTCTGCGGGAAGCGAGGAAAAGAAGGAAGGCGTTGGATAGTGAGAAGAGTGAGCTTGAAAAGAGGTCGAATGATCCTGCAGTAGGCATCTCTGATGCTAAGAAAGATGGATCTCAGAAGGACGCTGAGATCGTCAGGCGAAATCACGGGTGGAGCAGAGAGAAGAAAAATGAGTCGGAAGGCGAGAGAAAAGAGATACCGGCTAGAGTGAGAATTACTGCAACCCATACCTGTGAGAGGACGCTTAACACTCTAAGCGAGAGGGGAATAAAAGAGCAAAGAGTTTGGGAAAAAGTTGGTATACCCCTGCCGCACACTGCATTTGATCTTAGTAAGGAGGGTGATGACAAGGGAACGTTGTCAGCTGTAAGTCGGACTGGACGAAGGAATAGAAGAGGGCGAGAACGGTGGGCGAAGATAGTATGTGCTTGCTGTGGGAAGACTGGTCATACCCCTCGCAGATGTAAGATGGAAAAAAAAGAAATTGAGGGGTGAGATGGTTAGCCTAGGTGGGAATGGTGTCAGTGAGGTTAAGTGACTTATAGATAGACACTCGAAAGGTCGTGACGGTGCGGTAGGCTCGATTGATAGGGTTAATGAGCGATTATCTGCTTATGTTGCTTTTGTTTCCAAACCTATGAACTTCATGAGACATAGGTTTCTTCTTGTATATAGTTCTGACCTCAAGGATGCGTGTTTACCTTTTGGAGTTGTGCGTGTATTCTGGATCTGATTATCCTCTCTTTAAGTTGACATTAGTTTTTGTTAAATACGAGTGGAGATCTTTTAAGAAATCGTCGTCTGTACGTTAAACGCATACCTAATTGTGCGAGAACATTTGATACTATTTTTGTGTATATGACCTGTGTGATGCGCTATGCAAGGTCCTTTCGTTGACTGGGATATGAATTGGTGAGAATTTGAGATTTGTAAGGATGTAAGACTTGAGATGACCTGATTTTCTTTTGAGAATTATTTCCTGATATAAGTCTTGATTCTCTCGGGTTGCAGGATCGCGTGTGTTTTGGTTGTCATTGGCATTCTCATCAAAGTGACCTTGTGAGTCTTTTGTGTATTACTTTGGTTAATGGTGAAGTGAAGAAAGAGTGATTATTTGTGGGATATTTCTGGAAGGCCCAAAGAGTCCAGAAAATCATGTTAAGAGAGAGGTTATGCCCAAGGGCGGCCTGACAAAGTTTGAGGTTTATTTTCAAAATGAAGCGTGTTTTGAGGTTCAAAAAACAAATCCATCCATGAGTGGGAGGATGGCTGAGAGATTTTTATGGGTGATTCTCCTTCAGAGTGGGAGGAGTCTTAAAAAAATATTATGGAAGGCTCACCCTTGAGAGGAAGGGGGTGACTTAAAAAGAATTCTTATGGAGTTAGAGTATTATCTTCGACCAAATCGGCAGTTCCACTCTGATGGGCCTCAGCTGCCAGTAAGCGTGTCATCTGCGGCAGGGAGACCTGTCAAGTAAGAAAGCCCTTACCCAACCAGTGACTGTGAGTCCCGGGTGGTTCTGTGTGTGGCAGGAGGTAAGGAAAGATCCGTTCAATTCGGCATCCACGCTTGCGTAGTCACGTAAAAGCTGGTAAAACAGGTTGTGAGTCCTTTACTCAGCTTGTTATGGGCCACAAGCGGTCTAGTCTGTGACGGGGACTTCCATGGTTAAGACTCCTTGAGAGAAACTGAAGCTTTTGCTGATAGCCGGTGGGAGTGCCATTTATGGCAGGAAGGATCGGCCTGATTGTGGGGCCCTCCAATCAACTACAGTTTTTGTTGAAAGTGGTGATGGCAATAAGTCTGAGATTTTGAAAAGTGAGTTCTATTTAGGAGAAAGTTATGACGGTTTGCTCATTAAGCAAAACTTGTGAATGAGATTGGCAAAGTGTGTGATAAAAGTGAAGGATCTCACTCACAAAGGTAGGATTTATGGGGAAGGGGGGTGATTCTCCTTATTTTGAAAGACTAAGTGAATATCACCGCCCATACCTTTGATGAGTTGGTGAAGTGAGTGGCTTTGAATGGTAATAGTGCCTTGTGGGACTGTGCTTAACGGGGCCCTGCCCATAAGATACGATTGTGGTATATGTAATAAAGTCAGACACCCTAATCTTTTAGATTAGCTGAAAGATTGACGTGTCTGGTTAAATTCCACAATGAAGTTGTTTTGAGAGAGAGTTGATAAAAATAGTATATAGATCGGTTGAGCTTAAGTAATTGGTGTGTAAAACAAAAAAAATCTAAATAAAGATCGAAATCCTAAATTTTGACTAGCCACTGAATTTGAGTTCTAGCCTATGGTAGGATGATCAGGGTCCCCGGCGCGACAAAATATCGCTCAAAGGGACCGGAAAGGTATTGTTTTAAGTTAGCATTGGACGACTTCGTGTCCCTGATTGAAATGGGTGGAGAGTGGGTTTATCCGCTTTGTTAAATTAGAAGTGGAAGAATGTTTGTGCTTAGCCGATTATTCGACTATTATAGACTCTTATTTTTTTATCAGGAATTAAGTGATACTTCCGACCTTTGACTTCTGAACAAATTGTCTTAAGGAAGCGAGGGCTAGTGTCGATACAACTATGCCTCTCTCTCTCTCACTCTTGCCAACGCATTTCTCAAGATTGATCAATAATGGCGAGCAGCAAGGACATCAGTCAGGCCGGGGTCACGATGACGAGCAAAAAATAACAAGTTAGAAAAAGGAAAATGAATCTTCTCCTGAAACACGAAAAGTTACACTTTCCCCATGAAGCTTATTTTGTTCATGCGCAACTCCTACCACTTATCCCAACCAGACTAACGACCAAGTGCAAAAACTAATGCTACCACTGCGCTCGCCTCGCCTCAAAAACCCCGTTTCGCATCTTCAATCGCTCAATTCCATGGAGAATTGAGCGAGTTACCTCTTTTTCCCTTCCGTCCCTGTAAATAATTGTCACTGTTCGCTCTTTAAGTCATTTAACCTTAATATCTTTGAGTGATGTGTTTAACTAAAACCTATCAGGCAAACCCTAAAAAATAAGCAGAGCAATCAGCCCATTCAACATGAAAACAATGCCTGAACCTTCAGAAAACAGCCAAATAAACACAGCCATAAGCCATTCACCACGGAAACAATGCTCAGGCTTTGGTTGACCCTGTCAAGCACATGCAAAGTTACTTTCCTCCAATTCATGTGCTTTCAGACAAAAATAAACTGAAACTTAAGCTTCACTTTCATACATTCCTTTCCTTTTGATCTGGTTAGTCTCAAAGAGAAAGCAAAAACCATAGGGACAACCTCATGCATACAATAGTCATACTGCAGGGGAATAAACAAACATAGGTGGTAGTAGGTTGTACAAATGGAAATGATCCCCTGCCTCCAGAATTCCTCCTAAGTTCCGGCAGAGCTCTCGCAATCGGTGGGTGGACTCCCCACAGAGTCTTGACGCGGACCTACGGGTTGTAATCCCGCCTGCCGCCTTCCTCTCGTAACCAGGGACTAGACTGAGACTTAAAAGGGCAGAAAGAGATAGATTTGAGACTCTCAGATCCAAGAATGGTGCTCTCAGTCTCGCAAGAGAGGGCTTTGTAATCTTGGATCGCCTGAGGGCCCCGCAATGGCAGCCAATTGACAGCTTGGTCAACGAACTCAAACTGCCGAAGTAGCCCCTCCTGACAAATTCTCAAATCGCAGCACCAACCCCCTACTCGTCCAGTTAGATTACCTCCCCAATGCTCAACTCCTCCCCTCAGCCTAACCGTCGTGGCACCACAACCTGTATCAGTCTTTGCAGCAGCAGTACTCAGCGGCGGTCAAAAGCAATAACAGCAGTCACCAACAGTAGCAATCTGCACACAGTCCACTGTCGCAGCATCAGTAGTCAACAACGATCAAGGGCAATAGCAGCAGTCGCCAGCAACAGTAGTCCTTCAAGTGTCTGTGCTCCAGATGGCACCGTGCCACTATAGAGGTCAAAGACGCCCCGACTCTGTAGTCCGCTGCCTGAGGAGGACAACAACCGCCCGAGCATGGTAAACAGTACGGCCCGCAGACGGCAATGAAACAGTGAAACGTGACGACACCACGCAGTGATTACCTCAGCCTGTAAAGGACCTCATGCGCGGCAAGCAGAACACAGGCAGCAAGGCAATGGCAGGGCATACGCGAGGGCGTCCACACATCCAGCACAGAGCAAAGCAGCGCATGACCAATTCATATGGTAGTTGAACCCCGCAGACTGCCGGCATTTAGTTCAGTCCACACTGCTGGTTCGTCTTCAAGGGAAGCTTCTCCCTCTCTCCTGTAGGAAGAGCACCGCTGGAATGAAAACACAGATATCCTGGCCTGCCTTGCTGCTTGTCAGCCTCCCCTGCGTACCCAACTGGCAACAGATCGGAAGCCACACCCGGTCTCTGACGAAGACGGCTACCACGAACACGGGCATTTTCACCATTGCAGTCAAGACCGTCGCAGAAAGGTCACCCTGGTGGTGAGCACTTCAACGTCGGTATTTGAGACTGAGACACAGACACCATCGGACGTAGATAGGTGTTTCCCACAGTCAGCGTTCATAGTACCCCCACTTCTATTTACAACTGTTCTATAGGGTGAGAGTACCACCCCCTATCATGACCGAATTCGGCTGCACACCACAAACCAACAGGTAAGTATCATTTCTCCCCTTTTTCCAACGCTAGTCGGATTGCTACTATTACTTCGATCAGTTATCTTAGTCTCAAGGTAGGCACTGGTCCCCCTCTGAATTAAGTGAGAGATTCAGAATGAATCTTCTGCTAAAACGCGGAAGTATACATCCCCATCTTTCGGCCCCTCGACGTGCACGCATCCGACATGGCTTTTGAGCCAGGTTCAATTTGCCCTTTCCAACACTCGTTGGCCTCTTCCTCCCTACATCAGCACTGCGCCCAGTCTTTCCCTCGCCATCTCTAATGGCGGGTGCTCCCGGCCCAAAGAACCCCGCCTAATTCACCTCTCCTTCCTTGCACGCACCTGGTGCACTTTTCAGTCCAAGTTCACCGTCTTTTCTAACTCTAAATCTACCAACCTTATAACCAAACTGACCTTACTAACAGATTCGCCCGACTATAAGACCGCAAAATCGGTTTTTATTCGATTGAAATCGGTTAGAAATCGAGGAGTCTACAACTTTGCTACTTTTCGTTTCCCCCACTCCCGCCATAGCTCCGCGCACAACCTTCACTATCTAGCTCTAATTCTAACCAACTAATCTCAGAACTAACTACGCCATTAGAATCGCCTTGTCTAGAAACCCCGAAATAGAATCTTCCTTAATCCAAATCCGGCCAAAAACGAAGCGGATGAACACTTTCTTGTCCTCCCTCTTTCTCATTCCCACCATAGCCCGCGCACTAATTTTCTTACTAACCTCCTAACTACTAACCTATCCGTAAAACTAATATTAGAACCGAGGTCTCCCCGTTTGAAAACCCCCACCTCGACTTCCGTGTGGAATCGAGCGAGCTATGCCTCCTCACACTCCTTCCTCTTCATCGCTCTGCCATCTCCGCCTTGGCCTTTTCTCACTAACTGCCTTGCACAATACTCTAATCCACAAACTAACGGCACAACCCGGTTTGCCTCGAACACAACCCCCCATATCCACCTTTCATTCTCTAAAAGCTGTGAGGTAGCGCACAATCCCCTCCTTCTTCACTGCGCCCTGGCTCTTTACTCTGCCTTCTTCTTTTGCTTAAGTCTGAATGCACCTGGCGTGATTTGGCGCCCAGGTTCATCCGGCTTTCTTTACCACCTTGCTGCCTCAACCCTCTTTCGTCCGTTCGCTAGCTCGACCCCCGCTTCGCCTACTTACCGCCCGCTGCTCCCTGCCTTGCTGCCCAGCTCGAGCGCCCATCTCCGCTCTACCTCACTGCTCGTTGCCGGTCTCCTTCGATGTTTGTTGCTTCAGCGACCGTACTCTGCCTTAGTGCCTCGTCGCCCTTCTGCTGTGCCTCGCCCGTGTCAACCCGACAGTGCCCTGCGGCATCCACCCGTCGGCCCTGTTGCAGCATTCTGCCTCCTACCTACGGCTGGAATCCGCGGGCAAACTTAGTGCCCGCCGCCCAGAGGTAAGTCGTTGCCCACCCCTTGAGCGGCACTAAGTAAAGACCGTCGGTACTCATAGGGGAAGGGAACCGAAGGGGAGGCACAGCTACTGTCCCATCACAAGGCTTGGTCCTGATGCTACTGGCTGATCCCCGACCGGTACCACCGACCTGCTGTAGCAGGTATCGCATCTGCTGGTGGGCGCAACTCCCACACGTTCCCTCATTGGAGGCCAAAACACGGATGTGGTAGGTACGAGGTTCCCGGTGAATACCGCATGCCCCCGCGCGACCTTATCGAGCCCGAAACACAGGTCGCATACATTCAACATTTCCGGCCCTTCTGCCTTGAAGTGCAATTCCAAACTCAGAACCTGACCGCGTCGCGTTTCCCAGTCAACGGCGTGGTAAGGACTTTCGCCTGTATCCCAGACACGAGGGCCCGTCGAGCGAGGCACGCACCTATGGTCCTCGTCTACCGCGACGACAGTTGCAATCGACATCACGTCTGGATTAGGAACAGCGTCGGGGCCTACAGGTAAGAATAAGGCTACAGTAAATAATAAAGAAAATATAAGTGAATGTCGCGCGCCTGCGACGCCGCGGACGCCTAGGCACAGCACAGTTGCGCCTCACCGTCAATACCCCATGCCGCCACGTGCGCCTCTCACCCTTACAAGAACCTATGCTTCCGCTCACGCGCACGCTGTTTGGCGGGCGACTGTGCACTTGCGCGACTTGCAAAAAACACGCCAAATACCCTTGTTAGGGTATTTGGTACGACAGTCTTCCCGGACCTTATTAAACGACGTCCCCGTCGCACCAAGTATTGCTATTCAACTATAGTCTTCGGAAGAAGTACATGATAACTTCCTCGAGTTTTCAACTTCCCCAAAAAAAACAAAAAAACAAAAAAAACACCACTCTTTGATGGTCTGGCCGTTCACAGGCGCAGGGCCAAATGACCGTGCCGGTAACGTTCACGGTGACGGCACTGGCTGTGAGTGCGCGTGTGAGTGGATTGCGTGTGGGAGAGTGCTGCCTTTTGACACTACTGTCCAGAAGGTTGCCCATCCCCCACTTCATAAGACCTTTGCCAAGCTTACTGTCTAGAACAAAAAGCATGCTAGCCGAACGGACCCGCTTTCCAGCAGGTGTCGCTCCCCACCAATAGATGGGGCCTCCCCGAGAGTGCTAGTGGTGTATGCTCCAAGGAAAAAAAAAAAAAAAGAAGGACCCCGGCCTCTCACTATCTATAAGGGACTGTGGGCCCCGTTCCCGGCACGTGTAGCCCCCGACATATAGACAAGGAGCAATGTTGTGTCA
>BFEA01000565.1:896986-912877 GCA_003427395.1 Chara braunii | reverse complement strand
AATGGCAACTGGAACGAAAGACCGATGTTTGGGCATGCATGTGGATCCATTCCTATCTAAGGCGGCAGCTAGAATCCAAGTTTTGGCGAGCGGTTCTACAAGCGTGGAAGAGAGTGAAGCCAAATATGTTGAGTGAACCACGCACGAAAGAGAAAGTACTGTCGCAAATCATTTTGGAGAATCAAAGCATAAGAGACAGCGGAGGTAGGATGTTGTTTGCAAACACAGAACGAGGGAGCTTTGGGAAGACATGGATAAAACTGGGTGTGGTAAGACTGAGAGATCTCTGGAACGAACTCACAGGAGGCTGGCGCACAGGCGACGAGCTGGAGGAAGTGCTAAGACCGGGAAGGTACATCAGACAGAGGAGACGACAAGTACTAGAAAGTATCCCAGTTGAGTGGCTGCAAATACTATCTTCGACAAAGCCAAATCCGATAGGGGCCTGCTATGAAGTTGGAAAAGAACGAGACTCAATCTCACCCTAGCTGCGGGAATTCGTGAAACTGGTGGAATTCATTGAAGGAGGAGGGATGAAATTTCAACAATAGCAGTCGGAGTCTGCAAAAGAAGAATTAAGGCTGTGACGAACCAATTTTTGTTCCGCACGATCTTCTGCGCAATAGCAATGAGGGGTCCTAAGATGGGAAGGATGGACAAATTACGGGAGATCGGGATCGAAGGAAAATTGCATCGGTGTCCTCGCTTCTTCGTCTTTTTGCGTCGCTTCTTTTCGGATGGCTGGGTTCCGGGCCGGACAAGTCCCGAGATGGTCGACTCAGTGGTTGTCGCGCCGATAGAGGAGCGATTAATAATGTTTGACGTCGCTTCATTCTTGTTTTGTGTCAGGTGTTAGGCGCGGAGGTCACGCAGAAAGTTTTGCTTCTTTTTTAATTTCTTTTTTGAATCTTGTCGAGCACTCGATGACTCTCGAAATTTCGGACTTTCTTTTCGGAATTTGCGTTTTTCCTTTTGCAATAAGTTTAGGAATTTAGGAATTTCAAAATTCGGCATTTCTTTTGCCGCGCGTTGTTTTTCTTGCGTGCTTCTTTTTGCGGCTGCAGCGGAGCTCTGATTAGTCTGCACCCTTAATCTCGTGTGTAACTGTAATTTTTAGGCAGGCGCCATTGTAACTGTATCTCTCTTCTTGAGCTTCATCTTTCCTGACCTCTCCTTTCCTTTTTGTTGTGGCTGACTAGCCCGCGGGCTGCATGATTGGTCGATGCGTGGAGAGCGGCTACGTCCCCCACGCCGTGGTCTGGCCATGCAGAACGTAGGCGCTCCCTCTCCTAGTCTCCTTTCTAAAACTTTGCAATTCCGTGTTCTTCGCGCTTGCGTGCACGCCATAAATTTCAGCTGCGCGATTAGATAACTCTCTTAACCAGTTGCTGGAAGCTCGGGGAGCGCGATCAGTGAAGGTCGGCTCACGAGCGAAGTGAGAGGTAAGTTGAAGTGGGAGTCGGGCGATCCAACGAGCTGGTGCCAAATGCGCGGGGTTGACGCGTGGGGCTACGATGGACTGTAGCACGCGGGCGAACCTGACGGGTGTAGGAGGACTAAGCGGGCTGACGACTTCGTGGGTTGGTGCGTGACGGCGGACTGTCCGCATCAGAGAGAGAGAGAGGGAAGAGATAACTAAGGTTGATGGGCGTGGATTTGCAATTTTCTTTGTTTTTTCCTTTAATTTTGTATATAACGATTCGCTCTCATTTCCCTTCGGCATCTTTGTTTCAATATTGGTCCTTGTATGATGTCTCATTCTGTCTCGGTCCTCCCTCTTTCGTGTGTAAGGGATGAACTAGCTCGGATAGAATGATATGTTTGTCGTTTTCGCCTAGTCATCCTCATTGCTTGTCACTTTGATCCGTTGTTAGTATGGTAGGAATTCTGATGTTGTTGCGATGTCTGATGTGTAATGACACCTTGCATGCTCGGAAATGATTGCTTGTGGGATCACTAAGTGATTAGATGATTGGGTTGTTGTCCACGACACGTGGTGATTTTTGCATGAGGGATTAAATTCTTTGGCATAAGCGTCAGCCAACAGGCCCGGGTGCAAGTGACACCTCGTGTGGATACGTGTAAGCACGATCTGAATTGCGTGGCCTACACGTGTCCACGCGTGGCGATTCATGATCATTAACGAACCTGGCACCTCCGGTATCGGATAGGTGGGGAATTTTCCTTCTTTCACGCACCTAAGTTGGTAGGAATTTCCGATACCATATCGGGAAATCCCCTTGTCAGTCAGATGTGTACCGAAGGCTTCCACTACGCCGCAATGACAAGATGACGTGCACACGAGACTAAGGGTACTTCGAGCCTTGGGTAAGAGAATATCTTAGGGGGAGACACCCGGAATTTCCCTGCCTAACCGAGAATCGATTGTGGCCCAGGGAGTTTCGTTGTGCCGTAACCAGCGATCCAAGGTGCCCCGATTACCCAATTCCGTATAACACGCAATACTTCATATCCCCCGACTTTGTCGTTGTCACAACCAATTTCCCTCCCTTCCGTCTCCTCCTCCCATATCACCAACTCACGGTGGTACCATGGAATTCCATCGCACCGTATTGGCCTTGCACGCTGTGCAGAAACTGCGGACGACACTGCAACCGACGAACTCCTGAACCTACCGAGCCTAACCATAACGCGCGGCGACAGACGCCACGTGTCTGCACCCGAAGGTCTGACTCATAGCAATCGCAACCCTCCCGAACGGGCCCCTCCCGAACCGCCGTCACCGAAATAGACGGATCGGACGACCCTTTCCGCCTTATACTGCATGATCTCGACCGCCATCAGACCAGAAGTAACCCGCCCCTTAGCCCTATTGCATCTATGTCCCTGGACCCTTGCCACATGAGATCTCAGTTCCGACCTGGGACTCCACCCCCACTTTCCCGAAAATCCTTGGCACACCGCTTTTCGCACTTCCAAGCCTACATCCCACTCTGATCAGGAAGTCACGCCGGGCGTGAGGTTGGTATCGAAGCCCGACACGTGGCTGGATTCTAGGATTCATAGTTGGGCGATCTGACCAACATGGGACGACCTCGACCCCGGAACGCACATTGACACGACCCCATCATTACCAGAAGCCGGTCTGCGGCTCGACGGGCGGTCAACATGTCATTGAATGCTAATCAACAGAACCTGAATCCAAAACAGAACCCCAACTAACCGATAAATCCTAATCAACCGGTACCATGAGCACGGGCTCCCATGACGCCACCCGATCTCTATCTATTCGACCTTGCACATCATATCGCTGGAGCATGGCCGGCCACGCTCCGAGCTCAGCTGTACGATGATAACGAGGCACATATGAACATTCTCGCTCGATTGGGAGGAGACGCTCATCATTGGTTCAACACCTATATATGCGTAGATCTCCCGACGTTCGAGCGAGATTTCCTGAACCGATTTGATTATATCCACCCTGAACAGGCCCTTTTCATGATTAAAGATCGAGTTCGAAAACCCCTTGAATTTGTCACCGAGTATCGAAACCGATTCTACAAGATGTTTGTGAAAACAGAACGAGGCGAACAAGTAGGCAAAGATTTGTTCATCGACGGACTTCGCAGCAGAACGATGAGGGCGAAATTGCGAAAACAGTTCTCCCCCATCAATCACACGCTGCAACAGATCATAGCAGCCGCATAGGAAATGGAACGAAAGTTCGCCGCAAGTAACCTAGAAGGGGAAGATTATCCTAGGGAAGGAGACTTATCCGAACTAGCGAGAGCTAAAGCTGAGTTGGCCGCACTTCATAATTAATTTGAAAATATGGGATTTGTGTCTGGCCCTGTCACCTATCTGGAGCAAATTACCCCCAAACGATCAACCCCGAGTGTGATTACGAGCATGCCCGTGCCCATGATGACAGCGCCCCCGCCACCGATCGAAACCCCCGCACGACCGACTGAGTCTTCCGCCTTATTGGAACTAACCAAAATACTGGTCAATCTGATTCAGGAAAGCAAAAAGGATTAGCGGGAACACAATGCTCGAATAGAGGCGATGATGAGGTCGATGCGACCAATAGTGGTGCGTGCCGCCCCGATTCAACATGGGCTGGCTCCAGCACCCCCTCCCGCAGGGATCCCTGGCAATCTGAACGTCTGTT
The DNA here is from genome assembly GCA_003427395.1 of Chara braunii. NCBI lineage: Eukaryota > Viridiplantae > Streptophyta > Charophyceae > Charales > Characeae > Chara > Chara braunii. The sequence goes on along the minus strand of BFEA01000565.1, from coordinate 908,745 downwards.
ACACGTGTCATCAACCAGGGCACATAGCTCGAGATTGCCCTCATCGACCACCGCAGCCACGAGTCGGGGCCGCACCGGGCCAGGACAAGTAGGGGCACTAATGGAAGAAATAGAAGGGGGTGGAAGCACATTAGCTACGATGGAGGAAGTTGTTGAACTAATCTCGTTAGATCAGTATGTAACACTCGGATATCCGGGGCTTGGGATGATTGGAACGATTAGACCCGGAACAAAGGGAAGTGGCAGAATGGCGACCCTCTCCCGGAGAGATGGAGTCGGGAGGACCCACTTTCGTCACTGGGGAGATCGATGTTTTGAACATCGTTCGAGCCTTGGATCATCGGATTCCTCTTCCGATCGGTCATCTAGTTTCAATATCAGAACAAGCCAATGAACGGATGTTTCAACATTGCAAGGCGAATCGAAAATGATTCGCCCTTGCCCGAACAGCGAGTACAAAAGCAAAAAATCCCACGCCAGATGAAAATGCAGCGGGTACTTCGGACCCGATACGGTTAGGATTGATTCAAAAGGATGATCATTTCCTACAGATTAAACCAATACCATGGAAATCCGCAGAGTGCGACATCGAGGTATGGGGAATCCCCTATAATGCTTTTATTGATTCCGGAGCTGTTGTCCTGGCTATCTCATTACGGGTAGTTGAAAGGGCAGGAAGGAAGAACGATCTGATGATGCTTGCGGAAAAAGATCAGCTCGTTTCAGCGGACGAAGAGAAAATTAAAAGAGTGGGACGAATGACCAATGTTGCCTTCCGATTAGGGAAAGCGCATGCTTTGGGAGATGTAGTAGTTTTAGACGTAAATACCTACGACATCTTTTTTGGCCTTCCCGCTCTTGTGGCCTTGCGAGCCAATCTGGACTTCGAGAGGCGATCGATTGTCCTCCGGAATACAGGAGGAAATCCCTATGTTGTACCTATGCGGCTGACCCTTCGAACCACGGCTAATGTAACCCCGCGAGTTTCTCCAATAATGGCGGGAACTCTCCGCGTGATTACCTGGGATAACTCTTCCAACGGTGAACAATCTCTGAAGGACGCGGACAGCAGTGACGAGGACGATCCAATAATTTTGGAGATGGCGCAACAGCGTATCTATTACCCTGTGCAACGAGCAAACACGAAATCACTAAGCCTGACTGATCAGAGTCTACAAAGAACACAAACCATAATTATGGGTGAACCCCTCGTGCAGATTTCGAGTATGGTCGATTTTTTGGAACCCCCTTGAACCTTGTACAAAGGTATCTCCCCTATACTCGCACGATAAAATGACAAAAGGCACTACTGCGACATCACAAATCTCCCACGGTCCCTTCTGTCACCTTCAAAAGAGACACGATTGATATGCTTAGGGGGCGAAACCAATTCTTTGGAACCTCCTGAGCGCCTTGAAACTGGACTCGGAATTAAAATCACAATGAAACTCGTGCTATGGCAGGACATCCGAGACGGAATAACGTCAGAAGAACACGTGGCCATTCGGGAGCAGGACGCACAGATGATGGTCACGGTATTCTCCTGGCGATCAGACAATTCGTTTATTTTCCCGTCCCCACCTGAAAGCGCTAAGCGGGTAAGTACGAAACAGATCGATGTACGGATAGGGGATCAACTGTATAAATTGCACGTGCCCCAATACGTACCTTATGAGATCCATCACCTAATCGCGGACATTTTGAAGAAATACAAAGGAGCGATTAGTGTGACGGACATAGACATCGGACTGTCGTTAGTCGTACGACACGAAATTCAGACCGGAAACCATCCCCCGATCCACTGTAAGCCCTACAAATATTCCCTGGTGGAACGAAAAACGGCCCTTCAGCGGATCCGGGAATTCGAAGTTAATGGTTGGATCGAACCGACCACTGGGCCATGGTCATTCCCGGTAGTATTAGTGCCGAAAAAGAACGGATCGACTCGTATATGCATTGATTATCGCAAGCTGAATAACATCACGATTAAGGATGTGTATCCCCTTCCCAGGATTGATGATCTGCTTGATGCGATTGGGTGTGTTAATTATTTTAGTAAATTTGATATTCGCCATGACTTTCATCATATTCTGGTTAAAGAGGAGGATCGACCGAAAATGGCCTTCGTATTGTTTAAAGGCATGTGGCAGTGGGTTCGGTGTCCGATGGGGATTTGCAACGCGCCTGCCACATTTCAGCGGGCTATGAACGTGACGTTTCAATACTTCGTCAACAAGACGCTGCTAACTCAAGGGATGATTAACTTATGCGTCATCGTGTAATGGACGACATCCTCGTCTACTCGAAAACCTATCACGGGCATGCGCTCGAGAGATGCTGGGTTCAAGATCGCGCTCGAGAAGAGCGATTTTTTCCTTTCGGAAATTTCGTTCTTGGGTTACGTGGTTACAAGTGGAGGACTGCGATCAGATTCAAGGAAGGTCGCGGCAGTGAAAGACGCCCATGTTCCTACGTCACTAATGCAGGTTCGAGCTTTCTTGGGACTAGCATCGTGCCACCGTCGCTTCATCAAGGGCTTCGCCGCGATAGCGCGACCTCTTACAAACCTGCTACGAAAAGACCAGCCCCTCAGTTGGGACGCAGAGTGCGAAGAGGCCTTCGCCACCCTCAAAGACGCTCTGGCGACAGCACCTATTTTGATCCGGTCGGACCCTACGAAGCAGTTCATTCTTATCACGGACTGGTAGCTAGAGGCGATTTCCGTTATTCTAGCGCAGAAGGGGAACGGCGGTCGAGAACACGTCATCGAGTACGCGTCTCGTACAGTGCTAGACGAGCGAAGGAACGATTCAGCCCCGCAGGGTGCATGCTATGTCGTAGTCTGGGGAATTCAGCACTTCCATCCGTACGTGTACGAACAAAAGTTTCTCCTTGTAACCGACCACGAGCCATTGCTGGCTCTCAAGAAGCTCACTAATTACACGGGTATGATTGGACGGTGGGCGGTGTGCCTGCAGGAATACGACTTCGATATCATCCATCGAAAGACAGAGAGGCACGGCAACGCGGACGGCTTAACACGTCTGCATCACCCCACTAAGGTACCTAAGGGCGAATAAATCATTTCGTGGAAGGAACCGGAGTCAGCGAACGGACCCAAGTACGGACAAGTGTCAGTCCTTCCACATGGCATGAAGCAGACGGTTCGCAATGGGTGATGGAGGTAATCTTGCGACTACTCTCTCTCCCCTTTCATCCTCATCTCTTCTTTCCCTACCCGACAAATTTTGCTATTTTTGCGAAGCAATCTCTCGCGTCTACTCGATCCCTATGCATCCTAGTGCGGAGGGATATGCTGAATGGATAGATTGTCGGCACTGTGTCGCACGAGCCCACGGCTCATGTATCCAGTACAGAAACGACAATAAGCCTTGGTTGTTCCCCTTGTGTCGGGTTGATAAGATCCCAGCCGAGGCTCGATTTCTTGACGCCACGTCTGAAGGATTGGAAAAGACTCGGAAGTTTAGAAGGGCCGAGGTATGAACGGATATCGCTCTAATAGCTACCTTGATAGGTAAACCCCTCCAAGACTTCACTAAAGAAGACCGGAGGAGGGCCAACGAAAGGGCTCGGCACTATCGCTGGAACAAAGGCCGGTTAGAAAAACGAAAGACGGATGGTAGTGGGATTTGGATGGTAGTGCCGCACCCGTATATAAGGTATGATTAGGTTAAGACGGCGCACAAGGCAACTGTAGCCCATTTTGTCGTCCGAATCACGGAAGCGGCAATCGACAAGAATGAGCGGTATTGGTCCAATATTCCCGATGATGTGAAATTCATCGTCGCGAACTCCCAGGTCTGCGTTGTTGACAAGGCGCCGATTCAGCCGCCAAGATCGATAGTACCGACGGTAGTCGACGACCTTTTCAAAGGCTTAGCATGGATACTACCGATATTGTGGTGCCCCCTGGACCTAATAGCTGCGAATATTCAATCCTACTGGTATTTGTAGGCCACTTTTCGAAATGGATCGAAGCATATCCGTATCGTACGCAACAGGCAGCTGAAATCGCGTGATACGTCAACCGGTTTTTAGAGATGCATCAGGACACAGAGGAAATCCTGACTGATAATGGGGTAGAATTTCGAGGGGAGGTTTTAAGGAATCTGGTCGTACATGACGTCGCCATTCGGAACACTGCACCCCACATGTCAAAGTCTAATGGGCTGGTAGAAAACACAAATCGGGTGATAAAGACAGCATTGCGACAAAACATCGCGGCATGCGATCCGAGGCCCTAGCCCGATATCGTAGATCACATCCTGGCGGTCCATCGGGGAACGCCTCACGAATCGACGGGCCTTATCCCCTTCCAATTACGAATCAATAGCGTAGCTTGTGTCTTGATACGGAGCCTCCCCGGCGAATCTTTGTTAAACTGGCGACCCACAAAGGCCATGGTCCGGGACAAGGCCAAGCGACACATGGAGTTGATGGAGCGGTCCCTTCCCCGAGTAGCCCGAAAGCGCCTAAAATGACTGAGTTGGCCCACGGTCGACAGGTCCGTAGCTACGAGGCCCGAAATGGGAACGCAGGACCATGGCCCCAGTATAAATTAGGGGACCTGGTGCAGGTGAGGAAATGTACTCACCAAGGGAAGATAGCGCCACGATTCTTCGGGCGAGTTTGTGTGATCGAGCTCGGCCCGAACAGGGTGAACACCGTGCGCCTCGTGCCAAAGGTCTCGGAAAGCCAATCGGCTCGTCCAATCGTCTACCACGTGTCCTATCTACGTCTCCTCCCTCCCTCCCCATCTCCAGTTGCGTCTGCTTCCTCCTTCGCTACAGAGGAGGACGACGATTCCTTATTGCTCTCAACCCCTCCTGCTTCTCTTACTCCGTCCCCGTCACCATCGCCATGAGTTTTCTCACCGAGCGAGCTCTCGGCGATCACATGCTGGCCCCACGTGGCGACATCTCGGCAATCCGGCAAGTCCATCATCCGCGATTCAGTCTGGATCTTCTACGCTTTGCGCAATTCTTCAGCACAACGGGGGTGTATGCAGCGGCGGAATTTCGTTTTACGGTCAATCGTCAGACACTCGTTCTTGCCGAAGCTTCGGCTTATTGTGGGATGTCCGCACATGGAGTCAGCCACGTGTCGAACATCGTCGTTTTCAGCGGGGACATCAGCACGATAGATCCTCTACAGCATACGACCATTCGGGCGGAGCTGCGGAAGTGGGGTCAGCAGTTGGCAGGAGAGTGGAATCAGTGGCTTGCGTGGCATGGTGACAATCTCGTCGTCACCGACAGCGTCGACGTCGGAGGGCTCCGTACGTCCCGACACGAGCCACCGGTGGCATTTCCAGAATTCATCCCCTTTCAGCGCCCTCAATGAACCAATCCCAACTATCTACCTTTGCTCTCCCTTCTCTCTTCCCTACCTTCTGGCAATCTAGCCTTTGCCCCCGTCTCTCTTTTCGTTTGGAATCACTCATTGTTCCCCTTCTCGATCAAAGATAGTGGGAACAGTGGTGCGAGCACTTCATCGATCTCTCGGTGTGTCTGGTCGGGGTGCAGTTGACGTGGACGTGGGACATCGAGCACCGCGCCTGGACCGAATACGTAGAGTTGCTGATCGTCCAAGCCTGGAGGACAGAGGTGGAGGGGGATCTTCTTGGATTTCTCTCCAGATCGGTGCAGCCCGGCCATCGACTGCTGATCGTGCGGAAACTCACAATCCCCCTCGCGCAGCTGGTCGACGACCTCCCCCTCGACATGACCTCGCGGTGTGATGAAAGTCCAGTCTCGCACGTCCTTTCGCAAACGCTGACACCCTATCTGCAGTAGTCGGCTTGTCTGGAAGAGCAGGGAGGAAACAACAACCCGCCATCGCAAGCCGAGTACCTGAACCCGCGAAGGATAATCGACATCTTCTTCTTTCAGCCTCACACGACCTCCGAAGACGAAGTACTAGCGTTGGAGGAGGAAGAAGAAGAGAACGACGAAGAAGAGGAGGTAGAAGAGGACGACGAGGAAGAAGAGGAAGAAACCCCAAAAGAAGGGAGTTACAGCGAGCACGGCGAAGAAGAAGAAGAAGAGGACGAGGAGTAAGAAGAGTCTGCCTGGGAAAATTTGGGCGAGGAAGCAAGCCGCACAGAAGCCCAGGAGGAAGATCCAGAGGCGGTGGCATGGAGTAGAGAAGAGATCGCGGCTGGTAAGCAGCCGCTAGAGTATGCAAGCGGAACGAATCTGCCGATCTCAGACGATCCGACCAAGGATCTGGAGCCGCCCAAGCTAGAGGATGGGGACCCAACTGCCGAGACTTCGAGCGCACCAGCCAGGCGGCGGTGAAACCGATCCCCCTCGCCCTCCACCTCCACCCGTCCGGCAGTTCGAACTCGTACCGATGCAGGGCATCGGGCTTCGTCCCCGGTCCTTATCCAGCTGTCCCCTTGATTACCTCACCCTCCGCCAGATCACCACCCCCGTCACCTTCCCCCGCAATCCCTTTCCAATCGACACCTTTCGCTTTTTCTACGTCACCCGTCTTGGTGTCACGGTTCATCTCCATCCCTCTACCCGGTGTGCCACCCTTGTCTTCTCTATCCAAGCCCTTCTCTTCAGTGCCGCATGGCGAGGCCACAACATCATCGAGGTCTACTGCATGATCACGTGGAGTATCCCCGCGTGTGAGAACCACGATCGCTTCCGCGTGGCGGTCTTCCGAACCTTCACCACCCTCTACCCCGACTATCTCGCATCCCTTCCTCATAGTGGCAACCGATTCTCTCGCTTTCATCGGATCATCCGATATGAGGAGTTTCCGGTGACAGTGGCAGGAATGGAGAATTTCGTACCCCCGCTCCCGACTGACCCACCCCCTCGCCATGCCCCCATGTATCGTCTTCCCTTTTCCCTCCCCGGCGGTCATTGATGCACGGTTGATTGGCGCGTGCCACGACGATGGCACAAATAGTAATCCCCTCCTTGGATTGAAGAGAGCCCTTCCTCAGTAAATTTTTTTATGAGGGAGCCACGTTTGCCACACTGGATGACTTCCACACTCCTTTGCACGGTTGGTGGCAACGTCGAAAGCTCCACGTGTCGATCGATTAGAGAGATCCACACGTGTCGTAATGGCAAGCAAGCAGGAGCTTGCTTAAGATTGGAACCCCCTGGGCGTCACATATGTGACGAACCAATTTCTGTTCCGCGCGATCTTCTGCACAATAGCAATGAGGGGTCATAAGATGGGAAGGATGGGCCAATTACAGGAGATCGGGATCGAAGGGAAATTGCATCAGTGTCCTCGCTTCTTCGTCTTTTTGTGTTGCTTCTTTTCGGATGCCATTGGTTGGGTTCCGGGCCAGACAAGTCCCGAGATGGCCGACAAAGGGGCTGTCGCGCCGACAAAGGAGTGATTAATAATGTTTGACGTCGCTTCTTCCTTGTTCTGTGTTGGGTTTTAGGCGCAGAGGTTGCGCAGGAAGTTTTGCTTCTTTTTGAATTTCTTTTTTGAATCTTGTCGAGTGGGCAGTTACCTTTGGCACAATCCATCAACAGCAACAACGACGAGGCTATTGTTACTTCCGTCAATAACGATATCAAGAACAACGGTGGCATCTTCAACAAGATGAACAATAGCGATGGCAACATCCTCACTGACGACGTCACTGCCACTGTTACTCCCATCAACAAAGACAATTACAACAACAACAACAACAACAACAACAACAACAACAACAACAACAACAACAACAACAACAACAACTACAACAACAACAACTACAACATCGACACCAACATAAACAACAACATCAATAGCGTCAGCGGATGCATCTTCGACAACGCCAACATCAACAATGATAACAATATCACCAACAACATCCTCTCCTCCACTGTCATCATCTACAACGACGGATTTGTCTGGTGGATTCCCAGCAAGGCAGCTCCCACCACCAGTTGATTCTGTTCAACGGGTGAGTGCTCACCTTCCATTCGGCCTCCACGTGATGTTGCGTTTGCCGTCGGCTGTTGCAAATGCATGCCCTAGAGAGTGAAAACCGGTGGGTGGGGTGAGAAGGGGTGGGATAGATGGAGAGGAAGAGGAGAAATCTGCACTCCAAATGGCATTGCGGGGTTTGATTGGGTCTCTGTTAATTAGTGTCGTATTAGGGAGATTAAAGATGTAGTGCTTAGGGTTTGCCTAAGGTTTGCCTGGGATTATTGATTAAGCCAGACCCTGCCATTGCCCCCCTCTCATGGTGTTGAATGGTCCACACAGCGGTAGATGAGTTGAGCTGGGCAAGGTGATGATACTAGGGTTTTGATGAGCCGTTAATCCCCTTGTATGAGGGCAATCAATGATGCTCATCAGTAATTGTCTGCGCATATACTACCTACAAACAAGTCTGTTCGAACAAATGATGACAACGTTCGCATCCAGGAGGCTGCGCCTGTGTGGGTTCCATTTTCGTTGTTTCATGCTCTTTCTATTTTCGGTAAGGTCATGTAGTACAGCTTCGCTAGGACAGGCTCGTTTGGGGTGTCCGACAGCAAAAAATAGGGTCCGGTCGCAGTCGTCCCTAAGACCGGTTGTAGGGCCGGTTATCTTGTCAAGTTCGTTGCAATTTAGTATAGGGCGCCGTCCATTGTTTCCCTTTTGAGGGATAGACTTTTTTTCCCGTTGCAAGCTGGGGGCGGGCGAAATGGGTCCTGGCGGGCTATTTGGGTGCGGGTAGTTTCGTCTTTTGTTTTTTTTCCTCTTCTACTGCATCTTCCCAGAAGTACAGGATAGAAGCATTCTGCTGTTTACTATGACCAAGTAACGAAATCTACAACGGACTGCCCTGCAAGAAAAGAAAAGAAAAGAAGAACGTACTAACTTTCACGAAAAAAGAAAGAAAAAACGTACTTACCTTTGCCACGAGAGCTGTGGAGATCCAAGGCCTTGCTCAACTACTGACCAAATGTGCAAAATGAGCATGAATCTTCTGGTAGAACATATGTGGATACACTGCTAGTAGTTTAGAGCTTGAAGTGCCCTGTTTCCTGGCCACATGTGGGGTGGTACAACCCTCAGGAGCTTGCTATTCGTTTTTCAGTTTGTTTGTTTTTTTCCCCCTCCTGAGGTACAAGAATCTGGGCTCCATCCAGCGGCCTAGCTCAATTGGTTAGGCACGCAAGCGGCATTCAGGAGGTTGTGGGTTCAATCCCCATGGCCGCCTGTGGCACTCTTGGTGCCAACAAACTAAGATTGTCAGCTGGATCCTGCCAGTCGGTACCAGTAAGGTCTTCCGCCAACATGGGTGTGAGCAGTGCTGTACCCCCGTTCGCCGTTCAAGGGGTTGGTGAACGGAGGCCGGTTGACTGGTGGTAGTTCAAGGAGTTCACGGAGAGCGGGATCGGGTTTTAATTTTATTTTTTGGCTGGGGGGGGAAGGGGGGGTTAGGGTATTTCGATTCTTTAAAATTTTTCTAATGTCACCATGCCATGGGGCTTGAGGTGACTGTACCAGGGTGAGCCCCCAAAAAAAAACAAAAAAACAAAAGAAGCACCACTCTTTGATGGTCTGGCCGTTCACAGGCGCAGGACCAAATGACCGGCCGGACATGTTCAAGCGACCGGTGCCGGTAACGTTCACGGTGACGGCACTGGCTGTGAGTGTGCGTGTGAGTGGGTTGCGTGTGGGAGAGTGCTGCCTTCCGACACTACCGTCCAGAAGGCTGCCCATCCCCCACTTCAGAAGACCTTTGCCAAGCTTACTGTCTAGAACAAAAAGCATGCTAGCTGAATGGACCCGCTTTCCAGCAGGTGTCGCTCCCCACCAATAGATGGGGCCTCCCCGAGAGTGCTAGTGGTGTATACTCCAAGGAAAAAGAAAAAAAAGGAGGACCCCGGCCTCTCACTATCTACAAGGGACTGTGGGCCCCGTTCCCAGCACGTGTAGCCCACCACAATTTTTTTCTTTTTCTTTTTTTTAAGGCTTATTCTTTAAGCCCAACCAATTCAATTACCTGTCAAATTTGGACAGGACGGCCTTTCAGGCCTTTTTTATTGTCATTATAGTATTACGGGGAACCCTGTAGCAGCCACATCCGTGCTCAAGCCTCCAACGAGGGAACATGAGGGAGCTGCACCCACCAGCAGGTGCGATACTTGCTACAGCAGGTGGGCGATACTGGCCAGGGGTCAGCCGGTAGCATCAGGACCGAGCTTCTTCGATGGGCTTGTCACTGTGCCTCCTCTCCGGTCCCCTCTCCCTATGAACATCAGCAGTCTCTGCTCAATGCCACTCGGGGGGACCAACGGCATATCTCTAGGTGGCAGGCACCAAGCTTGCCCAGGAAGGTGCATGACGCCAGTGGGGATTGAACCCAAGACCTCCTTAATGCCACTTGCGTGCCTTACCAACTGAGCTAGGCCGCTGGATGCCCCCCACAAATAGATAAGGAGCAACGTTGTGTCACAAAAAAACAAGAAAACATAAAAAAGAACAATGGGAATCGTGCATCCGGCCAAGGTCCGAACGCGCGCTCGAGGCTCGCCGCACCACATGCGAAACCCCAACATTATGAATGTATCTAATCCGACAGTGGAACATGTTGCCGTTTCCTATCACATTGCGCTGACTGGCCCCAGAATCATGTTAATGATATTATTATTATTTTGGATATTATTGTGTTCATCTGGCTGCATCTGGATTCGAACGTGCGTCTAATACTTCAACAAGGTGTACGAACTGAGGGCATATATTCATACTATAGCACTTTCCTGAATGTATCCTAGTACAATTACTTGAATTACAGCCGAGCGTGAGCTACCTGGTAGGTCCATTGGTTGCCCGCCTTTTTTCAGTCGCTGGCCTCCGGAAGGCCGAAGGGTGGTTGATACGCCAGGTTTAAGAACACGGACGTGCCTACAGAATGTAGCATCGGACTCTCGCCTTCAGCGTGCTTGTGAGGGCCGGCGAGACGAGAGCGGAGGGGCAGGAACTGTATGTGTATGTGTGCCCGTAATTGTGTAAACAGGCGGGGTGCTGCGCTTGTGTAGGGCGTAGGCTCCCGTCTGAGCGGGGCTTGTGCCATAGCGAGGGAGGGAGAAAGGACGATACTGGTGTGAGGCTGTTGGAGAAGTCGGGCGGAGGGGTCAGGAGTGAGTCCGAGGAAGGAGGTGAGCAGAACAGCAGCGCTGTAAGGTTGAGCGATGGCGGGGTCTTTGGCTGCCGACCTGGTCCCTCGGCCGGAGAAACTCCCCGAGGTTACACGCATGCACAGCATGACGGATCGGGTGAARGGCTCCCTCTCCGAGTACCGCAACCAGATCATCCTGCTCCTGTCCCGCTACGTGGCGAACGGGAAGCACATGCTTCAGCCGCACGAGCTGAAGAAYGAGCTGGAGCGCGTTGCTGAGCTGGAGTGCTTCGCCGGCACGAAGATCAAGGAGAGCGCTTTCGGCAATCTGTTGCGTGCCACTCAGGAGGCTGTGGTCATCCCTCCTTACATCGCGCTGGCGGTGCGTCCGCGCGTGGCCGAGTGGCAGTACATTCGTGTGAATGTGTTCGAGCTGACGGTGGAGCAGCTGAGCCCGTCCGAGTACTTGGAGTTCAAGGAGCGTCTGAAGGCTGCTGATGATGCCGCCGCGCCGGTTTGCAGCGACTTCGCCACTCTGGAGATCGACATGGAGCCTTTCAACGCCAACTTCCCGAGGCTGACGCGCCCTTCGTCCATCGGCGAGGGTGTGTCTTACCTGAACAAGCATCTGTCCTCTCGGATGTTCAAGGAGCCCGGA
>BFEA01000565.1:805920-830110 GCA_003427395.1 Chara braunii | reverse complement strand
CCCCCCCGGGGGAACCATTCGAGGGTCGGTCTAGCTGTGTTGTGTGCGGCATAGCTCAGTTGGCTGAGCATGTAAATGCCGTTCACGAGGTCCTGGGTTCAATTACCCACGTCATCAATTCGACTCCCCACGGCCCCTGCAGCGCACCTTGGGTTCACTACCTGAGATAGTTGGCTTGCTCCCCCTCGTTGGTCTTGGTAGGGGATGTCCCCTTCCATCCGCTGCTAGGGGTTAGGTTCAACCCTTGAGGGGATAGCCTCAACCCTTGTTAGTGGATTTACCCTTATAGCCTGCTTGGGTAGATGGGTAGAATAGCCTGCTCTTTCCAGGGATAAGTCAAAAATTGGATCAATAGATAATCCTCACTGTACTGCTAGACAGATTTGTAGATAATGTGAGGTAAGTAGGTAGCTACCGTCTTCACCCGAATAGAACGCCCAGTCGTTATAGCTCTATCTGGACTCAAAATTGTACCAAATACAGCTATAATGACCAGGCGTTCTATTCGGGTGAAGATGGTAGTGTGAGGCGGGAAAAAATATTGAGAGAAGAGAATAGCGTAGTGAAAACAGATGTCCACCGATATGACAACAAGACAGCTTTTTTTTTTTCTTCTTTTCTCTTTCTTTTGAATGACCATAGACTGCCAAATGGAATTTTTTAACCTTCTTTTCTGAGATAGCTGGCGTGAACTCTTTGCAGTTTTCATGGAGAGGCAGAGAGAGACAGAAAAACAGCGAGAAAAACAGTAATCGCTAAATTAAATATGGAGAAATATTGCGGCGAGTGGAGGACTATGCCCCCCTTTTCCCGCACATCGGCCATATATCTGTTGGCGCATAGAGGAACTACCGTCTTCGCCCAAATAGAACGCCCAGTCATTATAACTGTATTTGGTGGAACTTTCAGTCCAGGTACGGCGATAATTATCGGCCGTTCTATTCGGGTGAAGACGGTGCACTTTCTCAAATGCATTTGGCATGTGGACAGGATTGTGCCTCTCTCAGAGTCTTGAGCTTAAAGGATACCAGACAGCTAGGGTATACCCTAGTCGAGAGGACGTTGGGTTAAAAGGCAAGCTGACAGTTCATCCTCCACAAAGGTGGAGCAATCAATGCTGTTCAGGGTTCCTTCGGCCAGACGGAAGGAAGCGTGAGTATCTGGGTCTCGCCGCAGGGCACACGAAACGAGTGCATCTGCCCACAAAAGGTGGCAAAATACACTCGTTACTATTTATAGCCAACCGATGAACCTGGCCATTTTCTGCAGGAAGATGCACTCGTTTCGTTTTTTGTTTCGGGTCCCGTGCGGCAACGCCCTCTATGTTGCCGTAATACCATGACTTGCCGGTGGAAAAGGAACCGGACTGATGCTCCCCAGAATGGATATGGAGCCAGGACCATAAGGCCATGTTTTAAATTAAAAACAAAACAAAAACAAAAAATCAACCGTCTGTTTGTTTGTTTGTCTGTTTGTTGTTTGTTTGTTTGTTTGTTTGTTTGTTTGTTTGTTTGTTTGTCGGTCGGTGCATCAGACAGACAGACATCATTTAAATCTCTCTTTATCGTTTTTGCATTGAACCTCACTGTTCGTCACCTTCAGCCCACACACACACACACATTGAGAGAGACCACACGAGATCCACACTGGAGACCAGAGCTGTAAAGCCCAGATAAACGCAGCTTAGAAATTCCGAAAATTTATTATCATATTAAACAGCTTCAGAGCTTCAGTCACCAAGCGCTCAACAATGCAGAGTTCAGCAGCCCACGTCCAGTATCCTCATCCAAGGCAGGCGACTCTCTCCTCTCTCTTCACTCTGTCCCTCTTCTCTATGCATGCTCTCTCTCTCTCTCTCTCTCTCTCTCTCTCTCTCTCTCTCTCTCTCTCTCTCTCTCTCTCTCTCTCTCTCTCTCTCTCTCTCTCTCTNCTCTCTCTCTCTCTCTCTCTCTCTCTCTCTCTCTCTCTCTCTCTCTCTCTCTCTCTCTCTCTCTCTCTCTCTCTCTCTCTCTCTCTCCACTTGAGGATCTCCACTCTGAACGCATCCGCTACTACTTAGCTCTATCCCCTACTACTAAGCTGTGCGGCTATGGCCGCCTTCCTCCCTCAGCACAGCGCCGCCCAGATAGCGCACAAGCACCAGCAGCACTTGCACACTTCTTGCGAACGAGCCATCTGTCTGAAATGAGCCTGGCCAGTCCTTATATTGACTTGCACTGAGCCTTGACTCATCCCAGCCTCTGCTTCTCTCTTGGCTTGACTTGGACCCGGTACCGACTGCCCTCGGCATGTTTGCTTCAGAATGTCGATGCCCCGTACCTCCCCGGGTTTTTCCCTGGGTGTGCTGCTGCTTTGGGTCTGTAGGGCGTGACCTTTGCCTGTTGGCCGTGACCCTTGCCTGTGGAATATGACTTTTGACTATGCGGCGTGACTCTTGCTTGTGGTACACAACTGCTGACTGTGAGACGTGACCCTTGCCTATGGGACGTGACTTTTGTCTCTGGGAACCGACTGTTGATTGGGTACCTGTTGGACTTTACCTCCGGGGGTACCCCACGTGACCTTTCTGAAACAGGCCGACAGGGCCTCTTTTGGCCTGGGGCTTTGATCCTGAGATTCGAATCTGGGGTCTGCATCGTGGAATGCCTTTCACTTTGCCGTGTCACTGTGTTCTGTTTCGTAGCCATGGAAGAGGAAATTTATCATGATGATCAACAGAAAATGGCCAGAGATTGCCAAATGAAATTTGCAAACCTCTTTTGTGAGATAGGTGCCGTTAACTCTTTGCAGTTTTCATGGAGAGACAGAGAGAGAGAGACGGACAGACAGGGAGACAGGCAGACAGACAGAGACAAACACAGAGACAGAGACAGAGAGAGAGAAAGGGAAAAGAGTAATCGCTCCTACGCTGAAACAGTGTCGGGAGTGGGGGGCTACGCCCCCTCCCTCCGCACACTCCTCACAGACAGACAGAGACAAAGACAGAGACAGAGAGAGAGAGGGAGAGAGAAGGGGAAAAGAGTAGTCGCTCCTACGCCGAAACAGTGTGGGGAGTGGGGGGCTACGCCACCTCCCTCCGTGCACCCCTCCCCGCCCTTTAGGAAGGGATTGGGTTGGCCATAATCTGTGCGGCCGTAGAGGACCTAGCACTTTCTCAAATGGATTGGACTTGATGACAACCAATTGAAATAAACTCTGTCTGCTTGTTCGTCCGTTTATCTGTCTGTGCATCAGACAGACGGACATCATTTAGATCTCTCTTCATCTTTTTGCTGTGTCACTATGCTCTGTTTCGTAGCCAAGGCAGCGGAAATTTATCACGATGTCAACAGAAAATGACCAAAGATTGCCAAATGAAATTTGTAAACCTTCTTTGTGAGATAGGTTGCATGAGCTCTTTGCAGTTTCCATATATACCTTCAAACAGAGCTGCCCGGTACAGGAACTTGCCTCCCAGCTCAACGCATGTCACCGACGAGACGAGAATCTACAATCCATTATCAACTGCATCCCAGAAGGCTGGACGGAGTTGTTGAGCGAAAGCTCAACTTGGAAATCGGGTGAATGGGTAGTGAGGGTGCAGGATTTAACCCCCACAAGGGCCTATCAATTCTCCCATAAACAGCAAGGGTCGGATACACTGGCAGTGTTCACCTCCTTCCCAATTACTCCCTCCACACAAGGCTCTCCATCTATCCTGAATAAAGAGGTGGAAAGAACAGTCCTAAACCCTTTTGTACTCAGAAAAGTCAGAGTATTGGGGTCATGGCCAAAAACAATCTTCAGAACGGATACGGCGATTCCGAGCTTGGAATTTGATCCAGCAGAGTGGGGCTCGGACACCAGACAGAAATAGACGCCTCAAAACTAATGTTTCCGTTCAAGAATACACAGTCAAACTGGCTTACAACCTACTCCTCGAAACAAAGGATCCTGACCCAACGATCAAGAACAGATGGCAGAAGTTAATAGGTCAGGATGCTAATCAGATATACCACGAATACCATGGAAAAAATTCAAGTCAATTCGTCCGGTCAAAATCAGAAGCCTCCAATGGCTCATCTCATACGTAGCTCTACCGGTTCACCTGTGGCTACACATCAGAAGAAGCAAGAATGACCCTAACAGTTCAGATTTATGCGCAGTGTGTTCAGCAAATGAACCAGAAGATATGCTACATTGCCTGATACCATGTAGAGAGGCGATGGAATATTGGGCGAGGGCCTCAGATCTCTGGGACTCCCTCTTCTCGACTCCCCTCCCTGAACACCCCATCCAACTCCTCTTATGGACTAACATCCCAGTTCAATTCGACAAGACAGAGAAAACGTGGTTTGGAATGATCTGAAAGGTAACGCTTTCGTCCATCTGGAAGGAAAGGTGCTGTAGTGTAGAACCATTGAGGGACTCTCAACTCCAAGGGAGACGGTTTGGGCGGAGACAAGGGCTTTGATTCAGGCGGAGATCCTTTGTAAATGGCACAAGACGAGACAGTCCATGGCAGACGATGAAGAGCAACAGAGAAGAGAAGAAGACGCAATTCACTAAGGTGTGGCTTGCAAGGGCCAAAATGGCAGAGATAAATGTCTCTCACATACGATGGAACGACTGCCACAACTCAGAGGCAGGGTGGATAAGACCCAGATTCCAGCCAGCAGAAGGACAAGAACCATCACAGGTCACAAAATATTGGAGGGCAAATTCCGAGACACTAACTTCCGTGGCTTCTCTTACCTTTCTTGCTCTTTATTAGTCATCCGACAGGTTTGTGCAATGGACCCGAGAGGAAAGGTGGACCTCTGACGACCAACTTACAGCGTGAACCTCTGACAGCCAATTTTTTACCCTGCCGTACCCCTCTGACGGCCAACTTACCCTGTCACGCCCCTCGGACAACGACTGAAGTTTCCGAAAAACCCCTGGCGTCATTTGAGCCAAAAATATGTTCAATATGCCCCTACGGGTACCGGTTCCCAATTTCCAGTATGCCCTCAGTGAGGCTCCCCATCCCAGGGCCAGGGGAAGGGCCACGAGTGCCATCAAGGGCCACAGGGGCATGCTGGAAAGTTGTGCCCCTCACTGACAGGGGCCTTGCAGGACAGTTCAGAGGCCCCAAGGGCAGCCGTTGGAGCGGCACGCCGAGAACAAATCGAGCTTTCAGGGGCATATCGAAAATTTTCCTTTTTCTTTCTTTTTTTTGTTTTTTGATAATGGTCCAGGAAAAGATAAAGAAAGCTATTTTACCCTGTGTTTCATTCTATACCTTTCCCGCCACTTTCTTGGGTGTTCGTCTGCCGTTCTTTTTTCATTCTTTCTTTTTTTTCCCCTGCACGAAGACAACCGATTTCTGTTTTTTTTTTTGTTTTTTTTTTTTGTTTTTTTTTTTTTTTACAATGGACTATTTCTCGACTTATGCGTGTCATCGCTGCGCAGCGGCCATGCTCATCTTCCTTCTCTGTATCGTTCCAATCCTTTTAACGGATGTCCCCAACGACGAACAACCTACTCCTCCCCYCCCCCCCCCCCCCCCCCCTCCTCACATCAGGAATTTCATCCAAATTCATTCCTGAAAGTGCGAGCGTGAGTATATACCCTTGCCCTTGTTCGGGTACTAGCTTGGGCTATCTAGATAGCAGTAAATGTGTACAAAACCCGATGGGCCCTTATTTCCTGGCCCACATAGAAGCCAGTAAATGCCCTTGTTCCCTGACCCTTCCAAGCACATTGGGCAACGATGTGCAGTAAGTAACTGTGTACTAGAGTGACGGGTTGCATGCCAAACCAAGCCCATTGGGAAGCGATGTTCCTCTCTGTGTGGGGTGTGTGTGCATGTGGGGTGTGTGTGCATGTGGGGTGCGTGTGCATGTGAGAGAGAGAGAGAGACAGGAGGAGGGTAATGATCAAACTGTCGAAGAATGGACCGTGCGTTCTATTTGCGTGAAGGGAGGAAGAAGGAGAAGACTCATTCCAGCCAGTGTGACCAGTCAGGAAGGCATATCGCAAATGGCCATGTGATAGAAGCACGTTTGTCGAAGAGGAAGAGGAAGACGAAGAGGGAGGTGGAGAAGAGGACTGGCGATCAACAAGCACGAGATCAGATCGCCAGATGGAAGCTGTTTTTTTTTTCCTTTTCTTTTCTCTTCTTTTCAAGAAAGGCGGCGGCCTTGAAATACCATCATACAACTCACCGGCCCCCTAGGTAATTCAGTTGCACTTTTTTTTTTTTTTTTTTTTTTTTTTTTTTAACTCGTCTGCTTTCAGTGAAGTTTGAACTCAGGTCAGGTCTGTATTTCAACAGTTCAGTCCAGGGGGGCTGAGCTAGGCCAGATGGTAGGTACGATGGAAGCTGTTTTACATGAGGACCTATGAACACTTTTTTTGTCATTTTTTGGGAAGCAAGCAGTTGATCAGATCGGCCATAAGTTAACCGAAGAAGATACTATTGTGTGTAACGACTCTGCTGACCATTGGAAGTCGAGTCCGGTCCAAGAGGAGAAGTCCTGCATCTGGGGCAATTATCAGTCTAGATACAGCGATAATAACAGGGGAGAATTATATCCGTGTGAAGACAGTAGGCTTTGCGATAACATGTGATCCTAGCGTTCTTGCTACACGTCAGCTGTCATACTTTGGCTCGCTCGGAGCGGCGATGATGCCGATTACGGTGGTGATTACGATGACTGCCGTCTTCCCCCGAACATAACGCACCCTAAAAATGAATGTATACGAGTTGTTTTTCCGGCCAGCTACGGCCAAAATGAGAGTGCGTTGTGTTCGGGGGAAGACGGTAACGGAGATGATGAAGATTGATGTTGTATTAATCATCCAGATGTTAGTGGAGGGTTTTATATAACAGCGATTACGGTGATGATGCCAGTGATAAACATGCGTTTACCTTAATGATAGCGGTACCAAAGATTGATTAATACTTTGTGCTGCCGGGGATGGCGATGACGCCTGTGATTAGCTGATCACAGCCGTCCGCGATCATCGCTCTCGTCGATCATCATCATCATCATCATCATCATCATCATCATCATCATCATCATCGTTGTAATCACTGTAATCACTGGCATCATCGTCACCATGTGATCACCCAATCACTCGCATCGTCCCCATGATTGCATTGATTACAACGATGATGATGAACGACGACAGCGATGACGATGAACTATGAGAGACGATGATGGTACCGGTGCAGTTTCCCCTTGTTTAGGCCCTAATCACCTAATCACACGCATCATCGCCCTAATCACCTAATCACTCGCATCATCGTCCTGATCACCTAATCACTCGCATCATCGCCCTAATCACCTAATCACTCGCATCATCGCCCTAATCACCTAAACACTCGCATCGTCAACATGATTACAGTCACTACACCAATGATGATGAACGACGAGAGCACGATGACGATGAACTTGACAGACGATGATGGTGACGGTGCAGTTCCCCCTGTTTACGCTGAGGGCGAAGTTTCATCAAAATACCTATCAGCGATGGTTGGAAGAGCCATACACTACCCCTGGAAACCTCGTCTTCACTACTTACTGTAAGTCTGCTGGTCCTTTGGCACAGCACACACACACACACACACACACACACACACACACACACACACACACACACACACACACACACACGCACACACAAGGGAGAACAGATCGCTAAGACGATGGGAGAGGGGGGAAGAAACGCAGGACTGCAGACGGAGGTACCACCAGTACCCGCGCCTTCTCCAGCGTTCGATCGATGTGTTTCCAAACCAGGGTATCTAGGGTGGCGGTCTAATAAACCGTTTGATTAAATCGCCTTTTCATCCAGCGAGATAAAACCTCCCTCTCTGAGTATGCCGCTCCCTCTCTCCTCTCCTTCCTCATCCCCTCTCTCTCGCTCTCCTCCACTTTCCCCTTCCTCATCCTCTCTCCCGCTTTCTCCATGAGTTCGTTCGATTATCATGACCGCAGGCCCCGGCCTACCTTCCTCTCCTCCTTCAATTTGCTGTCCCGACAGCATTTTGGAGCACTCGTCATCATCCACCGTTTCCTCTGCTGCTGCATTCAGCTGCCGTGGCCCCTCGCCGACAGGACACACACTTCCCTACCCGTGCCCTCCTCTCCATCTGAAAGGCCAGCCGAAAGCAACACGCCCCGCATACTCTCTCTCTCTCTCTCTCTCTCTCTCTCTCTCTCTCTCTCTCTCTCTCTCTCTCTCTCTCTCTGTGTGTGTGTGTGTGTGTGTGCGTGTGTGTGTGTGTGTGTGTGTGACGATATATATATAACAAAGAGAAAGAAGGAACGAAAAAAGAAGAGCGAATGGATCCTCCCTCTCCCTCTGCGTAGCTGCCCTTTCCCCCTTGTAGACGCACGCAGAGAAATTGGAATTGGAGGCTCGAACAGAGATTGAAACCCCGCCGCCATACAACTGGCAACCAGCACTCCACCACCAACAGATGACAGGAACGATTTACACCTTGAAGGAATGAAAACGAAAAGAGAGGAAAACAAATAACGAGCCTCAACAATCTATACCAACCACAGCAGCGTATCGTCATTATCAATGACCGGTCAAGCATGGTCCGATACTAGGACGTCAACAACTCCGGCAATGGCACGTGGATAACTGTGGCTTTCCGTAGCTTGCGATGCCAACACCACAGTAGAGTAACGACTAACGGACAGGGGTGATCAGCTACGTCTAATGCCCTGTGTCTGCTCTCGTCTTGAAGAGTGCAAACACAATCCCTGTTAGAGCAGCAGCAGTAGCTTTGCCCTGACCCCATTCTCCCAAAGGAGAGATCGACGGCTACAACCTACGCGGCGGGAAGAAGTTCGACATCGTCATCTTCATCTCAAAGAGAGGCCCTCCACTTCTCTGTAAGCTATTCCGACATAGCTGAGGCTTCCTTGGCACCGGTGGCATGTAGTACTCCCTTCGCTATGGTATGAAACACCATAGCTACTGAGGAAAAAACGACGGGAACAGGGCGGTGACTAGCAACCGCTCTCGCCAGAGACACCATAGCTACAGATCTCGCATCTCCCCTTCTCCCCCTCTCACATCTAAGATTACTTCCCCTCCGTCTCCCCCTCTTTCACCTCATATCCTCCTTTTTCACCTCCTCCTGATCGCTGCTTTCTCATCCTTATCCGCCCCTTGACTCCTCTCTCTCCCCTCTTGCACCAACCGCCCGACGTACTCGCTCCTAATCATCGTCCTGCTTCCTCCGCTTTTTTGGTCCTCGGCGTGCTTTTAAGGAAGAACAATGCCACTAAGAGGGAGGAGCCCCCGAGGGAGCAGAAGGTTAATGAGGAGCCCCCGAGGGAGCAGAAGGTTAAGGAGATGGAGGGAAGAGAAGAGAAAGGAGGGAGAGAAGGGGAGAAGAGAAAGGAGGGCGAGAACAGGACACGGGACCGACGGCAAGAAAAGCCGACAGGGAGAGGAGGAGGAAGAGCTTACCCAACGAAATACTCCCCGCTTGCCGAAGGAAAATGCGGACAGGAAGGCGACAGAGGAGGAGAGATCCACAGAGCTAAGAGGGAGATGCAACAAGTACTCAAACTGGGACGCGTTCGACCGAATTTGGTCTTAATTGCATTCAGATGCATCCAGGGAAGTCTTATTTCAATCCAAGTCCGTGGTCCAGGGAGACTGCTGCCGCTGGCGGGTAGCAGGCAGCGCCCGTAGTAGCCACACCCCTGCTCAAGCCTCCAAGGACGGAACATGCGGGAGCTGCACCCACCAGCAGGTGCGATACCTGCTACTACAGGAGGTGCCAGGTGGGCGATACCGGCCAGGGGTTAGCCGGTAACGTCAGGACCGAGCTTCTTCGATGGGCCAGCCGCTGTGCCTCCCCTCCCCTATGCTATGCTGAATGCCACTCCGGGGGGACCAACGCCTATCTCTACCGGTAGGTGGCGGGCGCCAAACTTGCCCAGGAAGGTGCATGAGGCAAATGGAGATTGAACCCAAGACCTCCTGAATGCCACTTGCGTGCCTTACCAATCGAGATAGGCCGCTGGATCGGAGCAGCAGCCTCGTTCTGCCACTCGTTAAATGGGCAATGTGATTGAGAGAAGAACATAGATTACCGGAGCCGCAGCCTCGTTCTGCCACTCGTCAAATGGGCAATGTGATTGAGAAAAAAAAAAAAAAAAAAAGACAAAAGTAGAAAATGCCGACTGTAGGCTTATAGGCCACCAGAGGGAATGTATCTAAGCCCTGCCCAGATCTACTAGGAACTTTCCAGGAGAGAGACAAGGGTTCCACATGAAAATTAGATGCTGGTCCTAAGAAAAGCACCTGCTTCCCTACTGTGGACTCCCTCACTCTTGCTTCCAGCAAATGGAGAGTTGACGACACAATACTCTCACCAATTCTCTTAAGTACTGTAGTTGTCCCCTGCTCCCCCTGAAGCATTGGAGTACTCCACTCTTCAACTCTCCAACCTGAGACTAAGTCTGGACCCACTACCTTCCAAACTCTTCCAGCAATTTCATCAGAAAGGACCCAGCTACCTGCTCCGACCCACTACCTTCCAAACTCTTCCAGGAATTTCATCAGGAAGGACCCAGCTACCTGCTCCCTACTTCCAAACTCTCCAACCTGAGCTCAGTCGGTATAAGCCTAAAGTAGGGATGAGGTCCTTGCGTAATCTTGTAACAAAGATGCCAATGCTGACAGCTACAAGGAGATTGGAAAAAGTAACGAATGGGTTGTCCAGCCCACCGGACTGGAAGGAATTCTGGAACATACTGGCCTGGCTCCCTTCTCAAAAGAATGCGAGCTTACTTTGGTTACAATCCTTCCTGGTGATCTCCACAGCAGTTTGGTTGAACCAAAAGGGAATGGACTTGAGTTTGACATGCAGCAGATGTGATTGGGGATGGGAAAATAATTCTCATTTATGGCTTTGTTGTCCGTTAGCTGATGAGATTTGGATGTGGTGGTTGATGATCTGGGAAATTATCATCTGCTCTACATGGAAATGGACGGATGAATGGACGTTATATGGGATTCTGCCACAGCAGGAAGGAGGATATAGCGCTGCGTGGGGCTATGTGGCCATGACATGTAGGGGGGTCATCTTCCAAGAAATATGGAGGGAGCGAAATGCCCAAGTCTTCAGGGGGAAGAAAATTGCTGTTCAGGAGCAACAGTCTCAGATTAAAGGAAATATCCGGTGTTCAATCTTGCCAGACTGGTAGGGCTGTCATAAAAGTAATAAGAAGGGCTTCCCATGGTTTATGCGAACATGGGCTATGAATAGCAGTATAGTCTCAGTCTCATCAGATCGAAAGCTTTCCTATGCTCAATGGTTGAAGCCTCCTTGAAAAAGGAAGGGGCAGGGACGAAAGGAATACATTGTTTTATGATGAGGCATCTTTTGGAATTTGTGAGCCAACTGGTTTAGAGTCGTATTAGACTCGCTTGGGGGTGGATTTTGAAGTAAAATGGCAGTTTAAGGCAGATAGGACTAAATGGAGTCGGATTCTATTTGCTCCACCTTTTCATGTGCTTCAAGTTACTTTTTTTGGAGGTTGAATGGTTAGTTGGCAGGCTGTTGGTTATTAGTTGTTTTTTTTGGGGACGCTGGACCCGGTTTCCAGCACAGCCTATTCTAAGTAATGGTCCCAGGGGTGACTTCCGGGTTGTTTGTGAGGATTCCCGGCCTCTGTCCAACTTGGTAATAAAATATTGACTTCCTCAAAAAAAAAAAAAAAAAAATGCCGACTGTATCTTTGGGCCTCGCCACACCTATCTCCAAAACAGCGATTCGGAGAGAAGTGGCATCGGCACACCAACTCCCGAAAATCGCAGTCAGAAAGAATATGGAGAGCGGTCAGAATGCGGTTCTCGGGAGTGCTCTCGGACTTTGTGGATCGCCCCGCCTGCAAAGCTACCGGATTTGAGGAGTGGTCCGAGGCTCCTCCGATTTCGGCCCCAAACTGGAGAGTGCGCCTCGACCGACAACCATCTGCTGCCACCGTTTTGTCTGGGTTCGCCACATCACTCTCGAAATGTGAAAAAGACAAAAATGTGGCGGGRAATAATTAAAAAAAAAAAAAGAAAAAAAGTGGCGGGCGCAGCTGGCCATGTTCTCGCGGGAAGTTCATTCTCATTTTGCACATTTCGAGAGTGGTGTGGCGAGGCCCGTCGTCTGCGCTCTCCAAAAAATGTTGGGCCTCGTTTGACCAATTGGAGACTGCCGCCTTGCAGACCGCAGTGTGGCGACGAGCCCTCTCGAAAGGTTTTTTCACATCTCCCGCGTTCGGGAGTGCTCCCGAACTTTTTCGCGTTTTCAGGATAGGTGTGGCGAGATCCTTTATCTTTTCCACTTTCTTGATGACTTAGGGGTTGCGAAGAAATGCGCAGCAAGGGTACGGTGACAACAACTGGTCGTTCGACTGGTCGCCCGACAGCTGGTTGGTTGCGGAGGCCTCCGGTTGGCGGGTTGCGGAGGTGGCATCCTGATTTTCTTGGGGAGGGCGGCGTCCTAGTTTTTCCGTCTGGGAAAGGACGGGCACATGGGGCGGGGGTCCTTTTTCTTTTCTTTTTCCTTTTCTGTTTTTCCCATGTGCAGGAGCCACACTGCAGGGGCGAGGTCCCATTAGCAGTCGGATAGGAGTGTGGCCGATCCAGTGTGACACTGAGTGGCAGCGACCAGACATGTTCATTACGAATTTCTGGGCTGAGAAAACAGGAAAAAGGCCAAAAAAAAAAAAAGAAACAGAGACCTCCCACCGGAAATCACGTTAGAGTGCTTCCCAGCCATCAGATCACAAAAGATTTGATGGTGGTGGTTGCAAAAACAGTGAACAAAGTAACCGCCACCTTTTTTGGGAATAAAATCGACTTCTGTCAGCAGTGATCCTGACACCCTCCATACACTCCGTGATTGAAGAAGGGTTCCACCCAATGAGATAATTGCACAACAGCAAGTAAAATGTTGAAAATCTTCTACCCAGTGGGCTAAGGCCGACCTCAACCTCGTTTGGGGTTGGCCACACCCCCAACCGATTGAAAAGATTCTGGCGGGAAGTTGTCTTTGCACGGGCATGCCCAGTGTTAAGGAGAGGGGGAGGGGAACAAAGATCTCCTTACTTTTTTGGGTAATACATGTAAAATACTGACCGTGGGATCACGAGTACTGCACGGCAGGATTTGGGTCACTCAACTGCCCCACAAACTCATTTTTATCCTATCCCGTTGCTAGTGGGACCTCGCCCCATGGGTGCCGTAAGAATTCGTGGGGTTCCACCTGCTTGGGGACTCTCACGAAAACATCCCCCCGCACGCAGCATGGGAGAAATTGAGGCCAATTGCTGGGATTTTCTGGGTTGTCTTTTATTATGACAACTGCACCGGAGGAAGGGAAGGTTGCGTGTGTCGAAGTGCACAAGGACCAGGCGTCAGTCATGGGAGGGGGTTATCTCTTTCAAAGTTTGCAAAACTATTGTTTTTTCTCGACTCGGCTACAGAAGATGGCAGTTATCTCCTCATTTTTACATAGAGCTAAGGCCTTGACTACTGAAGAGGGCATGGAGGGGGCCTTCTTGGTTACTCTGAAAATCGAACCTGAAGGGGTTCGAACCCTGCAAAAAATATTTTGGCAACTAAATATTATTATTATTTTTTGAATTATTTTTTTTTAGTTCTTTGTGATGTAAGGTATTTCCCTCTTAATTTTGAAGTCATTTTATTTAGACCTAAAAAAATAAAAAATCGGCAAAGATGGTGGTGTCAAAACTTGCTTACCCACTCAGTAACTTGTTTTTTTTCTCTTTTCACTTTTTGTTTTTCTTTTATTTCGGTGCATGAAAAAAACTATTATTTTTTAAAACTTTATTTGTAGATTCTCTATTATGTAATATAAATTTTCATGGCATTTCTGACACACACAAAAAAAAAAAATCGCCAAAGATGGCGGTGTCAAAAATGTGCTCGCCCACTCAATAATTTCATTCTCATTTTTTTTTTTAATTTTTATTATTATTATTTATTTTTAGTATTTGATTTTCATTTCAAATTTGGTAAAGAATTTGAATGTAACATTGAGGCAAATGTTGTTTAGTTTATTCTTCTGCATAACATATATTTGTTTCAGATTTTTTTTAATTCGGTTTTTTTTTTTTTTTTTTNTGTAACATTGAGGCAAATGTTGTTTAGTTTATTCTTCTGCATAACATATATTTGTTTCAGATTTTTTTTAATTCGGTTTTTTTTTTTTTTTTTTTGTCCACGTTCGATCGAACGGCCGAACGCATCGAGAGGGGGTGGCGAACGTTCGGGCGTTCGGCCCGTCGCGAACGCCAGCAACCCTATATATATATATAATTTTATTTTAATTGTTTTTAGATTTTGTGGTTAGTTGTGTTTACCCTACCTTGTACATATTCAACGCACGTATTGACGACATACACACAAGCCTCAAGTGTGCAATAAACTACTATTGTCTTTCCAGGGCAGCAAGGTGGGACTCTACTACCAAAATCAATCTCTCTCTCTCGCGCGCGTGCACGCGTGCTCTTTTTGGGGAGCCCCCCTGCCATGGATAAAGCACCACATATGCCCATCCATCGATCACATTTACCGTCACCACGTCAGGCATTGATGCGGCATGTACGACCGTAAATTTTCCTTACACATACATCCTTTGCCTCGCCACATCGTTATGTCACCTCTCCTCCGCCAGGGGGTGAGACTGTTGTACGTGATCCTTTATCAGTCTCAACTAGTTTGCCCTCACTCCCGACATTCAAGTCCATCGCGTGGACATATGTTGCTTTCTTCTCTCCTTCATCGTTGTCATCAAGCCACGTCAATAGAGGTGAGAGCTTAGCATGCGGTGCGGGGCAGCCACCACCGACATCAAATTAATAGCCGTCAGTAGCACGGCCGTGTTACATTCTGGTTGTGGATCGCCTGAGCAGTATTGCGATGAGAATGTTCAAACAAACTTTTTCTCAGTTGTCCCTTGTGTCTGCCATGTGCTCCCATGTGAACTCCATTAGTATGGGGGGGAAGATACTACTATGTTGGACCACGTCACAAAAGTCTCCCCTTCTTGGTCAACACGCGTCTGAAATTGCATTCTCCATGTCTGCTCAACATTGACTCCTTACCGTAGCAGGCGACAACTTATCCTCTTCAACAATGGGTATAGAGGTTGACCAACCAGCCTGGATAGAGGATGAGTACATGAAAAAGTCATGACAGAATTAGAGACGGACATAGCGGGGACTCGTCGTGAGGGGTACGTGGAGAGAGGACCAAACTTCGCGATGCGGGTTGGGGATATAACGAGACGATGATATTGGTACGTCTGATTTTTTAGGATGACACTGCGCATCAGTAGAAAAGGGTTATAGAAATAAGTTTATAACAAAGCGGGAGAGATATGAATAGGTCGTTTCGAAGCACGTGGAGTAAGGGTTTCCCAACCGGGAATATGATGAGGCAGCAAACCACTTTTATTGTGTCCTTGACAATGCAAAGGAGATTCAAGACTTCCACGGGAGTACGGAAAAATATTTTTTTGAAACATTGAGTGTGTGGAGCACATTAAGAAGACGTTGCCCCTTTACGAAAAAGCATATTTTGACACCATGCAATGCAAATTAAAGATTCTGAAGTCAGATGGATTATGTGAGTGCATCATGGTGGAATCTGTCCATGGGCTGGGCGGGTCCTCTAGCGCCATGACAGATGATGATGGCGGTGGGCCGTGCGTGATGTAGATGTAAGAAATCGTCGAAAGGTGAAGAGCAACGACGTGGAGATTCAAAAATGTGGCGCCCCGGAGGGCCCCCGGAGGGCGGGAGAGGTAGCGATTGTACTGGTTCGATATATGAACAACCACCATCATCGAGGAAAATGCAACTTTGGCGGACATGGCCACCGTGATCGTTGAGGCAAACGAACTACAAATAAAGAAAATAACAAGTTTTTTTGCTGAGGTGATGAACGACCTAAACAAAACATTTGCAAATGACAATAATATGTTGTTGTCATGTTTCTCTATGTTGACTACTACGATGGGTGGGAGGCTGGAGTCTGGATCCTCCCGATGCTAAGGCCAAGTGGATGGTAATGGTGACGTTGCCAATGACAACGATTTGTGAAAGTTGTGATGACATCGCCTATAATGTTGTCAAGTGTGTATGGTGGATGGCGGGATTTGTGTTGCATATGTCATTTTGATACATGGTTTGCCTTGTTTTTCGATTTGTTGATGGCGTGTGTGCATGACTCCTCGGTTGTCGTGTGGTCATTGTTTGGCATCAATTGGTAACACCTCTCAATCTTATTCATGATATTGCTGAGGTATTTAACATCGTGGGTGACTTTGGGCTCACACATCGACAATTGATCGACAATGCTCACAAACTCACTAGAAAACGGGGAGTTATCTTTGAACATGTGTCGAGAATGGTGGACGATATAATGAAGTTGCGTTCCATATTGAACATCGCTCACACCCGAGAGGTTGTCGTATATCTAGAGCAGAGGCACCATAGAGGATGGTCGACCAATGACGTGAAGAGCTATAAATCCTCAAACGCACCCGGTCCGTCACTTTCATTGTTAGTGCGTCGGAACAACATAGTTGTAAGGGAAAACATTTTGTTACACCGTTTGACAACCCCTCCAGCAAGCGTTCACGCACCACCGCGCCAGTTCTTGTATCCGTTGGAGATGCGCTGAGAGAGTTTCCTACACGTCCGTAAGCACACAGGCGCTTCACAAACTCTGACCCTTACACTCGACCTGCGTTTGTTGAAGATTTGTCTCCTGATTCTAATCAAAGTGATATCAGTGCAGTCGCTGGAAAACTTCGACGAGCCATGTTCATAGACCCCACATCCCCCTTCACTCCCTGATGTGCCCTTTTAATTCAAATGGGATGAAACACTAGCTTGCGTGGCTACATAAAGGTCTATCGTCTTTCATATATGGATTGTGAAGTACGCTTTACAACAAATGTTATTTTGTATTTGTTATCATATATGTCGGGGCAGAACATTCAATTCCATGTACGTGAAGGTGTTTTTTCTTCGTTCGGCGGCAATACGATGCAGGAAGACCATCGACGATGGAACGTCTTTCCCCTCCCACTTCCGATTTTTAATATGTTTGCATCATCTGTTTTGGTGCATGCTTGCGGAAACTGCAGTCATTGGTAGGTTATCGAGGTCTGTAGTTGGGAGTTGCAGGCTTCGACATGTAAGTGAAGTTGGATGATGCTTCCAACAATTTTCAATTGCAACTGAAAGAAGTGCAATCATTACTGTGTTTTGAGGGTTTGTACCCCAGACCTGTAGGTTTTATCTTCTAAACTCAGTTTGATGATGCTTCCAACCATTTTCAATTTGTTTTTGTTACTGAAGGAAGTACAGACTTTAGTGTGTTTTGAAGGTCTGTAGTTCGGACTTGCAGGCCTGTAAGCTAAGTTGGATGATGATTCTAACAATTTTGATTTGCCTCTTGAGAAAGTGCAATTTCATTACCTTGTAAATTTTATTTTTGCCTCTGTTCGATCTTCCCAAAAGTGCACACCATGCACTACTCTCTCTCTCTCTCTCTCTCTCTCTCTCTCTCTCTCTATATATATATATATATATATATATATATATATATATATATATATATATATATATATATATTTCTTTCTCTCTCTCTCTCTCTCTCTCTCTCTCGACGTTGTTAGTTTCCTATTCCCACTGCAATCGGGAAAAACAAGAATAATGTTTGCATTTGAATTTTTGAATTTTGTGTCCCCATTACATGAAAACAAACCACCGAATACATTAAGATGAAAACAAAACACAACACCCAATGAGATTTTGTTCCCCCTCCATCACACACATATTAGACACAACAAACGAATATATGATCCCGCGACATAGACATTCTCTCTCACTCCAGGTTACGTGGCTTGCGACACTCATTTTCCCCTTTACCCTCCAAACATATTACGAGTATGTATTCTATAACCCAAGTGTATGCATTTTTGTTTTGTCAAGTGTGTTTGGTGGAGCGTAGGGAGAAGTTATGTATGACATTTAAAACTTGTGTCCACATAGTCAATACATTGCAGTGTAGCAACCACAAACTGGAGATCCGTTCGAAAAATGCATGTTTGTTGGACTGTGTCCCTTCCCAAGAACTCCACGTTTTTCGAATATTCATAGGATGTCGAAGAATAACACAATTTCAAAGTTCAAATGTAGGAAATATACTTTAACATTCAAATGTGCGAAATAAATTTTAAAGCACCAGACGAGATTTCACCACATGCCTCGTTGATGTTCTATTGCAATTTCATATGATAAGTTGTCAGGGGTGTCGGTGGACTTGTGTCTTCAAGAACGTAGACAATCTATATACCACAAGTTTTCCTCATAGCAGACAATTAACTTCTTTGTGAGTTTTTTTTATATTTTAGAATTTCTATTTATTTATTTTTTTTCAACCCTAAATACGTAGCAACGAAAATACAGTGCATGGGGATTTCAATCCCAAACACGTAGCAATAAAGACATAATGCATGAGATTTCAAACTCAAACACGTAGAAATGCGAACAAAATGCATGGGAAAAAAATATGATGTGAGGTTAGTTTTGCTGCTTTGAACGACTGCAATTGTTCACCGTATACTTGGAATCAAACTTTGTTTTTTTTTTAAATTAATATTTACGTTATTTTTTTGCTTTTGAATTTCGTCACAACATCCCAGGCACAATAGTTTAAACCACATACGAAAGCGGACCCGCGATAGGTACACGAAAAACGTTGTTTGTGAATCCATACACTTGGGAACCTGTGGGTGTGACATACATGCTGACACGTCATTGATTATGCAATAAATATAAATTTAAAAAAATCCGGAATGAAATAATCATTCTATAGAAAAATTATATTTTATATTTAAAATTTTCATTTCATCTTTAAAAAAAATATTTTACTATTAAAATTTTTCGTCTTACTCGAACATTTTCCTTCTAAGAATGGGGTATCCCTTCTTGTTTGAACTGCATATTAGAGATGAAATAAAAATTTTCATCAGTTTATAAAATATTTTAATTAGACTCTGATTTTATATACGGATTTTCAGTTATAAATAGGTTAATTCAATCTAAGTTAGAAGATATTTCTTGTAGTAGAAATAATTTTTAGTTAAAATATTTTATAAACTCGTTCAGATTTTCGTTCCATCTTCAACAAATAGATGTAGTTAAAAGGGAAAACTCATTTTTAAACGAAAACTTGTCAAATAAAACTGAACATTTTATAATTGGACAAACATTGGAATGATAATTTTTAAATATGATTATTTGTTTTTTTAAATATAAAGTTTTTTCATCTTTCATTTCTTGTGATTTTTTTTTTTTGATTTTTTTTTTAAATATCTAAATTGAAATGTCCATTGTATGTACGAAACGAAACTTTGATGTTTCTCCAAACATACTGAACTGTAAATGTATATCCTTGTGTTCCATAGTTTCATCTAGTCACAACATCCCACGAAGAATGGGTTCAACCGCATACGAAAGCAAACTCATTACAGGTGCACAAAAAACATGATCTATGAATCCACATACTTTGGAATCTACATGCGCTACTCATGTGAGGCTCACACGTCATTCATAGCACCCGTTTTTTATTTTTTTCCCCTTTAAATTAAAATTAACCTTGAACTTGTGTTCTCACAAGGGTCGATACTTGGGAGAGGTGCACATGAAATTTCGAAGAGGTAGGTGCATGATAATACAAAGTTAAATTGTAGGTGGGTGGTTGAGCAATTGTCATCCACGTATATATTATGGTTGACCCAAACCTATCATCACCACACCATCCATGGTCTTCAACCGATTTTTGCTGGTACCGCACCTTTTGTGGGTTGTGTCAAGTGGCCGTATCCCGTGTATAACGAATGACCACACGAGCAGTAACAATAAGGAATAGGCGAAAGATGACGCTAGCAACATCAACAAACATTGTTTTTTCAATGGTATCGGAGGCATTAGAAGAAGATAGCGCTAGCAACAATAACATATATTACTCACAAATTGTCTTCATATCGCAAGTACGAGAGACAATGTCGGTGGAGACGATCCTGGGTGGCAGTGGGGCTAAGGCTTGGCATGTTATGGACTCATACGAGATGAAGAGCACAGTGGTTGCGAGGATGAAAATACGTCGTCAAGAATGACGACATAGTATGTACGTCTTCTTTTAGGTGCAGGTGGTACGTCGAGGACCATACGTCAAAGACGAAAGGTGGGGGACAAGAAAGGGTCACACTCTTCGAGTGCTTGCAACAACGGTTGTGGAAAGGAAAGTTTGGCGTTTCGTGCAACACAGATGAATTGCGTTCATTTGCTACAACTTCGACGATGTCTTTCGACACGATATTAATAAACAGAATGTGGCTTACACGAACCACAACCCCTAGTGCTAGCTGGACAAGTGCACTTTGCAGAAAAAAATTCTAGAATTAAATAATCATTCTAAAGTAAAATTATATTTTAAATTTCAAATTTTCATTCCATCTTAAAAAATGTCATTCCAATTTTAAAAATTTTCGTCTTACTTGAAAAATTTCCTTTCAAGAATGGTGTATCCCTTCTTATTTGAACTTCATGCTAGAGATGGATTGAAAGTCTGGATGAGTTCATGAAATATTTTAATTGGACTGTCATTCTAAGTAAGGATTTTCAGTCATAAATAGGTTGATCCAATATAAATTAGAAGATATTTGTTGTAGTTGAATGAAAGTTTAATTAAAACACTTTATAAACTCGTCCAGACTTTCATTCCATCTTGAACTAATAGATGTAGTTGGAAGGGAAAGCTCATATTTAGACGGAAAATAATCAAATTAAATTGGAAATTTTAGAATTGGACGAACATTGGAATTAAAATTTATAAATATGAAGAATTTTTTTTTTATATAATATTTTTTCAACTTTCATTTCTCGTGGGAATTTTTCTGTTGAATTGCGATTGACGACGCCCACTTGGATAGGGGTGAATATGTTAATCCCCATGAGGACGACCCTTCTCGTGGGTGGGAGGTCGAGACCGCTTATATCAAGGTGCTCTTAACGAGAGGCGACGAGAGGATGGTGTTACCCATCAAGTAACGATCGATGACAGTCCCGTCAGCGAGGACATTCGTCCTACTTGTGAAAGGATATGTCCCCCTTCCGCATGCTCGTACACGTTAGACAACCGAAGAAAGTGAGAATCATCCAAAGACCACGGTGCATGCACACAAACATTAAGAATCCTCAATTTTTCATTGCACCTCACTTCTGCGATGATGGAGTATTGCGTTCTCCTATCATATTACACATCGGCCTCCTCCCTACATGGCTTATCTATATAAATGTGTGTTTAGCCGATGACACTCAGACACCCTGGGAAGCCTCTCCGCTCGTAATAACAAAAAGTGCCTTCAACAGAAAAAATTCCCAGAATTAAATAATCATTCTAGAGTAAAATTACATTCTAAATTTCAAATTTTCATTCCATCTTAAAAAATGTTATTCCAATTTTGAAATTTTTCATCTTACTTGAAAACTTTCCTTCCAAGAATGAAGTATCTCTTTTTATTTGAAATGTATGCTAGAGATGGAATGAAAGTCTGGATGAGTTTATGAAATATTTTAATTGGACTATTATTCTAAGTCAGGATTTTCAGTCATAAATGGGTTAATCCAATCTAAATTAGAAGATATTTGTTGTAGTAGACTGAAAGTCTAATTAAAACATTTCATAAACTCGTCCAGACTTTCATTCCATCTTGAACAAGTAGATGTAGTTGGAAGGGAAAACTCATATTTAGACAGACTCTTATCAAATTAAATTGAAAATTTTAGAATTTGACGAACAATGGAATGATAATTTACAAATATGAAGGACTATTTTTTTATGGAATGTTTTTTCAACTTTCATTTTTCGTGGGAATTTTTCTGTTGTTCCGGGTGACCACTCAAGCATATGATCGTACTCAATAATGATGGCACGTGACACATCATCTGTGCACCTGACTGTGCTCTGGATTCTGATACTGAAGTCATTGCCACACCAGGGGTAATAACCACTTGTCGTCCATCATCTATATAGCAATAATGCCAATTTATGTCATGCTTGTAATGTCGGTCTCTAAGTTGTGTGCATCCTCTGGATTTGTAGGGCCACACGAGTCAGGTCGTTCTCGTAAGTCGTGTGTAAGACGTCATGTTCTAGCCCTTTCATTTGAAGCTCCTCCCACACGTCAACGAACTAGGAACCGGCGGTGTCTTCTTTGTCTCCAAGGTGGTAGCCCTGCGTTGTCCTACCCACCCCCTCCATAGCATTGAGTGTTATCAACAGAGTAACAACACTCGTGCTTTAAAATTGCAAAATGGTCATGATTGCACGCATCAGCAAAACGGGGGACACCACAACGGCGTGTTCCCTCATCTTGGGCCAATGTTAGTTTGAATTGGTGGTGTTCTAAACCACGGGGAGTGACTAAAAGTTGCATTTGAACTGTGTTTGCAGGAAATATAATCCAAGTTCTATTTGCTCCGGTAGGGCTATGTTCTGGCTAAGAAAGCACAAAGTAGGCTAGGAAATTGCAAGACTACCTAGCTTCATGCCGAGCAACTATCTGACTCTTTTTCGTTTTGGGAAAATTACATCTGTACTGCACTTCAAGTTAAAGATGGGAATATCGGCTATACCCAGTCCGAGCGCCAACTTACTTCTAAACCTAGAGGCCGTTCAACTTTGCATACTACCCACATTTTTCCCTGTGCAAAATTGTTGGTATGCCCACTGGTAACTTGAAGCCGCAGGCACTAGATTCGGAGCACCAAATTATGCTCATGTTCACCAAGCAGACCGTTGTTGCCCAATGACTGTTGGGTATAAGCATAATTTCAGCCATCCGAGAGTAGGGTATATGAGCAATTTGGCCGTTTTTTCAGGTCCCGGATATGCCCATAATTTTGCTTGGGTATGCT
Organism: Chara braunii; assembly: GCA_003427395.1. NCBI lineage: Eukaryota > Viridiplantae > Streptophyta > Charophyceae > Charales > Characeae > Chara > Chara braunii. The sequence continues at coordinate 807,092 of BFEA01000565.1, read as the reverse complement.
CATAATTTGTGCATTTCGGTAGTTGGTTATAAATGCAATTTTGAGGTACCAACCTGGGTCCACCTGGTTACTGGGCGTGCACACAATTTCCATAAATCATTTTTTAGGTATGGACTCAAGTTGGGGCTGGGACTTGGTATACAAATGCAATTTTGCCCTTCTCTTGATGTTGATGGCGCCGCTAAGGTTACTTTTTCTGAAGGAGGATAAGGTTTACGCGGTGATTTGAACTCATGATTTGTTTAGCAACTGCATTGAATCGCTTCTTACTGTTACTTGGACGTACTATTACCATACTACTACCATTCAACTGAAAAAAATAAAAATAAAAATTCGAGATGCCCCTGAAATTTCCATTAATTTACTGCATGCCGCTCTGAAGGCCGACTTACCATGTCGTGCCCCTGGCGCCTCTGAAGTTTTATGCCGACCGCTGTCAGCATGAGGCACAACTTTCCACTATGCCCTTACCGGATCGCGGGTGGCATTTCGTCGGTACCTCCTCGAAATGCCCTCGCAAGGGGCATGCAACTTTCTGTGACGCCCTTGCAGCAGACCATCGAAAATGCTGCAACAATTATTCTCTTCACGTTCGCTAGTTGGAGTTCGCCGGCTTGGGGTTTGCTGCCTTGGAGCTCGTTAACCTGCCATGCGAAGGTGAGCGTGTGAGTATGTGAGTGTGTGTGTGTGTGTTTGTATGTGTGTGTGTTTGTGTGTGTGTATGTTTGTATGTTTGTGTATGCGTGTGTACGTGTGTGTGTATGTGTGTGTGTGTGTGTGTGTGTGTGTGTGTGTGTGTGTGTGAGACGGAGAGAAAGGCGCCTGCATCTTTCTGTGAGGCCCTTGCAGCAGGCAATCGGAAATGCTGCAACAGTCAGTCTCTTCAAGTTCGCTAGTTGGAGTTCGTCGGCTTGGGGCTTGCTACCTTGGAACTCGTTATCCTGCCATGCGAAGGTGAGTGTGTGTGTGTGTGTGTGTGCATGTGTGTATGTGTGTGTGTGTGTGTGTGAAATAGAAAGAGAGAGGGAGGGAGAGAGAGAGAGAGAGAGGGGGGGGGGAGGGGGGGGGAGAGAGAGACAGAGAGAGAGAAGGCACACAGATCGATTTGGCCACTGTGCTAAATGAGAATGAATCTTGTCGCCCTTTCGCGGAAGATTCATTCTCATTTTGCA
>BFEA01000565.1:788115-800751 GCA_003427395.1 Chara braunii | reverse complement strand
CAATTTTTTTTTTTTTTTTTTTTTTTTTTGGAAAGCATGTAAATATATTGCAGGAAAACGAGGTCGGGGACCTCACAATTCAACCCGGAGTTATCCTGGCAGCCTCAGCCAGTTTAGCTTACGAGCATAAGTCTATTCCAATCAACTGTTAGACAGTAACTTCGCAGTCCTAGCTGGAAATTGGGTTCAGCGTCCCACTCTAATCCAAGAAAGAAACTTTCCAAAAAGTAAACCTTGAAGCTCAGAGTAAAAAAATGAGAGTTTTCTATCTTCACTTTACCACAATTAACCTTTAAGCTCAAAATTAGGGGCTGACCAGACAAAACTTTTAAACTTTTAAAATCCGACAGCAGTTTAAAACCCCATAATAGTCCCATGCGGACCTAGACTCGGTCCTACTTAATCATGTATATCTGACAACCATGAGCATATGGCCATGTGACCATTTTTGTCAATAGAGGTTAATCTGTTATCCCGTGCCCAAGTTTTCAGAAACCATACATGATTTTTCTGTTGCCAGTCAGCCATAATTATTCTCCTTATTGATTGCTCGATCTGGCGTTGTTGCTGTATCCTGGTTGTGCTCTCACCCTTGAACACCCTTGAGTTTCGAGCCGCCCAGATAGTCTCCATCACAACCCCTCTGCAACATAGGGCCACTTATCCCCACCCCGAACCATGATATTTATCCGTCGTAAGGATGCCTGTGAGCATCCAAGTGTTCGACCAGTCCAAGTCTTTCCCCACCAACAACTCATCCACCAGAGGACAATATAACCAAAGGTGGATCATGTTCTCCCATCCCTTGTTGCACCGAAGACATCCATTCCTTTACCTGACAACCACATAGCAGTAACCGTGAGCATCAGGGATTGTAGCCATATTATACTTGTGTATTTTTGAACTGGGAGCCTTATAAGAGCCTTCCAGAACTTAAATAATCCTTGTTCTGATACCCCTGCCACCTGATGGGATTCTGCTCGAGCGATTGCAAGTTTAATCACTGTTTTCTTCAGTCCGCTCTGCAGCAGTTGGACACCCACTTTCGGGCGGTACTGACAGAGTGGAATGAGGTCTTCCCTCCCTTCTTGGAGTTTTCACCCCAAAGCCAGAGGTTCGACCCTGTACTGATCAGCATCCCGAAGCACTGTAGCAGTAAGTTTTCCTTTGTTGGTACCCCGACTGAAGACTCTTACTTCAATCATATTACTTGTATCTTCAATCCTGCAATCTGCTTCCTCAAGGGTGAGTATTCCTGAAGCCGACCTGCTCGGGAGTTTCCACCGCTGGACTCGAAACCCTTACGAGAGATCCGGACCCAGTATCCGAATAACTCTGCCTAGGTTATTACTCTCTCGTAGCCATGTGCATGCCGCGTGCTCTGCTCCTGGTTGTAGCAGGTTAACCCATCCTCTAGGAATAGCCTCAATAAGCTCAGAGTAATGCTTGTTCACATTATGAAGACGTGGGAGCATGTGCCTGATCTGCGTTGGTTCCTTGAGCCTGTGCTGCTCCGCATCCCATATATCTTTCAACTATAGGATTCCTTTCTTTATCCAGCTCATACCGAAATTGCCTGGTGCCTAAGTGGCCGCAAAACATCCCTTATCTTCCCGTAGGATCGCCGGATTGTCGAAAAGTACTTGATTTAACACTTCCTATTTCGTTGTTGGAGGCGGTCCCTCTAGAGGGCGCACTTTGTTCCAAGTCTGGAGTCTCCAGATTCTAGAGTCTGCGACTGCTGAAAACAGGCAACAACATGCAAACACATATTCTGGAGTAGTCCTGGAATTCTTATTCCGTACCTACTAGGATGTACTCTGCCAAAGCTATTTATATTTTTGTCTCAGATGCCATCATGGCTTGAATCGACCACTGTGCCAGTAAGGTCGTGTTCTGCTGTCTGGGGTCCAAAATTCATAAGCCTCCTCTCTTCCTTGAAGTTGCTACCACGTCCCAAGCTACCTTTGAAAGGAACCCCTGGGCATCCTCTGCATTTAGCTTCCAAAGGTACCTGGTTGATGCACGCTTAATCTTGTTGTAGGTTGTATTTCCTAGAGCATGGATAGATAGAGGGAACCATAGTAGGGAAAAAGATGATGTCGAATGTACCAGTGCCCTACCGAAAAGGGAGAGGCGGGTCCGACGCTCCCATCCTGCAATGCGAGCCACCACTTTGTCCGCCAGCAAGTTGTCCTGGACTGCCGAGCAGTCTGAAAAGGACACTTGGAGGCCTAAGAATCTTTCGGAAGAATTGGCAGGGATTCATCCCAAATCCCACTCTACACAGATCTCCACCGGGGGAGGGAGAAAAAAAACTGACTTCTACCAGTTGATGGAGGCTTCAGATAAAACGCAATACTCATCTAAAACTTTGCGTAGCTCACATGCTTACATTAGTATTTTCGCAAGCAACAGTCAAGTCATCAGCTATAGCCCCTCCTTTCAGTGGAAAGGAGGGGGAAAGTTTAAGGCCCACTATACAGAGGTTTGTTATGATAGTAGCTATTAGGACCTCCAATTGTAATACGAAAATGAGAGGGGTCAAAGGGCAGCCTTGGCGCAGGGAACGAATAAGTGAGAAAATTTCAGATTGCTTCCCATTAACTAGCACTGTGGTTGTTGCTTTTGAGTACATTGCTTTTATCCATATACGAAATGGTTCCCCAAAACCAATGTTGATTAATGTAGTATTAACAAAAGTCCAACCTACTTTGTCGTAGGCCTTCTCCATGTCTAACATGAGAATGACAATTTCCCTCTTCTCTTTACCAATAATTTCCAAAGCTCGTCCGGTTGCCAGGATGTTATCGTAGATGAAGCGTCCCTTGACAAAGGTTCTCTGTTCCATGCCTACCAATGCTGGCAGAACTGGGGTGAGCCTTATGGCTAAAATCTTTGTCAATAATTTTTACGAAACGTTTAAGACTGAAATGGAGCGCCAGTTACGAATTTATCGTTTGTTTCCTTTTTTATATAGTAGTGAAATCATACAGTGCACTGTACCTTTGGGGAGTGAGCTTGAACAGAGGGCTTCATTGTAGACATCGCAAGTAATTTGGCCAAATGAGTGCCATGAAGAAAGGAAGAACTCTATTGGCAAGCCATCTGGCCCGGGGCATTTGCCCTTAGCCATCTGGCGAGCCGCTCTAATAGCTTCTTCCACGGTAATGGGCTTGTCCAAGGTCCTTCTCATATCTGTTGAAATACTCTTGGAGTCACATTCCCAAAATTAGTGGTACTCAACCAAATGTATGTCGAACGCATCATAAGGTCTTCTTGTAGAGACTATGCCTCTAAAATATTCCATTGCATATGAACACATCTTCCCCGTTTGTGTGGCCAAAGGGGCATCGAGTGCAAATGGATGAGACAATTCTGTCATAGGAGGACTTGCTTTATGTAACAACATTGCTTTGAATGTTTCTTTTGTCATATGGTCATTGCAAATGATGCCCCTAATATTCAACTATTCCTGTCTTTCCGCTTGTTGGCGGATATCCAATTCTTCTAATTCCCTTAGGGCTTTAGTTATTTTGATATCCCAATAAAATTATAAAAAGGGGTCTGTTCCTGAATAAGATTCAGCCTGTTCTATAATTTGGACTAACTGTTTCTCTTTCCAGTCTCGTGCAACCGCTTTCATACGCGAAAATTCCACGATGGCCGCTTGTAGGATCTCTATCCTTGCATCCACCCACCCCTCCAGATCCTCAAAGAGGTCGTTTGCCAACTGCCAACCACTCATCTGATCTTCCACCCACTGGTTGATCTCTGGGTCCTTTAAAATCGAGACGTTAAGCCTGAATGGAGGTTTATACCTTTCTACTTCATCGCTGGAAATCACCTTCATAACTACTGGGCGGTGGTCTGACAGGGAATGCACCTTAACTGCAGCCCATGCACAAAGATCCCATATCACCCCCTTGCCAGGATTAGATTTAATCGCCTCTTCAGGCGAGGGGCCTGCTTAGCTGGCCGAGGGCCCTGCCAAGTGAATCCCGGAGTATCCGTGTTAATGGTTCGATAAACATCAATCAGATCCTGGGCTTCCATAAACGAGTTTAGCATTAATCCGTCCTCTCTGGTTGGGAAAATATTAGGGGAGTCCAAGTCGGGGTTTAGGGTACAATTCCAATCGCCCAGTAGGACTAGGTTCTTAGTGTCTGTGAGGTACTTAGGAAGATCTGCAAAAAAAATCATTCTTGTTGAGTAATCCACCAGGGCATACACTGGGGCCACTGCTCAATCTTCCTCGGCCACTGCCAATTTCATCCAGGCCCAACGACCTTCGATGTTTATACAGGAGTCGATGATTTCCACATTTAAACTTTTATCTATTAGGATGGTTACGCCCCCTCTGGTTCCGACTACAGGTGACCATAGTTGGGATCCCCCCCACCATGTTGAAATCTCAGTTAACTTGCCAGGTCCTATTTTCATTTCTTGTAGTCCAATGATTTGAACCTTTTGTGAAAAAATCCACAACAACAATCTCAGTTTTTTATACGTATCATTCAAGTCACCAAGTCCACGCACATTCCAGCTAGCAAGTCTAATTTTACTAGGTAGAATCATTCTTGCTAGTTGAACCGCTATGATCTTGGATGCGGGGACTGTGGTCAGGGGATACACCCGTTGCTGGAAGTTGCCGTTTGTGGGCTTCCCCCACTACAAAGTTCAGATTTTTTCCTGCTCTCTGTTTTAGAAGGGATGTTATGAACAAATATATCGTTAGCGTTCCTTCGTTGTCTGATTGATCCAACCATACCGTCACTTCTTTTGCAGACAGACCTGGATGCAACCTAATCTCATTGAGGATGTCTGAGTGGGGGGGGACCAAGTGGTCAAGTTCCACCCAATATATTTTTAATTCATCCCACTTGGCTTTGTTGTCCATAATGTAGGACAAATTCATAAAGGCAATAATAAGTTTCACCTTCCCTCCATCTACGGAATTAGCCAAGTGCTAAGACTGTTTTGGCTCGGGTAGGATAGCCACCTCTCCCAAATTTTGCAGTACATGGATTCTGGTTAGATTGCAAACCATAGTGGGAGAGGGAATACCTTTAAAAATAACTGGTGGTAAGACCAACGACTCAGTTTTAGATTTTACTGTGAGGAATCTAACACACTGTCCATCATGAGCACATATCACTGAGACCAGGTAGGAGGGGATTGTGTCTGCCGCCTTCTCTCCCCTAGTTACCGTACGCATCGACGCCGCCAAGGATAGGGAGCGTCTAACTGTTTTGGCGAGAGAAGGTTAACAAGAGTCGTATTTTTCATCACCACTTCAGGCCACCCTTTACCACTTCAAGATGCAGCCTGCCTAAATAGGTGGTTTTCAGGGTCTTCGGACCTTTCACTACTTTAGGACCATTCAGGTCTGAATATCCTAAATGGTCCTGAAGTGGTGAAAACTCTGAAGACCCTGAAAACCACTTGTTTAGGCAGGCTGCATCCTCAAGTGGTAAAGGGTGGTTTTCATGGTCTTCGGACCTTTCACCACTTCAGGATCATTCAGGATTTTCAGACTGCCCAAAACTCTCACTTGACCACTTCAGAACACCCTTCACCACTTCAGGATACAGCCTGCCTAAACAGGTGGTTTCCAGGGTCTTCGAATTTTTCACCACTTCAGGACCATTCAGAATTTTCAGACTGCCCAAAACTCTCACTTCAAAATTCCATTCCTGAATTTTCAGCTACCCGATAACCGCTTGTGTTTTTTTGGCCATCTGTGCTCTACCCCTCTTATTCGGGGAACTCCTGGCATAGACCTCAACATTTTCCCAAACCTCTTCTTCTTCTAATCTGTGACGCACTTTTAGCCCCAAACGTACCTTTCGTGGGGGAGAAGAAATCCGAGTCTTGCTCCTTCAGACCCTCTTCCTCCCTTCCCCCTTAAGGTATGGCTGCTTCCCTGTCCTTGCTGCAAATAAAAATCTTCTTCTTTTTGAGTGACAGGGATTTGGTTCCCATACTTGGCCCGTCGTCGTCACCCTCGTCTGACTGAGATCCCTAAAAAATGACATTTTTGTGCGTTGAACCAAATTGGTAACTTGAAATATCTGAGAATCTGCGAGCCAAAATTTTCACCGCCCGTCCCAAACAGCCTGAGGACCCTGATGCCTCTGTTGAGGTCCTCCTTTCAGGGGATTCTCTGTGTTGTTTCTCGACAGCGGGATCTGGTCCAGGGGGGGGAGGGAGGGGGGTTTTGGCGGGGGGGAAGGGTTCATTGAGGGGGGGGGAGGGCAGGCTTCGTCCCTACCCGCCTTGTTCTGATTTTCTTTTTTCGAACCAAGCTCTCTTCTCCCTCCTTCCTTCCACTTCTCTGTCTTGTCTCGTCTCTTATCTCTTGATCCCTTCGCTCGCCCCCGTCCTCTGTTTCTTTCCTTTTATCCCTGGATTTCCAAATCTTACCCGTCGCCTGGCCAGTACCCTGCTGCTTTCCGGTTGCTAATTTCTTCTTCTTGATGTCTTTGTTACCCTTAGGGGCTGTTTTGTTCGAAAGTCGTATGGTCGCGGAAGTAGCTTCCTCATCTACTGCTCCCTTGTCCTTGTGCCGCATTTTCCCTTTCCCATTCCTTCCGCTCTTCTCCAGCCCTGGCTCCGATTCATTGAGAGCCGTGTCTTCCCCTTCTTGCATTACCATATATTTTGGGGAGGGCACTCCTCCTTGTTTGTTGCCTCTCCCTGAAGTTCCCTTATCCCCGTGATCCGCACTCTTCTGTGTTTTCTCAGTGGTCTTGACTCCCCTCTTTTCCACCGGCAAGGGGGGGGAGGGGGGGGGGGGGGGGGGGGGAGTTATTACCCTTCCCAACTGCCTGATCCTTGTGGGGTTTTGAAGGACGGCCCTTGTTCGTGTCCTTTGGCTGTGATTTGTTCTTTGCTTTGGCCGGGTACAAGTCATCTTCGTCCGAGTGGAAATGTTGTCTGCACACCCGACACCATGGTGTCTGGGCGTGGACGACCTCAATTTCCACATAGCCCCCCTTGTTCATGTCTATTGTTAAATACGGTTTGTATCGGAGTCTCACCTCTGTTTCAAGGTCAAACCGGATGTTGATCAGTTCAGGAGACAAGGGATCTGAGTAGGTTTCGTACTTTTTGAGGATCTTACCGAAAACATTCCGGATCGCTGAAGCTACATAAGGCAGAGCAGCCACCGGAATATACTTACACCTAACCCATAAAAAGTTGTACCTGTGTGCCTCCCTCCATTCGAAAAGCTCATTTTTCGGCATCCAAGGTCGGAAGGAGAGGGAGTGGGTTGTCTCGTCTAGAATGATTTTAACTTCTCTTTTTCAGCATCCATTCAACAATCACCTTAGAGGAGGCGACATAGGTAATTAAGTTATATCCCTCGTTGCGGAACACTCCCCTTCTGGGTGGGGCATCCATCTCCCTACTTTTGGCCCATCAATTTTCGTAAATTCGAATCAATCGAATTTTCACCTTCACTGGGAGTGACTTGGAATCGGGCCCAAAGAGGACCGACACTGCATTCTCCTTCAACCATTCCTCCTGAACCTCATAGAGATCGGGGTTGACATCCACCTTCACATAGTAGTCCTCCTCGATCTCCACCTGGTCGGACAGTAATTTCTCGGGGAGTAGGCCTTCGTTATAACAGTCAGCGATAATCCCTTTGATTTTGTCCTTCTCTACTGGGGTCATGGTCGGGGGGGGGGCAACAGTCGAGGGTTCCCCCATCGCTGCAACTGTCGAGAGTTAGTTGCTCTACCCACTCCTTCTTCACACCACCCCACACCAGAACACAACATGCAAATAAAGAACCAAAGTGCACATGCATCTACTGTACTGCCTCAATATAACTGGGAAAGATGGTCAGAGACCTGGGTTGAGGGGCACAAGATTACCCATACATATCCCTGCCTCTTCAACGTGTGCTCTGCAGAGTCCGCCTTTCGTGTATTCTTTCGGCACTATGACTCCCATGCCGGACATAAGGACGTTGGCTCTTGTACCAGAAAGATGCCCAGGATGGAGCAGACGAAAAGTATGGCGGCCACCTCTAGGGTGGCGATGTTAGAGGTCTTCATGCTCTCTCTCCAAACCCGTCACGGTGGCTGCAATTAGCCCTAATCGCGATAAAGCACCGAAGAGCCGCTAAGGCGGCGCTCGGAACACGCGATTAGCGCTAATTTTCCCAGATCTCCGCGGCCCAGTCTTCCCTTCTGCCCGTTTCCAGATTTCTGATATGCCCCGGTAGCTCCTTTCCCAGGGCCAGCGGAAAGGCTGAGAGTGTCAACAACAGCCACAGGGCCATGGTGGAAAGATGCTCGGTACCGGTAGGGGTAGATGGGAAACGTGTCTGCTCGTTCTGAACGGCTATGAGGTAGGGGCATACTGGAAATTTTGGAGAGGTATCGGTATGGGCATATGAAACATATTTCAGGCCCAAGCGATACCAGGGGGTTTCTGGAAAGATTATTCATTGTCAGAGGGCCGCGACAGAGTAACCTGGCCGTTAGAGGGGCATGACGGAAAATTGTCAAAATTTCAGGGGCATATCGAAAATGTTTCCCAAAATAAAAGTAGGTGCCTGATGTTTCCCCCCCCCCCCCCCCCTCGCCTGATTTTTGCTCCTGTTGGGTGCTATAGTGACCCAGGGATGGAAATAACCTCAAGCGCGCCGTCTGAAACTGGGTGCATCGTCTACCGGTAGTAAAGAAACACCGCCTCGGCAGGCGTTGTCTCATTTTCGTCTCAGGGCATACTCACACCAGCACTATCTGACTTCAATGACTGCTAGGTAGATCTAAATGCATCTGGCCGCAATTCCGTCGAAAAATGAGTAAAAAAGTGCTATTGTGTGTGAACATGCCTTCAGACTGGTATCCTCAGGACAGGCAGGCAGGAAGACCAGCAACAGGTAGCTCCTCCTGGGACGATTTTGACCACCAGCAGGACAAACACGCCCACCCCTTGGACGACCATCTTCCCCGCGCTTTGTACGACTTTCCAGCTGTCTCCACGACTTCCGTTCCCGTTCCCGCGCTTTGGACGACTTTCCCATTCCCACCACGGGCGGGGGCCCTGGGCTGGTTGGTGCAGAGACGTGCTTGATGCGGCTGGAGGGAGAACGGGAGGGGTAGGCAGAAGAGTGTGAACGTGTGAGAGCAGCGGGAGAAGGTCCCGAAGGTGGACCGGCGGTGTGTTTGGCGTGGTCCAGTGAGAGGGGGCAGGAGGGGGAGAAGTGTGGGTGACGCGGCAACGAGTCGAGAGGGGAGCAGAAGGAAGGAGGGACGGAGGAGGAAGGGGAAGGACGGAGTAAGGAGAGGAGGAGGGGGGAGGAGGGAGGAGGAGGAGGAGGAGGTAGTGCGTGGGGGTGACAGGAAGAGGATCGATCCTACCTGACTTGACTTGTTAAGTTGACGGGGAGAGGGGGGAGGAGGAAGGAGGAGAAGGACAAGCAAGGAAGAGAGAGGGGGAGAGGAAGAGGAGGCGGAGGAGCAGGCTTGACGGGGAGAGGGAGGAGGAAGGAGGAGAAGAGGCAAGGAAGGAAGAGAGAGGGGGGGAGGAAGAGGAGGAGAAGGCGAAGCAGCGGAATAGGAAGTGAAGGAGGAGGAGGAGGAGGAGGAGGAGGAGAGGGAGGTGTGGTTGATTCGAATGCGAGAGGGATAGAAAGTGCACAGTGCCTGACTGTTTAAGTTGTGGGGAAAGGGAGGAGGAAGGAGGAGGCTGAGAGGCAGCGACGAAGGAGTTAGGTAGGGGTAAGGAGAGGAGGGGGAGGAGGAGGAGGAGGAGGAGGAGGAGTTGGGAGGAAAATTAAGGGAGGAAGTACAAAGCAGCAGCCATGGTGCTCGCGGAGTTGGGAGGGCGCATCTCTCGCGCCCTCCAGCAGATGAACAATAGCACTGTGATCGATGAGAAGGTCTTGAATGAGTGCCTGAACGAGATCACGAGGGCTCTCCTGCAATCGGACGTCCAGTTCAAGATGGTTCAGAGTATGCAAGCTAACATCAAGAAGATCGTCAATCTCGAGGATTTGGCAGCTGGTCATAACAAGAGGAAAATTATTCAGCAGGTAACTATTACTTAGTATGAATGAGGTAGCTGCTGATTAGCACTTGTTACTATTTAGTATACCATCTGATTAGTACTGATTAGTACTAATTAGTGCTAATTAGTACTAATTAGTGCTAATTAGTACTAATTAGTACTAATTAGTCGATTTTCCACGTCACACCTGACGATTTTCTCCTATGCCCCGCAGTGCCGTCTTCGGTCCCGTCCCTTCTCGTTCCCCTCCCCCTGCTTCCCGCTTTGTTTGTTTCTCCCCTTTCCCCCCCCCCCAACACAACGCACTCACGCGCATCGTGAATGAATGTATACAACCTATCTTTTCGGTCCGATACCGTGACGATGACGGTGCGTTGTGCTCTGGGAAATAGAGAGGTAGCTGGTGTAGATTCTGTAGAACACTCAAAAGGGTCCGTACAACGGACAGAAGGAGAGAGAGATTGCTCGATCGATCTAAGTGTCACGGCTCTCTTCCCTCCCGCTTGTCTCTCCGTCCCACACCGCTTATTAGTATTACTTTCTTAAGGCGCATTCACACTCTGCTTTTCCCACTGAATGTGGCAGTATATCCGGTCGGAAACATTGAGGAAAGTCCGAGTGTGAGCATGCCTTTCGATGTCTTGTCGGCCTCACCATCCCCTCCCTTCCTCCCTTACCCCCCCCTTCCCGCCCCCGATCCTCTACAACCCTATTCCATCCCTCGTCTACGTCTGTTCCGCATTTCTCTTGCCTCTCTCTGCCGCTCTGCTCATTTGGCTGCACACGTCCTCCCTCTCCCTTCCGTTCCATTTGTCCGCCTTTTCTTTTTTTTTTTTTCTTTCCTGGTCCGTTCCATTTGTCCTAAAATGGCTCGTGCCGTCTTTTCCTGACCCCTATGATGCCACGTGTCTGCTTTTCCTGACCTCTAAGATGCCACGTGTCTGCTTTTCCTGACCTCTAAGATGCCACGTGTCTGCTTTTCCTGACTGGACCCTAAAGTGGCACGTGGTCTTTTCCTGGGCCCTAAATAAAATGCCACCCGTCCGCCTTTTCCTGATCCTTAAAAATTGCCTGCACAATACCTTTCTCGGCCTTTTGGCCAAGATCGTGTAGTTCTGTTTTCTGATCAGTAAAAAAAAAAAAAAAAANCCACGTGTCTGCTTTTCCTGACCTCTAAGATGCCACGTGTCTGCTTTTCCTGACCTCTAAGATGCCACGTGTCTGCTTTTCCTGACTGGACCCTAGAGTGGCACGCGATCCTTTCCTGGGCCCTAAGTAAAATTCCACCCGTCCGCCTTTTCCTGAATCTATAAAAATGCCTGCACAATACTTTGTTCGGCCTTTTTGCAAAGATGGTGTGGTTCTTCTTTTTGATCAGTAAAAAAAAAAAAAAAAAGAAAAAAAAAAAGCCTGCATGGTTGTCCCATTACTTGCGGGGCTTCAGTCAATCGCCATTCTCCCGCCAATTTTTTCCTTGAGCGGGATCGCAGACCCAAGCCCTCTTCTTTATCCTACCGTCTTCCCCCGAACACAGTGCACCCTCATTATGAATAATGCGTAATATGTAAAGGCCATCTTTGCGGTCCGGTACAGTCATGATGGGTTGCGTTGTGTTCGGGGAAAGAGGGTAGTATGCCGTCATTCTTCATCGGCCCGCCTTCGTTGTTTCTTCGCCTATATATTCCCTCTCTTCTCTTCCTTCCCGCCATTTCTACTGCCTCTACTCACTCCGAACTCCCGCCATTTTTACTGCCCCTGCTCACGCCGAACTCCCGCCAATTGTACTGCCCCTGCTCACTCCGTTTTCCCGCCATTTTTACTGTACTTGCTCACTCCGTTTTCCCGCCATTTTTACTGCCCCTGCTCACTCCGTTCTCCCGCCATTTTTACTGCCTCTGCTAACTCCGCTCTCCCGCCATTTCTATTGCGCCACGTAGCAAAAGTTCTGATAAAAATGGGAGTCGCTCGCTATTACGCCCGACCGATAATAATGTCGCGACTCCGCGCGATAGTGTCCCGACTCCGCTCAGTGGTCGGGACGCTCGTATAAGAAAATTACCCATCCATTGGATCGGATTAGACTTACTGTCTCCATTATCATGTTTTTTTTGTTTTTGTTTTATTTGTGTTTTTTTGTTGTTTTGCTTTTGTTTTACCACACCTTTGTTCTTTCGCTGCGTCCCCTTCATCATCAAGCCTTTTGACTCGTCAAAAAACTGTGTGAAGACTCGCTGAAAGTTCGCTTAACATGCTGAAAACTCGCTTTGCACTTCGCTGCTGGGAAACTTGCTGATGTGTTTTTTTGGTTCTCTTTTTTTTAAAAATCTTGATTGTTCTGTTGTCTTCCTCATCCTCTTGCTGATCTTCTCCTGAGCATCTGCCGTCTTTTCATTCCTTTGGCCATGGTGCCGAATCATTATTGCGTTCACCTCTATTGTCCTCCTCTCCTCCTCCTCCCCCTTCATCCTCCTGACTTTCTTTCTCCTCCTCCTCCTTCTCATTCATCCTCCTGACTTTCTTTCTCCTCCTTGTGTTGTCTTTCTGCCCCTCCTGCTTTTATCCTCTCCCCCTTCTCCCCCTCCTCGTCCTCCTCCTCCTCCTCCT
>BFEA01000565.1:738677-754830 GCA_003427395.1 Chara braunii | reverse complement strand
TTTTAATATTTGTATGTTCGCGTTCGGAGAGTTTCGGCGCTCGTTCGTGCTCGGTCCTGAACGTTCGGGTTCGGTCCCGAATGTTCGGGTTAGTACCAATACTGCCAGCCCACTTTCTTCTGGGGCTCCAAACTCACTGCGCGCCAAGCTTTGTCGAACCGCTAGCTTGACATTTTTTTTTCTCTTTTAACTCGCACCGCCAGCCATTTCGGTCCGGTAGCCTGGAAGCCCGGTTAACGCGGCGCGTTAAACCGCCAGTACCACTTGAAAAACAATAGCGTGGCGGTTAATACGAAAATGCCCAGGCCCGCCGTTAAGTGGCTGGCGGTGGCGGCCAGATATGTCTGTGTTGTTTCGTGTATTTTTTTGTGGCGCGCAGGGCAAATTCAGGACCCGTGGCCTATTTATATATGGGAAAGGTACTGGCAGTCTAACGTCAAGGGCCCAAGACCGACGTATGGGCCAAGTACTGGTGGTTGACCCCATGCCGAGTGTGGAAAACCGGCTGAATGGCAGAAATGGAAAGTGTGTCGAACTGACGCCGCAATGCATTTTGCAGCTGAAACGGTTTTGATTTTTTTTGGTATTTTTTTGCCTAGAAAGATCACAATGTAATCTATGGACTCTGAAATTTTCATCTGTTTTCTTATATTCTTCTGAGCTAAAAAAATCACGGAAGATGCCGTAGTTTTCTGGTGGCCGGCAAATGGTGTAGTGGCGGAAATGGAAAAAAGTGCCAAATTCGCATGGTGATTATTTCATTTTCGATTTTTTTTTTTTTTTTTTTTGAAAGAACTACTTGTACTGGAAAGATCAAAACGAAGTCAGTGGGCCCTGCAGTTTTCACATTTTTTCACGCATTCTTCTGAATGCGACAAATCAGTGGAGTTGCAATACTTTTTCCCTTGGCCGTCACATGGCAAAGCGATAAAAAAATACTAAAAATGGTGAATGTGCCGAAACGGCGCGGCATTTATTTTCACGGTCAAAATGATTTTATTTTTTTGGGGGGATATTTTTCCTGAGGATTTCACAACCTAATCTACAAACCGTAAATCTTGGAAATGTTTGGCAAACAAAAAAACTTACTGAAGAGTCAAAACCCAAAAAACATGATTTCGAATGTTCGAGAAAATATACGAACAAGGTCGGCGAATTTTCACAAAAATTAGAGCGATTAAAAAGTTGTCTATTTTTTATGGTAATCTCCCTGTTCAAAAAGTAGCAAAAAAAAAGTATACTTATTTAGACAAACAAAATAAATAGTTTGTTTAACTTTGTTATTATTAATGGAGAAAAGATTGGTCATCTTTTTGTACGTGTGAACTCTCACGCTACTAGTTTTACAGTGAGACCACTTATATAAGTCATAATAAATATATGTGTTTAAAAAAAAAAAAAAAAAAACACAAAAAAAAAAGATATTATCCTTCAACCTAGCTTTCAAGTTTCCAGTGGTTATCTTATTTCTATTCAAAAAAATTGTAAGTCAACCATTGTAATTTTTCAGATTGTCGTGTGCATTATTACGCATGCGGAATTATTACTAATGGAGAAAAGATTGGTCATCTTTTTGTACGTGTGAACTCTCACGCTACTAGTTTTACAGTGAGACCACTTATAAGTCATAATAAATAAATCTGTGTTAAAAAAAAAAAAAAAACACAAAACACACAAAAAAAAAGAAATTATCCTTCATCCTAGCTTTCAAGTTTCCAATGGTTTATCTTATTTCTATTGAAAAAAGTTGCAAGTCAACCATCGTAATTTTTCAGATTGTTGTGTGCATTATTACGCGTGCGGAAAATCCCCAAAGTTGCCACAAAAAACTATTTTTTTTGCGCACTGTGGCTCATTTCTCCGTAATAGCAAAGTTCCTGACCCTGGGCCAGATTCAGGTGTTGTGTGCCTGATTGAAACAAGATATAGCATGGCATCCACATGTTCTCATACACGTGCAGGGATGAGATTTTGGAGAGAGCATTTCACACCACACCGGATGAGAGAATACACAGTGGAAGCCCATGAGCCAAAAAAAAGTAGAATTGAAATTACTCAGTTCTCATTAATATCCCTCTCCCTCCGGCCAATCGATGCAGTGTTGTTTCCAATAATCCTAGCCATGTTATTAACATCCACAAACTAAACTAAGAAGAGTGTTTCAACATGAAGGGAGACTTCTTCTTCCTCCCAACCTCAAGCTCTTGGAGTCACGTCTATGGTGCAAACCTGCGCCCAAACTGTCAAGCCCATCAAGCGCGGGGTAGCTCACAGGACGAAGAATAAGAGCACTTGCGCTTGATGAAGAAGAGGAGATCGTTGCCATTTCGACAAACACTTGCAAGAAGGGTTTCGATTGCGATACTGCCTGTCCCCAACGGTACAGGCAAGAGGAGGAGCCTCACAGCCCTCAAGGTCTGATCCCGAGCGCAGTCACAACACGAGCTAGGAAGCCCCAGCTATGGAGGACAGCCCTAGCAACATGAAGATGATGCCGCAAGTGAAATAACACAGCATCCAAACAGCATGCGACCTCCAGCAACATTTGGTGGGAAGACAATGACAAGACAGAACGCGTTTTTCCTTGCTCTCGGCACTTCTGTAGACTGTTGTCTTCCCTGACTCGACAGCCTATAGCCTAGGACCGAATCTAAATCTAAAATTGACAAAAAGGGGAGGACAAAAATGACCTTCCACAGTCGAGGGCAGAAAGGACAAAACAGAGAGACCTAAAGCTATTACATCTAGCCTACAGAGACCACTCCAAACGGACTTAGGACTCTCACACACACACAAAAAAAAAAGAACAGAGCAAACAAAAGAAATAGGTTACGTGATCGAATCCCGGAGAGGTCAAAACCAGGCAACGTCAAACGAAGTCAGTGTACAGCCCGCATGCCACTGCAATTTATTACATTCCTACCCTCTCGGGGAGCGAGGACCCCAAGCTAGGAGTGTCCACGAGGAGGACGTCTGAGGGGTTGCCCTTTCTGCTGAGCCTCACAGGCGCGCACTATTGACTTTGGAGACTTGAAAAATTCCTTCCTTGTGAACCATCGGTCCTCTATGTGAGGTTGAAAAAGGAACTTCACAAGGTGTTCACAGTTTGGGCTTGTGCCCCACTGATCCTCTGCGCTCACGACTTCGTATCCCTTCCCAGGGATAGGAGATTCAAACTGCGGTAGCCTGTTAGGAAATGCATCGGCTGGAGTGAAAGACAACAGTTTTGAGGCATGGAAGACTGAATAGGTCTTGATATGAGAGGGTACCGCAAGTATGTAGGAAGGTTGAAATGAATTCGCCCCGGCAGTATCAAGCATGTGCCATGGGCCAAGGTAAACAGAACTTTCTCGAGATATCTTGTTCATCAGTTAGCTCATATCTTTTCACCCAGACCCAGTGACCTGGCCGTATAGTAGAGGGAAAACGATGCTTATTAGCCTGTTCTATCATCCTCTTCTGGACCTTAAACACATTCGTTTTAGTCTTTTCTAGGTCTTTCTCAAAGCTCTTGGTGAACTTCGCACTGCCATGAGTTAGTTATGGCTTGGACTTGTCAATGAGATCATCGAAGTCTGTCTGGTGTCTCTAACGAAGTGCATCTTATAGAGTATTATACATGAGTTGTGTCCTTGACAGATGCTTATCCCAACCCTGCCGATCAAGCATAATTACAGGACGCAGCGGCTGAAACATGACCTAATTCATCACTTCAGCCTGTCCGTTGGCTTCAGGATGTCTCCCAAAGGTCGTGTACATTTCTGAAATGCATGTAATCGGTACAGAAAGACGGTCAATCGTCGTTGCAAAATCTGGGGTCTCTATTTTTGACGATGGAGGATGGACATCCATGGACATACACCCACCTCTCACAGAAAAACTCTTTGACCGATGGTACTCTGGCCTTAGCAGGCAAGGGGATAAACTCAACGTACTTAGAGAATCTATCGATACGTGTCATCACGCGTGGTCTTGCGCAAATCTGTGAAGTCAATGGACAAAGACTCGCCAGAACCATCAGGGATAGATAGAGATTGTAGTTGTCTCATAGGAGGCCGCCAGTGGACCTTGTTCCTTTCGCACAACTCAAACTCATCAAGACATTTACAACTTCAACAAGGATTATGACAAGGTGGACTGCACATATGACCCCCTACCTCAACACGTATTAACACAAAGACTATGAACCAGGAGGGAGTAGACTCGCCAATAAGAACAAGTCTGTAATAATCAGCCTTCCCCACAGAACTCATGCCATCCTACATATACACAAATCAGCCCAGCAATGATCCTGAAGGGAAAGCAGCCGTTGATTGAAAATTTGAAACTAAACTCAGCAGCCCTCTCTCAAGGTCACAGGGCAGAGAACATCGAGCTCAATTTGAATCCTAACGAAACCCTACGTAATTATGACGTGATGAACTGCACGGGCGACCACCTACCTCCTCACGTATTGACCGAGAGATATTCCAGTAGGGAGTAAATTCACAACTATGAAGAAACAAGTCTGTTATAAGCAGCCCTCCCAACAGAACGCTTGCCATCCTACATATACACGAATCAGTCCATCAATGATCCTGAAGGGGAAAGCAGCCGTGGATCGGAAATTTGAAACTACACTGAGCAGCCCTCTCCCAGGGACACGGCGATAACGATGTAAAGCGCGCAAAAGAGCTGCAAACATAGGCACTAAGTATAAAACGGACGAGGATGCCATACCGCATCGTGCTACAGAAATCCCACCCAATCTCCCCCAAAATCCCACGGGAATAATTCATCGGCATGTCTGTCCTCTCCCCCGCACCCAATCAGCATCATCTCATGGAGTATAGAAAGCATACGAAGATAGACAAAAACCACTTTGAAACTGCCAACCAAGAGTCCTTGCCCTCCCTTCAGCCCCAATAGAAGGGCAAAATTCACCAAGAAAAGCCCATGCAAAGTGGAAACCAAGGGAAACGAAATTATGCGTACCCTAGCGACTGCGAGAGCTGCTGTAGGCATGTTCGCCTCTATACTCATTGTTGGCGTACTCGCCACTATACTCCTTGTTGGTAAAATGCCTGTTGTCAAAAGTTGATTGATTAATGCAATTGTCGTAAGCGTTGGTGATGTTGGTGATGTGTGATTGACGCCGTTGCAGATGTCATCGCCGCAGGCACTGTTGTTATGGTTGATATCAGTGATGTGATTGTCGCTGTCGCTGAAATCATGGTCGTGCGCGCCGTCGCTGTTGTTGAAGCGGTTATCCCTATTGTAGATGTTTCAATCAGCACCCTCTCCTTCAACTCATCGTAGTAATCTACACTCTGGTCGAAAATCATGTTACAATTGTTTATCAGAGTGTCAGCCCGCTGCCAATCTACGAAAGGCTCCAGTGCTGGATCCTCCGCCAGAGGATAGTTGACAGTTGTTGGCACTTACCCTCCAGCCATGTGGCCATGGTAGATCCCCCCCAATCCACCACCGACCCGGCCTGGACCACGGAGGCCAAGACTCCAACAATCTGTTGCATACGCTGTTGTGTATCTCCCAACTCGGGTATCTTCCAGCTCGGACACCATTCATCTACCTGCCGTTGACGATTGTCTGATAAACCCGCCTCCTGTAGAAGCTCCACGTGTGTTGATCCCTGCGCAAGGATGCCTAAGAAAGAGGCGCAGAGCTGACGGATCTCCAAGAAACACTCCACGCTGACCACGAGATGCCACCATCTCGCCCACCCCTCCACCTGCCCCTTCAGGCAGTCCCGGCAGCTCCATTGCTGACTGACCTCCGAGCAGAGTTCAGTGATGACGTTAACGTCTTCCGTCTTCCTCGGTACCTCCGAAGCGTTGGGTCTCAAGACCGCCGAGCCCGTCGGCCGGTTTGTTCCCCGCGCGCTCGGGCCGGTCTCTACCACCCTTACCACCTTTTCCACCGCCCCTCACCTGAACAAATGGTAAGGACATACTCACACCAGGGTCTTTTATAGCAAAATTGCAAATATTTGATGGTTGGACCGGTCACACCAGGCAAGGAAAGTAGCAAAGTTAGCAAATGGGGTTGTCAGGGGCCTGGCGAGCCGCGGGGAAGGGCATTTTGGCATTTTGCTACCACCTCTGGAGGTGGTGGCAAATTCTTACCCCTTCTTTTTTTCAGTTTGCCATTTCGTGAAAGGAAATTTTGGCGGGTCTATCAACTGCTCCAAGCCAGAGGAAACACAAATTTAAACGAATTGGCAGTAAGTCCCGCTCTTTAAAAAAAAAAAAAAAAAAAAAAAAAAAAAAAAAAAAAAAAAAAAAAAAAAAAAATTGAAGGATTTGGGCCTCGCCGTGCGACCAGGAGAGGCACCATTTCAGCAATCGGCAGTAAGTCCCACTCGTGTCCTTTTCAATTTGCTCCTGCTGTTGGACCGGGCGGGCTAGTACTTCACCAAAAGCGGGATTGAAAATTTCACAGATTATGCTGCTATGTCACCGCATCGTGAGTACGCCCTGAGGGCATACTCACATTCGGACCCCAAATCCGCAAAATATGCGGATTTTGGAAGGGCTGATTTGAGGTTTTGGGCATGGTCTGGGTCGCACTGCTGTACCTTTTCGGTTGGGACAAGGCCGTCTGGAGAAATGACGCTTTGGTACTTGGGCTGGTCACACGGCGCCATCCACAAATTCTGCAAGAACGTCTGTGAACGAATTATCACCAATTCTCGAAGAAAATGCAAAAAAATAACTAGGTCATTTGCAGTGCATTTGTGGTCACCTCCACAGGTGACCGCAAATTCCCTTGCCCCACAGGCCGCTGACAAATGGGCACGCAAATAGTACATTTAGGATTTGCCAGGACTTTGGCAAATCTTTTGTGACCGGCCCTTTACCCTTTTTTTGGGGTAATTTGAGATTATAGATAGGTCCCAGTTTGAGTATGCCCTAAGAACCGTACTCTGCTTGGAGTGGGTTGGGGTGGGGGTAAAAGGCATCCCCACACCACTCTCGAAATGTGCAAAATGAGAATGAACTTGCGGCTCGAACACGGCCAGATGCACCCACCACAATTTTGTTTTTTTCACATAATTTCGAGAGTGGTGTGGCGAGGCCCACAGAAAAATGACGCTCGGCACAATCGTGCGCACCCGCACGCTCCTCGCATGCCCCGTATGTGCGGCCAAAAACCAAACTGGAAAGGACAACCACCCAACCATGTGACGGGGTGGCAGACCATGTGATTGTTTATGAGGAAGATCAGGACCTCGAATCTTTCCAGTATCCGACTTTTCTTTGATCGAGGTGGAGAATCCAGCCAAAACAAAAAAGGAAAGGACTTGATTAGGGATTAGGACTGGATGATTAGGGCGTGCACACCTTTCTCGAATGATTTAGGGCGTCGCCACACCACTCTCGAAATGTGCAAAATGAGAACGAACTTGCCTCTAGAACATAGCCAGATGCGTCTGCCAAATTTTTGTCTTTTTCACATTTGGAGAGTGCTGTGGCGACGCCCTTAGACCTAAATTATGCTCGTACACATCCAGGGACTGGTCAAATACGTCCAGGGCAGTTCCTTTTTTCTTTTTTTTTTTAAATGAAAAGCCCAGGTTGTTGTAGAGGTCGGATACTAGACCAATGACAAATACCCACAGCACTCGGTCACTTGGTCGTCCAGCTGAATCCCTCTGAAGACCCCACCCACCCCTTCCTCTTATCATTTTTACCCTGGCGCACCCCCAGTCCCCCCTGTCCTACCCTGGCAGGACAAGTGACAACTATCGTGCCGTGCCAGCAAATGAGCAGTGAAAAAATAATATAACAAAAGAAAAGCGAGTCGAGTCAGGTCCTGGTTGCACCTGCTGCTTGCACCACTCGCCATCGTATGACACGCAGTAGCATGAACATATATAGCAATATGAAAAAATTCCAACTTCAATCAGCTTGTACTCAGGACATCCCCATCAGCAGCGATCAAAAGCACAAAGCAGCGAGAGAAGAAGAGGAAAAGGAGGAAGAAGGAAGTCAAAGAGAGACCATGTCCCGAACGCAACTGTATTATCGAAAAAGTAAATGTGATGAACAAGAAGCAGAAGCATAAGCTCCCCGTGCGGCGTTACGACCCGACCGGTTTCGCCTGGCCGCCAACCAGGACTCATCAGGGGTCTAAGTCGGTGAACGTAACATGGAACCAAGGACTTTAATACTACTTCCTATGGACGACTACAAGCTACACAAGAAGTCTCTGGAAACCACGACCCTTTCCATCCTACCGCTTCTTGGTCATCAACAAGACCAGATTCATTCCGTACTTCAAGAACATCGCGTCCAACCTCTTCTCCCATCGGAAAAAAACGTACGTAAAAAACGCTTCATGCAGCACTGGACCTACGAAAAGTAACTCCAACTTCTCATAGTACCATCTGTCGATTCGTCAGAAAGAAAGAATAAAAAGTATAAAAAGCAAATAGACAGCGACATCTTACACTCGTCACTCGCAGTGCTAGCCAACACATCTACGAACTCATCCAGCACAGGGGAAAAGAAAAAGAAAAAGAAGAAAGAAAAAAAAAAAAAACGGGGGGAAAGAAAAACAACAAGACCAACCGGTGCCTCGACCCAAAGGGGACCACAAACTTCGTTACCAAGATGACCCCCTACCGCGGAGGCCCACCCACAAAATCCAGCGGCCAATGTTTCCAATGCATCAGGACAAAATCCATGTCAGATTCATATAAAGGTTTTCCCTTTTGTTTTATGCGGGGGTAAACTCTCCTGCGGCTTTGCAAGGGGAAAAAAAAAAACAAAAAAAACACAGAACAAAACCGTGTGTACGGCGGTACACATTAGGCGGCGCTGTACGGACTTCAAGAGACGTATGGCTGGCAAAATTTATGCACTCTTCAATAGGGTTGGCACACTTTGCCACCCTTTCCCAAAGAAACAAGAATGGGCCTGGCTCCACCATTCAGCACATGCACTAAAGACAAAAAAGACAAAAAAAAAATAGCTGTGTAGGTTACCATGTTTGGTGGAGAGATTCATCATTTATTTTATTTTTTATTTCTTTTTGGAATAAAGCGGGCCCAGTGCCCAAGGCTCAAAATTACCACGAAAGAACAGAGGCCGGTCCTCACAGTCTACCCGGATAGAAACTGGGATTCAGGGTGTCACTCCACTACTGTTCATTGTACAAAATTGTGGACGGTTCGTGGACAGCTATGGGAGCGTGAAAAAATCGTGGAAATGCGGTATCGCTCCACTTGCTGTACACTATACACACCCGAATTCGTGAGTTCCGTACAAGACACAGGCGCAGCACTACAAGACACAGCCTCGATAGCATTTTGTACGCCCAGACTCCAGGCTCGTTGTCCAAAAAGGCGGACGGTCCGTGGGCTGCTACGAGGACCGTCCACAAAAGTACTTGTGCAGGCTGGGAGCTATACAAAAATGGACAGTCAATTTCCACGGTATTTCCGACAAATGTCCAAGCCATTTTGCACGCCGAGTGATGGACAGTAAGTGGAGCGACGTCCCACTGTCCATTTTCGTACAGTGGACAGTAGTGGTGAGAGGCCCTCATTCTCATTTTGCACATTTGGAGAGTAGTGCAGCGAGGCCCAATCTGTACGGCCTCGATTCTGTTTCATAAATGGGGGGAAAATAGCCTGCGGGGCTCGCTGGGTTGGTAAAGGACAAAAGTTCGTTTGGTGAAGGACAAAAGTTTCATTCAAGAGGTCCTGGGTTCAATCTTCATTGCTGTCACAGACGTGCCTGGGCATGCTTGGTGTCCTAGGGCCTGGCGCACTGCTCTCCATACGCCAAGTGTGGCAAGTAGGGGCCTGGTTGCACTTACTCGCCAAACTTGGCGAATGAAAAATATGTCAGACTGCTCGCCACGCCGTCGACACAAGTTGTGGCGAGTGCTTTCGGTTTCCCCGCCTGTGCACGGCAGTTGGTGGAGAGTGGTCGTCGGATCTCTCCACAAAACAACTTTCTGGAGAGTGCACGGCTTCACGAGTGGAGATCAGGCAGACAATATGTCTTTTTTTTTTTTTTTTTTAAAGACCTGCTCCAATCTATTCGTGGGGAGCAGCACGTGCTGGGAATCGGGCCCAGCGTCCCATATGAAGACATGTAAAAAGCAATTTATGGACAAATTGAGAAACCGGGGCAAAAAATCATAATAATAATAAATAAATAAATAAATAAATAAATAATAAATAGAGACCGGGGCCATTACATGGTTTCGGCGTGAGAGTATCCACGAGCAGGAGAAACAGCACCACCGGATAAAAGTTGATCCTCTCGCCGAGACAAAAATTTTGAGACCCTAGGCGGCCAAAACTAACGGCTAGATCTTGATATATATAATTTTCTTTATTTCTTTCAAAAAAATAAATGTTAATTCGTTTTTTTGTTTTAATTGAAATTACTAGAAATTGGAGCGGAAATTGCGAGCGCTCACCGGGAGGAAAGTTGATCGGGGGAATTTTCCCAAAATTTAAATACAACTTTCGGGAAAAACCAATACCGGATGCGATCGGTGAGCACCCCAACAGTCCCCGTTAAATTGAATTAAATTACCGAATTTAAGAATTTTTTCATTTTTTTCTTTGTTAATAAAACGGGATTAATAAAAAATATGATCCATTATAACGTTTGTTTATATACCCAAGTATAAGTGTGCTAAGTTTCCTGGCGCGAAAAAGGTCCACAGTGTGCGTGCGGTCGCGCACAAAACGGAAACCCTAGTGGGCTATAGTTGGCGAAGTATAGTTTTTAAGTTTATTATGATTTTAACTCCCGAACCGAGCAAATTTCGCCAATAGAAATCGGGATCAACGTTGGGCGGATCATTTGTCTAAAAATTTTAAGACCCTCCGCGGCGGAAACCGGCGCAGGGAAACTCTGTTATAACAATTTAAACCCTATTTGGTAAATTAAATTGTTTATATTAAGAAAGTGTTTTATTTTATGACTTACAATTGAAACGATTTTTGGCAGTGCGCGTCGGGGTTGACTTTGTTTGGAATGATGTTTTTGAATTTTCGACACCTTTCCCTCGCAAAACCGGCGTCGTACACGCCTAAACACGCGCACATCACGAATTTGTATTATTAAATTTACTTTTATTTTGGTTAATATTTTTTAAAAATTTGATAAAAATTGCTAAAAATCATTAATTAAAATTTTTGTGTCGTCAAAATATTATGTCTTTTTCAGGCCCACCCAAAGGCTTAATTGACGATTTTTTATTTTCAAATAGTACACACGTTTACTATTTGAATTGAACATATTTTCAACACTTGAACTCCTCTCGAATACTGCACGCTTGTTGCGTTTGAAATGTTTAGTTATCGCACCTGTCCGATATTCAAGAGAACATTCGAGCAGCATTGCCAATTAGCTGTTATTTGTTTTATCGCATCTTCAATTATAAAAATGAAAGTACAATAAATTAACCCGCCCGTCCTTCTCACTACGATTTTTGCATACTGCAAGGTTCTGCTGATCACGGTTGCAGCCCTCCCACCCACCTCTTCTCTTGGTCTCTGCTCACCAGGGCTTGTGGCGCTCATGGGCAACTAAAAATGGGTCCGGGCTGTCGCCCGGAAGCTATATTCAAGCCAGCCCAACGCCCTGACTAAAGAAGTACCTAGCGTAGTTGTCAGAACATAAGGGACTGTTCACAAATGGATCTGGGCTATCGCCTAGACAACTTGAGGGTTCGACAGGGTCGTCGAGAAGGGGTCCGGGCTTACTGTCGGGCGGCAAAAGTCAGTCGGTCACCCAAAATGGGATAATTTGAAGAGTCGATTGATCAGACCGTAGACATTTGAAGGTTAGTGTTAAGGGACGAGTGGTAAAAAAACAGGGCACCTAGGTCGACCTCTGTTTTTCGCTCCGTCTCTCGTTTACACTAACCCTATTTTTATGCAGATGAATATACTAATTTATCCCACTCTTAACACCCCTACCATCGACTTATTTTACTCTTATTTATATTCCCTCCATAACCATGCGCGGGTCTCCGCACGGTCAGTTTTGCGCGACCGAATTGAAAATATTTTTTTATCTGTATGAAGAAATTGAAGAACGTGGTCGAAGTAATTAAGGATGAAAAGAAACTCTAAATCTGTGATCTTGAATAATATATTTTTTTTTTCTTATTTTTTCGTGATTATGACATTATGTATTAACCCCGACGTTTGTCCCAATCTAGGCTATTTTGTTACCCCGCTTATGACCCCTGTTCCCTTGAGTGCGAGTGATGTTTTTTTTTTTATGATTAAAAGTGCGACGAGCGGGGTATGAGAACTGACTATTTTGTGGTACAGCGACTGCAGCGGACTGTGTTGCTGTCACAACTATTGAACCAGGAACTGACCCTATATTGGCACTGGGACTGCAACAAGCGGAGTCTGCCGGTATGGCAAGTGTACCAGGGCTGGATCTGCACCACAATGGTCGTTGTTGGACCTGTTGTTGGTCCTATTAATACAGGAGCGGAGGTTCGTTCACTGGGCCTGGATCTGTAGTCCAGGCCAACAGCTTGTACTCGGGCATGGGTCTGCCTGTGCGGGTCTCGGCTCTGTTGGTAGCGCGAGGAAGTTGTCCGCTGGCAGCTATACAAACAACGTTTTTTAACTTTGGAGGGCTCAGTTCGCCAAGGGCGAATGACCACACACATGGCGTACGCCGCCCACGGGGAAAGGAAAAGAAGCAAGCATGGAGGAAACGTGAGAAGGGAGAGACGGGGATTAGGGGGATGACAACTCCCAAGGTGTACGCCACCCACCAAGGTGGCGCCAACATGGACAGCGGACTAGAGGTACGCAGCGTTGTGGTTCTCATTTGTGACTCTTCGTGCCAGCGAGCAAACGGGCATCACTATAGTCATGGCTATGAAGGAAAATTCGACATGGAGAGAGAAAAAAAAAAAAAGAGAGAGAGAGAGAGAGAGAGAGAGAGAGAGAGAGAGAAGAGAGAAAGAGAGAGAGAGAGAAGAGAGAAAGAGAGAGAGAGAGAGGAAAAAAAAAAATTCTTCTTGTTTTAATTAAATTATTGGAAATTGAAGCGGAAATTGTGAATGTCTACAAGGAGGGAAGTTGATCTGGAGAATATTCCCAAAATTTTGAGATAAGTTTCGGTCGAAACCGACGTTGGATGCGACCGGCAAATCCTCCAATAGCCCCGTTAATTTGATTAAAAGTACATAATTTAAAAAAAAAAAATTGCTTTTTTTTTTTTACTAAAAAAGGTTAATAAAAAAAATCTGATCTATTGAAAAGTTTCATTATACTCCCAAGTGTAAGTGTGTCGAGTTTCCTTGCGTACAAACGTTCGGCAGTGTGGGTGCGGTTGCGCGCAAAAGTGGAAACCCTAATGGCTCGAAACCCTACTTAGTTAATTAGATGTAATCATTGTAATATAATTTGATTATGATTTTCACCCTTTTTTTATTTTTAACTTCAGAACGGAGCGGCTTTGACCAACAGATATTCGGATCAAAGTTGGGTGGTTCAATTGCCCGAAAATTTTGAGACCCTCGGCAGGTGAAAGCTGCAGAGGGGATTTTTGTTATAGCAATTTAAAGACAATTTCATAAATTAATTTATTCAAATAAAATTATTGTTTTATTCTATAATTAAAAATTCGATCCGTTTTTGGCGGTGTGCACCGGGAGTGACGTTGATCGGAATAACTTTTTCGAAAATATGAGACTTCCCTTGCACAAAACCAACATACTGAACTCTGATAAAATAATAAAAGGTATCAAATAATTTAAAATTTTAAATAAAAAATTCTCTTTAATCTTTGAAAATGCCAGATTAAAGACTAAAATTAAAAAATACAATGAATTAAAATTCATTTTATATTTTTGATCAGTTTATAAATCTTTTTTTTTTATAACGCCCAGATTGGAGGGAACTTATATTTTCCCCCAAATAGAGTATATGCCTTTTATTTGTACATTTTTTTAAGCTACCAGTTGTCCAATGGCAGGACGTCCTGGGCGGACAGTCAAGGGGGTCCCCGACGTCCGGGCCCGGATAACTCCATTTTTAGCAATTAAAAGCACGAAAAAGTAAGAAAATATGAGTTTTTATTTTTATTTTATTTTTTATTTTAAAATTGGCAGCGAATTTTGATATGATTCCAAGGCAAAAGATGTTTAGTTTATTTTTTTGTATAACATACTTGTTTTTCAGGTTTTTCTGAGGATTTTTTGTTTTTTTTTTTTTTTTTTTTTCGGGGGCTCGGACAGACTGTCCGGGGAGGACGCCCGACCAGTTGTCCGATCGGACAACCCCGGACGGTCAGGGGGGGTCCCGGACGTCCGATCAGGTTACCTAGACATTTTTCGAATAAGGCATGTAATCTCTATTCAAACCGAAATTTCGACACCCTTCCTATTTAAGAAAAGTCTAGACAGTGTTCAGCACTAACTGGGTGAGGAGACTAGTGCGGCTTCGGTCCGACTTCGATCCGCAAGGGCTCGGTGGGCTCACGGCAGGCGACTCCGATCTGCAAGGGCTAAGTCGGTCCGCAGCACGAGATCGATCTCCAGCTACACTGCCTTGACGCCTCCTTCCTAATCCTTTCTACGCCTCTCTCCACTAATGACTCTTAATGTTTTATGAGTCTTCCCTCTCTCATACGACAGTCAAAGGTTAGGCGTGTTCCCCATCCCGCCCGCCCAAAATGATTATAAGTCTATGTTACCAGATCGGAAGTCGGGGACCCCCCTGACCGTCCGGGGTTGTCCGATCGGACAACTGGTCGGACGTCCTCCCCGGGTAGTCTGTCCGGAGCCCGAATGGCCAAAAAAAAAACAAAAAAAAAACTCACAAAATTCCCAAAACAAACTATGTTATGCAGAAAAATAAACTGAACAACTTTTGTCTTTGGGGTTACATCGCAATTTTTAATAAAATTTTAAATAAAAAATGAAACGAAATTATTTATAAAATTTAAAATTTAAAATTGAAACGGGTTTCACCTGTTAGCAGTAGTGAATGCAGATCCCGGGGCTCGATCCCTCGTTCTCACCTTACCTGTGTACAATATCTGTGTCGACCCCTTTGTGTTTGAACCCGTGACCTGTGTTTTGACAGTTATTGTTGTCTATCGTAGGTCTATGTAGTGGTAGGGGTTCGATCTATAGATCTGTCAAGTTGGAGTCACAGCCCTGTAGAGGTCGTAGCTGCTACAGTACTCGAAAGGCCAAGTCCACAGACTTCCGGAAGGTCCGGAAGTGGCTTTTCGAAGCTGCCTCATGTCTTAGTCAGAGGCAAGTGGGCAAGAGGTGAGCCCAGCTGCGTTACGTCGGCAGTGCGACTGCATCGAGTTGGTAGTGCAAACCCATGCACTCAGCGGTACCGGTCCAGTCAGTCCCAGTCCAGTCCAGCAAGTACCATGAGGGACTGTGTGCACCATGGGCTGATGGAGAGGGGCAGACCAACGAGCTACAGAAGTATAAATCAAGAGGCAACGCCGAACCATTCATTCATTCTTGCGTAAGCCATGCGGAAGCGCTGCCACAACTACTTGTGCGAGGTGGTCTGCAGTGAGCCCAAGGACGAAGTGGGCGAGAAGGAGCTTAGTGATAGCAATAGGGATAGCAGCGGCCATAGCCCACATAGGTGATAGGAGAGAGAGTACTGTGCGTGAGTGTGCATGTGTACTGTGTGTTGCGTGTGGGATATCCAGGGTGATCTTATGTGCAAATAGCAGTGTTGAGTAAGTGATGAACAGAGAGTGTACAGGTGATGTGCCGCCATAGCCATTGAAAGCGAACTTGTATATGAGTTGCGTTCTTGGTTACTGTATCTCTGAGTTCTGAGAGGGCGCTTGACGCCAGTTTGCTATGGATCCTGTTTGCATGCATGTGAAGTGTGAATGGAAGTGAGACTGATTGCAAAATAAAAACAAAACTATGTCATACAGAAAAATAAAATGAAAAACTTTTGCCTTGTCCTTGCTACTGTTTCCTTCCCAGTGTGAGTGTGAGTGTGTGTGTGTGTGTGTGTGTGTGTGTGTGCGTGGGTGTCGGTGTGTGTTCGTGTGTGTAGACAGTGCATCTGTGTAGTGCGTGTGTGTGTGCAGACAGTGTGTGTGTGAGTAGATAGTGTGTGTGTGTGACTTTATGTATTTTCGTGTGTGTAGACAGTGCATAT
>BFEA01000565.1:723412-738582 GCA_003427395.1 Chara braunii | reverse complement strand
TGTGTAGTGCGTGTGTGTGTGCAGACAGTGTGTGTGTGAGTAGATAGTGTGTGTGTGTGACTTTATGTATTTTCGTGTGTGTAGACAGTGCATATGTGTAGTGCGTGTGTGTGTGCAGACAGTGTGTGTGTGAGTAGATAGTGTGTGTGTGTGACTCTATGTATGTGTGCTCACGTGCGTGTCACTCTAGTGTTTGTGTGTGGATAAAATGTGTATGTGTGTGTGTGTGTGTGTGTGTGTGTGTGTGTGTGCAGTCAGCAACTGCTGCATATGCAGTGAACCATCCGCTGCGGCAGATGCAGCAGATGCAGTGACAACGGCATCCACACACACACACACACACACACACACACACACACACATACATACACATTCTATCCACCGTGACACACCATCACACCTCCCCCACCGTATCTGAATTTTTTTTTCCTGTTTTGCTCACAATAACCTGAAATGTTTTTTGGGGGGTCCCCTAGTGGTGCGCAACCCCCCCCCGTTTGTTTGTTTGTTTTTTCGTTTTTTTTTGGCAAAAAAACAATTGTCCGATTTTTCGGACAACTCCCCCTTGACCGTCTCCCGGAGACGTCTCCCCATCGGACAACTGGTAACATAGTTATAAGTGCTTTAGCTCGGCCAAATCAATAGGTCCGGGCTGCTAGCTCTATCTGACGACTCTTATATTAGGTTGGGGCTCTATCTCACCGTGATGGATGGCAGAGCATCCCGGACTATGCCAACAAATCCAGTAGGATGGAGACATGAGGAAGTAGTTCGTCATAGGTCCGGGCTGTATGAGAGATTCTAGCTAGTTTGACATTCGTTAAGTGTGAAAAGCAAATTTATAGCTATGAGGATTGTTAGACTGTCCTACCCGAACTTATTCATTAGGTTCAGGCTCCTAAAGAGCCGCTTACACCAGATATGGAAGCCGACACCATGATAGTTCAGGTAGATACGAGAGCATATCAACCGTCATCCGGTCGAACTCTTCGCGAGTTTAAGGAACGCTTTAGACGGGCTTCACTGACGTGTGAGAGTTTGGACAATGATCATAAGTCGGAAGTGACTGACATATCTAAGGTTATTAGCTCGACCCAGCTAGTGGCTGTTGTGCGAGAAAGGAGTTGGATGAATTTAGCCACGATAGACCGAGGAGGAGAGTACTGCCCATCGCCTAATCAGAGGTGTAAGGAGATGAGAGATAACCATCGTAGAGATGATTTGGGAGATCAGTTCGAGAGAGAGAAGGGATGCGATGGAAACAGAGACAGATATGACAGTTGTCTTGATGCTTCTTCGATCTAGAGACCGGGGAGTCTTATACTCTACCCTATGAGAGGCGTGACATATATATTATATTGCGTCAAGCCCCAGAGCTTGATACCAGGTCTCCCACCTTCAGAGGATATGGGATTTCAGATTACTTAAAGAAGTGGGAGCGGCATGCGTATCACAGTCGGTGGACAAAGGATGAGATTATCGATAACTTCCTATTCAACTCTGACCCGAGCTTAGGCAAGGAGATAAAGAGTACAAGGCCAAGAGACCGGCGCTGGAAGACTTACAAGAAAGATTTATATCATCTCTTCAAGCATGAAGATATTAGGTACTCTGTCAAAGACGTGGAGAAGTTGAGACAAGAACAGAATGAGAGTGTTCTGGTGTTCGCAAGGAGGTTTGAGAAGATGTCGGATGTTCTGATGGCAAACGGGAAGTTGTCGGAGGTTGACAGATCTCACTGACGATTCGGACCTGAGAGAGATGATCAAGGGCTTGGCTTGATAGGTTTTCAGGATAGAGGCAAAGACGGAGACTATCGGTTATCAGGCGAGGAACGGTACGTCGAACTTGTTGAGGTGCGATCAAGTTAAGACTTGTTCAGCGTACTCGCTGAGATGGAATAATAGAGACTAAGGACCGTGGAGAAAGGCGGAGGATAAAAACCCTCAGACACTAGTCGATTATTGATCGAGGGAGCAGAGTATCATATACCTCGCGACGATTCCCTTAGGCACAAGAACGAGGATCGAGATTGACGAGTTAAGTATTCTAGAGACTATACGAGAGATAGGGACAACGGGTATCGACGACACGGTCGGGTGGAGATTTACCCTCACAACCCGAGGTATGGTCGAGGTCCCGAAGACCTCCGGCAGGCGAGGGAGAATCCTAGGGATCTAGATACGTATGACCATGTGCCAGAAAGAGACCAGCGCAATAATTCTCATGAGCGACACGAGAGGAAAAATGTTGATCCGGATCATCGTGATGATACTAGAGGACTACGTGAGCTTGACCAAGATCCTGAGGATGCTCGGGCATCAGGCGGACACGGAGGATATAGACGTGTGGAGGATGAACCTTCTTCTCCTCGTAACACATGCGTTTATTGATGTTTGGATGACCATATCGGGATAGATTGCCCCGACCTTCAGAAGGCAATAGACTATGGCGTAGTGAGACTTGAGGACCAACAGTACGTCAAGAGAACCAACAATCTTTGGGATGTACCCGTATTTCTTTCGAAGGAGGAGGACTTGGAGGTCAGACGAGCGCCGTTGGACGAGGACGATGTAAAGTCGACGGTAAAGAGTCGAAGCGTCGGGATTTTCTTACCGTCAGGAAACAAAACGTTTATAGTGCCCATCCACATCACCTCTACCAAATCATTGTGGGCTCTTTCTTCAAAGAAGAGAGTTGACCCTGATATAGTTATTGTGGATCGAGAGGGAGAGAAAGAAGAACGAAGAGTGCTATCACCATGAAAACGAGGCCCCGAGGGAGTTACTGATACAGCAACGCCCTTGAGGCTAGCGCTTAGTCAGCATATGCGATGTTCCGTACGGGAAGCGTCCAAGTGAACACGAGATGAACCCCTATATATCACCGGTGCCACAAGAGTGCCTATCACAGACACGATTCTTATCAATCTCGAACGAGGGAAACCAGTATCTTTGACCGATGAGATCTTCGCTGATTCTAGGCCGTTAGTAGATAAGTCTTTTACCAACTTCATTCCAGTCACACATCAAACACGGCTTCGAGCGCTAGAACGGACTGCACCGAACTCGTTTTCATGATGCCTGAGAGAATGTGCCTTAGGACATATTTTACGTTCCAGGGAGTGGTATTATGGGGAGTCTACTTAATGATGCCTGAGAGAATGTGCCTTAGGACTGGGGTTTTCTCCCTGGCCTGAGGCCGCAACCTTGAGGAAATATAGGGCAGACCAGTGGAAGGACGGGGATCATTCGGGACTAAGGCGACCAGGGGGACCAGGATGCGTTGGAGGGAAAGACCTGGGCGAGCGCCGCTCCCGCGTGTGTGGGCATGCAAGGAGGCGGGCATGGAGGAGATGTCGAGATGGGAAGCGATCCAATAACCGGGAGAGATTCCCTGCAAGATACGCACAAAAGGAATCAATGCGGAGACTAATCAATACAAGTTGAGAACTATGGGGGGGAGAAAGCCTGACGCATACGGGGAAAGATGATTACTCGGCGCAAGAGGTAAGTGCAGACATGTAAGTGTTAAAAGGCTGGAGCCAAGACCTGTTCCGTGGGACACACACCCACGATGCGGGCCTCCCGCGAGACGACTAATTAGCTGATCAAGAGAGGAAGAGGCTCGTGCCAATCAAGGCATTCAAGAGTTGCACAGGCGCGAGAACACACAAGCCTGTGTATCCCTTCCTGCACACAAACTAGGGCAAGACCCTCATCCTCAATGATACACATACGGAAGGAGGTTGATCTGGGGGCGTAGCAGACTGATCTGTACCAGACTGATTTGTACCTGGCTGATCTCTACCAGGCTGATCTGTACCAGGCTGATCTGTACCAGGGTGTTTTGTACCTGGCTGATCTATACCAGGCTGTTATGTACCTGGCTGATCTGTACCAGGCTGATTTGTACCTGGCTGATCTGTACCAAGCTGATATGTACCAGGATGTTTTGTACCTGGCTGATCACTACCAAGCTGATCTGTACCAGGTTGATTTGTACGTGGCTGATCTGTACCAGGCTGATCTGTACCAGGTTGTTCTGTACCTGGATGATCTGTACCAGACTGATATGTACCGGGTTGATATGTACCTGGCTGATCTGTACCTGGCTGATCTGTACCAGGCTGATCTGTACCAGGCTGATCTGTATCAAGCTGATCTGGACAAGTGCGAGGGAATTTTGTGGCTTTGCTGTGACACCGCCATAAATTGGTGGGACCAGCATATATGAGTAAGGGCAACTTTTGAAAGGGGCGATTCTTCGCCGAGAGGAAATGAGACGAAAATTATGGCTCCATTACTCCACGTTTGGCATGTATTTGGACGGGAGGGATGCCAGATGCATTCGGAGTGATCAGACATTTTCAATTTATTGGGGACACTAGCAGGCTACCTACGAAATAACAGCCAAGGGAACGGCTAATTAGTGACGCTCATGAACAGACTCACGAGATTCCCACAGTCCCTATCTACCATCCTGCGAAATCACAACCAGGGGAACAGCTAATTAGTGACGCTCATGAATCGATTAACTTGCGGTGGTCCCAACGGGTGTTGACGCGATGTGACTTCTGTCCAGCGCTCTAAATGTCAATGAGAGATCCAATCTAGAGTGGGTAAACGTCGGGAATAGCTACGGCACTCCTACGCTAGCCAATTGCCTCGTCATCTAACTAGTGCGCGCACACGCGTGCGCGATCGAGGGACAACAAGCATTTGGAAATGGACGAATCTGACCTGTACAACGCGCCACATCCATGCAATGATCCACCGAAGATCCACCCTCGTTTCCTTAATAGGTGAACGGAGCCCCTGCCAACGAGAGAGAGAGAGAGAGAGAGAGAGAGAGAGAGAGAGAGAGAGAGAGAGAGAGAGAGAGAGAGAGAGAGACTGCGCAGAGCGCAAGGCAGCGCAGTGAGAGAGAAAGACTGCGCAGTGAGAGTGAGAGAGAGAGGGGCTGCACAGTGATAGAGAGTGAGTGTTGTTGTCAGTGAGAGAGAGTGAGTGTTGCTGTCAGTGAGAGAGAGAAAAAGAGTTTTTTAGGCTGAGAAGCTGCCTGTTTTTGCACGGAGTTTTGAGACAGGGGTCGATTGAGGGACATAACTCCAGGGTGGAAGGTTGAACTAATGATCAGACACCATTGGACAAAGGGGGAGTTGAAGCCAAACAAAGTGACCGTTCAGATCGTTGTTTCATGGATGAATAAACATAATGACAACCCACCTCTCACACGTGATTTTTTGGTCCGCACGGTAACTGCGACGCTCAGACCAAGCTTGGGTCCAGATTTCAGATCTGCAGGCCAGATCTGCAAATTTTATTTTATTTTATTTTTTCTCTCTCTTTTTTACAGTGTTCAGAAGGGGGCCGCAGGTCCTGCTCACAAGTAGGGTGCACGACACGCATTTTATCCCCTCAACCCCTTATCGCCGTTGAGGACCTCTGAAGCTGGCACCGCGAGTGATAGATGTCGATGCCTCTAGCTTCAACGACGAACAGGCAGCCCCTCCCCGCATTTCATCACACCGTCTTCGCAATATTATAGTAATATACCACAGATGCATGCTTATGACACTACATCGGCCACGGGTCCAGGAACGTACACGGGCACCTTTTATATGCCCGGTCCTACCCCGGGGTTCAACTTTTCCCAACCATTCAGGCCAGGGTTCAACGAACATTTTAACCCAAGCATACGAACCGGAAACCCTGCCCCCGGGATTGGAACCACGCCTAGTAGGCATACCACCCCCCCCGAACACGACAACGATGGCAGAAGCATTGCACAATACCAGATCGTCCGGGGGGATTTCATCCCCGAAAAATGACGAGCGGCATCCAACGAGCTCACAGTCGCTGCACCAAGATCGCATGTGGGATCGCAGAGGAAAAGATCTATAGAAATTCCGATTATAAGACACCTTTCGGACCCCTCCATTGGTCCAGGTCTCATTTCCTGATTTAATAAATTAAAATCACCTAGGCCTCCTCCTATTGGACCAGCACCTTCAAGGGGGAAAGGTTTGTCCTTCCCAAAAAAAGCAACTTGAAGGGTACTGATGTGCAAATGGGAAACTTACCGAGGGTCCATGCACTCCGAAAGGAGGAGGGCCAACTCAGTTGAAACCGTGGTACTATTCCCAGCAGGTGCTTGAGTAGGCTCGAGATTTGCTATTTGTAGCAAACTCCCAGGGTAACACAAGGCACTTTCTATTTGCGCATGTCCAGGCGGCAAAACAGCGAAAGCTCCGCGAGCAAACCTGCGGAAGAAGAAAAGGCTATAAGTTAGATTTCAAGATTCTTTTCGTTTCGCGCGGCGTTACCGCCCGCATTTTTCAAGGGCTGATTATTTTCTGGTAAGTTCTCGACTGAGTTTGGCCCAGGGATTGGTAACTGCTGGGATAGTTGCAAGGAAGTCTGGGAACGACGTATGCACGCTTGTTGGGCAGGGAGCTATGGTCGACCTGACATACGGTAATTGAATTCAACCAAATTAATTTAGGAAGTTCACTTTCATTTACTCACTCACCAACCTTGGGAGTCTGAGGAAGAATATGCTAAGATTAGGAATAGGATAAGAAGGTTTGAACCAAGGTCTTCGACGGAATTAGGTTTCTCCTCGGGCAGGTCTGACTGTTGTTCGACAGGCATCGTGGTATTAGGAGAAAGAACCATTCTTGGCGGAGTGATAGTTGGAAGGATTTGCAACCAGTAGGATAGCTGCAAAGAAGTCTTAAAGCGAAGTATGCACGCTTGATCGGACAGAGAGTTGAGGTTGATCCATCTATATGGTAAATTGAAATCAACCAAAATTGAGTTTAGGAAGTTCACTCACTCATCGACCTTCAGAGTCCGAGGAAGGAGATGCTAAAATTAGGAGTAGGATAGGAAGATTTGAACCAGGGTCTTCAACATGAAATTAGGTCTCTTCTAAGGTAGACTTGGCTGTTGGCATCGCGGTATTAAGGGAAAAAACCATCTTTGGCGGCAGAAGGAAGGAGGAGGGCTGCGATTAAGGCTCTGGTATCAGGAGGTTATGCCGCTTAAGTGAGGATTTCGGGCATGAATGATTATGATCTGGGAGGATCGTTTGGGTTGTCCGATTGACAAAACAAGAGAAGAATAGCTTGCGGAGCTTCTTCGTTCACTATTCGAATATTGGCCAATACAGAGCATTGACCACTAAGCGATGCTGAAGGTAGCAAACCTAGGAAGGAAGGTAAGATCTATCTGTAAGAAGAAGAGAATTGTTCCTTAAAGGTCCAGTAGTTGATTCAAGGTATAGGCGGTGAAGGTGGACTATCTCATACATAGCGGAAAGAACCGTTGCACCGGAACGAAAGAAAGTATTACTGAAAGAATCTTAGTCTTGTTTAGCGAAGGTTTATGACCACGATCTGGGCGATTTGTTAGGATCGCTCGCTAGTAAAATAAAGGAAGACTAGTTGAGGAGCGTCTCCGTTTATGCTATCTGAGTATTTACTATCACGTAGTATTTAACACTATGTGTATTGAAGGGAAGGGGAATGGTTTATCGGTAGGGAAAGGTGATTGATGCCTTAGAGGGCCAGAGAGGAATTCAGGGTATAGGCACCGAGAAGGAAGGATAATTGACACTTAGGACTTAAAGTGGTTAGGCTTGCACGGAGGAAGGCGGGCAAAAGAGAAAGGAGGGTCATTAATTTAGGCAAGTAAAGCGGAAGTATCTGCAAAAATTAGCTAATCCGGTAGGCTCTATCGTTCGATTCTAACCAATGACATTTAAAAAAAAAAAAAAAAAAAAAAAAAAGGGGAAAGAAGGAGGGAGAAGGGAAGGGGAGGCAGGGCGGGGAAAAACTCGATTATTTAAAGGAGACCTTTCCAATTTATTTCAGATGCATGCCTGCCGAAACGCTAGAAGTAGTAGGATTAGTAGTACGAGAGCATTAGTTCCGATAAGACTAGATGAGAGAGTCTTGCGAAATAGGGTGAGTCGAGTGCTCTGGGGCCTGAATCTTTCGGAGTCAGTGAGATGGCCGCCGATGGTTATGGAGGACTCTTTGGGCCGCCTCTTTGTCCTCGATAAGTCAGCAGGAACTCTCGTCCGAGCGGATGAGGCGAACCTACTTGAGAGTCTAGACTTGAACGCTATCAAAGTCTGCCGTGAGGTTTCTGACCGAGCCATTTACTTTCGTCAATTGGACACTTTGACGAGCTACCTTATTGGGAACGCCTTCTGCAATTTTCAAGCAACAATGGTAGGAGTCTCTTTCTGTGTCATCGACGTCGAGACTTGGAAGAAAGCATTCTCGAGATGGTCTCTGGCTGAGGCTTTTGCACTTTCTTCCTTCTCAATCGAACACTACAAACACCTGATGGATCTCTCTGATGAGGAATTCATGTGGTTACTGAATTGGTATAGGAGCGCCTGGGAAGTTAAGAAACTGGTCGCAAAGGCGACATTTTAGGCTTTCGGTTTTGCCCTAGCCGAATGTAATCGAGAGTCGATCGACTATTGGGCTCTGGAATTCTTAATTAAATCGTTAGTCGATTTAGGAGACGACATGGTTCAAATTTTTCGCGTTAAGAACTTCATCTTCGCAAAGATCAATAGTGCGCAAAGGGATGAGTTGGACGACCTCGAACTTTTTACCTAGCTCGGTTGTGGGGCGAGGGTTTGGATAGTTACCTTGATGGCTCGAGTGTCAGGGGTAAATCGCACTGGGCGCTTACCGGGAGAGGAAAGAGCGGCCTCGAGGACGGGTAAGAGGTAGGGTCGCTAGGCCGGATGCTCTCACGAGAATCCACCAGGCTTTCGTTGATTAGCCTGGACTGAAGGCGAAGTAGGAAGCATCACGTGATGCGCTGGGAGAGGCCTCACGATGGAGGAGAGAGGCGGTGGCGGACCCGCAATCGACTATGAAAAAACAATCGAGAGGAGGGTGGGGCTTCTCTTTTCTATTTTGCATCGTTATGAAGGCATCACACGACACTCGGGCGGTCTGATCCAGACTACTGGTCGTAGGTGAATGAGCAGGATAAGACAATGAAGGAACTTATCGCTGACATCATATCCTTCCACTGCTAGTTTGCGAAGATCTCAACCACGGGTCACTTGAACGAGCATGACTCACGCTGCACGTGAACTTTAAAGAAGGAATTATGTGGTTACGACTTGCGCTTGGACGCCATGCGCCGATGTTTGTCCTGCTAGGGTTTACCTCCTACGCAAAGTCGGATCGAAGTTCCATCGATCAATGTCTTCTAGATCGCGAAGGGATGAGGCAACGAAAGAACTCGTCACTGACAGCCTACCCACTACCGCAGAATTACGAAGATCTGAACCACGGTCTCTTAATCAAGCATGGTTCATGCCTCCTGTGAATTTTAGAGAAAGCATATTGTGGCTGCGTCTTACGCTCGGGCGCCATACGCCGATGTTTGTCCTAGTAGGATCTACCTCCAGCACAAAGCCGAATGAAAGTCTGTCGATCAATGTCTTGGATCTCGTTTTGTGTTTAGTACGCTGTCAATTATTTCAATTGTCGAACAAAGAATGAGGGATTGATTTTTGAATGTGTGTCGGACTCTTTGAAGCTTTTGAGAATGTCTGATTTGAATTAAGGCAGCACTCGGCTGTGATACTCCGACCGTCGTAAAAGTTGTTTGCTTCCATGTCTATAATACCAAATTCGGACGAATGCAAGAGGAGGTAAAATTAAGGGAAGGAGGGAAGAGGTGCATGAACATGGTTAATTAGAAAGGACAAAAGGGAGAAGGGAGAAGATGAACGCTTCTTTAATTAGGAAACTAAGCAATTAGTGAGAAGCTTTTCTTTGGGAAGTGATTTCAAGGATTTGCTATGAAACTTGTGTAGGGCAAAACTCTACTTCAAAGCTCAATCTATGAATTATGTGTTTCTCTGCCTTGCGCCTACGCCAGTCAATTCTTATTTAAAGGAAAATTTGGAATGATACCTTGCCGATCACTATGAAGAGAATATCAACTAGTCTCGATTTAGGAAAGGAAATGAGAAACATCTCAAGCCTGGGATCCGATGTCCAAGGATTTAACTAGATATCATGTGTGTGCTAACCGTAATCATTTACAATGCAAATTGGAACCTAGTTTAAAATTAAAAAAAAGGAAGAAAGAGGGAAAATTTGAAAGGATCATTCTGCAACTCCGTTGTACATTGCGCGAACCCGCAAGAAGAGAAAGGAGGTAGAAGAAGAAGAATAAACCAGGGTAGGTAGTGAAGGAAGGTTGATATTAAAACCGAACCTACCAACTTTAAACGATAAAGCGGTACTAAGGATAAGATATTTAGGAAGAAAGGAGTTGGATGACTTGATTGCCTGACTGTTACTATTAACTCTTTATCATTCTAAAGGAAATTAGCGGGATAATGAATCATTGTCTCATTGACGGGCAAAGGGGGAAATGGGACGAAGGGTTGAAGGTAAGGTGTACTAAAACTCAAGAGGACAAGAATTCCATACTCAAACAACGGAAGCCAAACCCAAACGAAGGGAACCTTGCCTTGCTCTGATCAATGCATCTCCAAAACTTTGACGCAGCGCCTGAAGCTGTGACTCTCGCCCGAAAGAACTCTATCGGCTTCGCTCTTCGTGTCAAGTTATGATATTTAAGGAACGTAGAGTGTATGGCCAAAAGAAAACTTCAAACAGAGAACTTCCAACCAGCATAATCACCTCTCACAATAAATGGCGCAGCAAGATCGATGTATTATTAATAGGTGGGACGAAAAGGGGGTGATTGAAAGAGAAAGAGAAAATCGTGCTGAACCCAAGCCCTGACTTAACGTATGTTAGAGCAAATCCTTCCGCTAGAATTAAGGCTTCAAATCCTTTAAGGATTGTCGCGACAAAAACTTCCATTATAAGACGCCTTTCGGACCCCTCCATTGGTCCAGGTCCCATTTCCTGATTCAATAAATTAAAATCACCTAGGCCTCCTCCTATTGGACCAACACCTTCAAGGGGGAAAGGTTTGTCCTTCCCAAAAAAGACAACTTGAAGGGTACTGATGTGCAGGTGAGAAACTTATCGAGGGTCCATGCCCTACGAAAGGAGGAGGGCCAACTCGGTTGAAACCGTGGTACGATTCCCACCAGGTGCTTGAGTAGGCTCGGGATTTGCTATTTGTAGCAAACTCCCGGGGTAACTCAGGGCACTTTCTATTTGCGCATGTCCAGGCGACGAAACGGCGGAAGCTCCGCGAGCAAACCTGCACAAGAAGAAAAGGCTGTGAGTTAGATTTCGAGATTCTTTTCATTTCACACGGCGTTACTGCCCGCATTTTTCAAGCGCTCCCACCCACCCCTATTTCCCACGGTGCTGGCCCTCCAGGCCACCTTTCGTAACAGGAATCTCCCCTTTAGGACCATAAAATAATCTTGTTTTGTTCGCAATCCTTTACAAATCTTGTTTGTCTTCATGAGATCCTCTGGTCAAATGAGGGCCTCGCCACACTACTCCCGACTTGGCCATTTTAGGGAGTGCAGCATGGCCACACCAGCTCCCGAGTTCAACCTGTCAGATTGAATTCGGGGGCTAGGTCCCACTTACACGAATTAAGCGATGTTGACCGTAGATAGCAAAGATCAACGGCCAGATTCTCGTAATCCGTGCAAGTGGGACCTTGCCCCGGGAGCTGTCAGAATGTGGCTCCCCAACTCACCGCCTGCAAAGCTGTTTTTTCGAGAGACCTCCTTAGCTCCTCCGAGTTTCATCCCAGATTCGGGAGTGGAGCCAGACCGGGCAAACGACTTCTGCCAGACTGCTCCACACTTATCGTGTCCATATGTTGCAAATGACATTTTCAGACTTCGAGCGTGGCCGGGTGGCGAAAGGCACTCCCAAGCGGGTTTTCACTTCCGGGAGCACTCCCGAAAAGTGTCCCAAGTGGGGAGTGGTGTGGCGAGGCCCTGAATCTCATATCTTTCAGGACTTAGGAACATCAACTTCGCAAGAAGGACACATAGAGGTTACCGAGGCTCAAAAGGCCACGAGTACCTTTTCAATGAGGGCAGGTAAATGCCCACTGAAGCAGCGTCGAACGCGAGTAGAAGGCCCGGCCAATGCGGCCGTGACTACTTTATCAATGAGGGCAGGTAAATACCCACTGAAGCAGCGCCGAACGCGAGTAGAAGGCCCGGAGGGGGGAAAATCTTCCCGGTCTATCAGCTTCTCAGTGTCCGCTTTTTCGGTTTTGTTTGTTTGCTTGTCCATGTAAGCAGATGAGCTTTGTCTGTTTGTTCCACATCATTGATTCGTTGACATCTCTGTAATTGTTGTGTACATCTCGTTCCCGTTTTTCTGTTCTGTTTTTTCTTTTTGTTCCCGTTTATGTATTTGAGTGCCCGCTGAGAGAATTGTGATCGTCATCGGCAAGATAGACACCCCATCCGAAACACTGCGTGGTGGTTGGTAGTGGTAGTGCTAATTATAGACATAGGTTACGTTGCAAGAAGTTCGCAGTCTTCTTCTCTTATTAGGTTGTGTATCCATTCCATTATGCATTGCTTTGGTGGATTCTCTTTTTGTTCTTGCTGCTCGGTTATTGCCGATTCCGAAGGGAGAAGAGAGTCGCTGCTTGATTCCTTCTTCGACGAGATTTTGGCGCGGTGTTTTTGATTCCGTTTGGTAGAACGACGTTATAACGAGCCCGACAGTTCATCGGCTTCGCTCAGCGTCTGTCACACACACACGCATCACTCTCACGGAGGGAAAAAAGAGGAGTACGGGCTGTTAAGGATCGGTGGTAGACAGGGGGGGGGGGGGGGGTGAAAATGGACAACGAGAAGAGTTGCGGGGTAGGGTCACAAAAGTGCGGGGAGAGTGTCGGGGGGGGCGGCGGCGGCTGGAGTGGTGGCGCCTCTGCAGCAGGCGATAGAGTGAAGTCGGATTTGAAGTTGCTCGGTAAAGTGTCTATGGTGGCTGCTGGCATTCAATTTGGCTGGGCGTTGCAGCTCTCTCTCCTAACGCCGTATATTCAAGAGCTCGGAATTCCTCATCAATACGCCTCCTTCATTTGGTTGTGCGGGCCGATTTCGGGGCTTTTAGTGCAACCGGTAGTGGGGGTATGGAGTGACGAGTGTGGGAGTCGATGGGGGCGTCGTCGGCCTTTCATAGCCGTCGGCGCGCTGCTGGTCGCTCTGTCTGTCCTCGTCATCGGGTACTCTGCGGATCTCGGTCATTTGTTTGGCGATAACCCTAGGCCGGGGGATCTCTCGCGCCCGCGCGCTTGCATCATCTTCGTGATTGGCTTTTGGCTCCTGGATTTGGCCAATAATACCGTTCAGGGACCTTCCCGCGCTTTGTTGGCGGATTTGGCGGGCAAAGATCCGCGCCGTGTTCGTGCGGGAAATGCCTTCTTCTCCGCCTGGATTGCCTTTGGGCAAATCCTTGGTTACTCAACCGGATCCTACGGCGGATGGTACAAAATTTTCCCTTTCACTAAGACTGAGGCTTGTGGAGAAGCGTGTGCTAACCTGAAGGCAGCCTTTGGTCTCGCCGTCGTCTTCTTGACGTTGTGTACCATCGTGACTATAGTATCTGCCAAGGAAATAGCGAGGACAAGGAGGCCAGCGGCGGCGACGGCGGAGGGGAAGAAATCCGCGGAGAAGGAAAGTGAAGCTAAGCGACAGAGCGGGAGTGACGGCAGAGGGCGGGAAACGCTGAATTCTGGTGGGAAAAACGGTGATGGCGCGAGTTTAACGACGCCCCTTTTGCAGGATTCCCGCCAGCAGCAGCAGGAAGAAGAAGATGCAAAAGAAGAAGAAGAAGAGAGTCGACGAAGAGAAGGAAGCGGCCATTGCTCGTCGGAAAACGACGGCGCGCAGCACGTCAATCTGGTGCTTCAAGTGGGAGGTCAAGAGAAGCCGGCAGCGGCGGCGGTTA
The DNA here is from genome assembly GCA_003427395.1 of Chara braunii. Taxonomy (NCBI): domain Eukaryota; kingdom Viridiplantae; phylum Streptophyta; class Charophyceae; order Charales; family Characeae; genus Chara; species Chara braunii. The sequence goes on along the minus strand of BFEA01000565.1, from coordinate 724,673 downwards.
AGTTGTCGGCAGAAGGCGGGAGAAAGGTCCACGTGGCTGAGGAAGAAGAAGAGAAATCGGATCTCTCTGTTGGCGACTTGTTTGTAATCGTTCGCCACTTGCCTTGTCAGATATGGTTCGTTCTGGCCGTGACGGCGCTGACGTGGCTGGCTTGGTTCCCTTTCTTGCTCTTTGACACCGACTGGATGGGCAGGGAGGTGTACTCTGGCAGTCCGACGGATGGCCATGTGGCTTCTTTGCTGTACGACATGGGGGTGCACATGGGCGCCGTTGGCTTGCTGCTGAACTCCGTAGTTCTCGGGCTCTTTTCCCTTGCCATTGAACCCCTTTGTCGCAAGTTCCTTTCCAGGCGCGTTTGGACCGCCGGCAACGTCCTTCTCTGCCTCTGCATGGGCGCCACGTATGTCGTTACGAGAGCGGCCAAAGAGCCCATCGCGCTTGATGAGAGCGGCAATCCCACGGGCCCGCAGATGTGGGTGAAAGTGACAGCTGTCGTTATCTTCGCGCTTTTGGGTATCCCGCTTGCGATCACTTTCAGTGTGCCTTACTCGATGATGGCGGTGCATACGACGTCGATGGGTGGAGGTCAGGGACTGGCCATGGGGGTATTGAATCTCGCGGTGGTCATCCCTCAAATGGTCGTCTCCTGCCTCTCGGGTCCATGGGATGAGTTCTTCGGCGGAGGGAACGAGCCGGCGTTCTTTGCAGCGGGGATCTTCGCGTTGGCGGGCGCCGTTGTCGGGGGGCTCGTCTTGCCCAACCCGCCACCATCGCCTGAACAGAAATCGCGCGGCAAAAAGAGGTCCAACTCTTTTCTCACCCTTTCCGTTGTGTGATGGGGCCAAGAGCAAGTAGAATGTTTGATTATGTAGGGAGTCGTTTTTCGCGCTTGCTGTCGGGTGTGTGGAGAAAAACTACACGGCGAGCAAGAGCATTTCTCAATGGTTATCTCCAACCGAAGTGGTATGACCGTATTACGAAATAACAGAAGCTGCCTCGGCTGCCTCGTCCTTGTTCCTTGTCTTCCATCACCCGTTCGCTGTCCACGACATATGTCGACGAGTCAGAGCCCGTCGATCTGAAGATGCGACTGACCGCTCTCTGAGCGATCGCATGTGTAATTGATTTGTAAGACTGGGTGCGTGAGAGGGGAAAGGTGTGTACGAGGGGGATTGGGATACAGACGCTGGGTGCATTTGTACGTGTAAGAGAGAGAGAGAGAGAGAGATAGAGATAGATAGACACAGAGAGAGAGAGAGAG
>BFEA01000565.1:656896-681252 GCA_003427395.1 Chara braunii | reverse complement strand
GCAAGCGGTTTGGAGGCAGCAACCAGCTTGCACTGCATGATCATCGGGAGGCTGACGATCAGTCCTATGCGGATGATCTGCCTCTAGATGACGATCTAGAGCCRGACTCCGATACGSGCTGTTYCACATCAGCCATTGAGTGTGACCGAAATGATGATGAAAAACTTAATGCATTTAGAAAGACTGCTTCAAATAAGGGGCCTAACCGTGGTTCGGGTAAGGGAACTGTCTTACACCTTCCCAAAAATGTTAAGATCCCTGAGAAACCGGAGGACGCTTCTACCAAGCCTTGGGAAGCCCTCCGCATCAGCCAAAAAGAATGGGAAAGAAGGTCCAAACTGCGCGTATGCTTGCATTGTTCAAAGCCTGGGCATGCTGTGCAGGATTACTATCGTCTTCAGGGAAACAGGCAAGGGGCGTAGAGAAAACATTAACACTCTCTACAACAAGAGAAGCTGAGCAGTCAGTTGCAGGCCCCTCCGAGGAGCCTGAATCTGATCAGCAGCGTGCTCTTGAAGCCCGAACTAACGCTGATTCCAAGGCTGAGACAGTCCGAGTGTTATACACTGAGCCTTGGGAGGAGTCTAAAGAGGTCGACCTCCACGCCCACATGGAGCATTGGCCGCAGCTCAAGCAGCAACGCTGTGTCCAAGGGAGCGTGGAGCTGACTTTCTTTAAACTGCTCATGAACCGCCGATACATCCGCGTGCTGATTGACAGTGGTTCGACCACTAACTTCTTCTCTCCGAACGGGATTCGTAAGGCGGGCCTGAGTATGAAGCAAGTGGAACTGCAGAACCCTTGCCGGACTCAGGTGGGCAACCAAGAGGTTGTCACTTCCACTCATGCTGTCAAAGGTGTGCGCATCGCCTTTGACAAAGACCGCACTGTCACACACGAGCTGAATTTCTATGTCTTGGATAAGTGTCCTTTCGACGCGGTCATTGGCTTGGGCTGGCTAAAAGCTCATTGCCTAAGGACCATGTGGGCGAACAATCAGTTCGTGGTACTTGATGCCAAGCGGAACGAGCGTACCGTCTTACTAGATGAGACGCGCGAGTCCCCTGTGACTCTTCTAAGTGCTAACAAATTCTGCAGATCAGTGCGCAGGCGCAAGGAGGCTGGGTTTGTACATATAGCTCTTGTAAAGCCTTTCCATGTGCCTTCTACTTTTCCTGCATTTTCTACCTCTGAAGGTAACTCTACCTCTACTACTTCTACTTCTGTTCCACCTACTTCTGCTGTAAATGATCGATCTAGTGCGGAACCAAATATTTCGAAACTGGTTGTAATTGTTGTAAATTCCCAATCTGATTTTCTCTCCCCTGATGAGAATCATCCTCCACCAGAAATCCCAGCGAACATTCGTCATCTGTTAGATCGATTTCCTGAGGTATTGGCTGAACCCCGCAGAGTTCCCGAGCGTCCAGTCAAGCACAAAATCGAGATAATAGAGGGAAGTGTTCCTCCAAAGGGCTGTGTCTACCGTATGGGACAAGGCGAGTTGGAGGAGCTACGGAGACAAATTGATGACATGATTGATCGTGGATGGATTAGGCCTAGCGAGTCTGAGTTTGGCGCACCTGTTTTGTTTGTGCCGAAGAAAGGAGGCAAACTTCGGATGTGCATTGATTATCGTGGTTTGAACCGAATCACAAGGAAGAATGCCTACCCTTTGCCTCGTATAGATGATCTGTTGGATGCGGCCGGTGGATGCAAAGTCTTCTYYRAGATCGACCTCAARTCTGGCTACCACCAGATTGAAGTTGATCCGAGCGACCAGCACAAAACTGCGTTCAAGACACGTGATGGGCTGTACRAATTCATCGYTATGCCCTTCGGCCTTACGAACGCACCAGCCACATTTYARTCYYTCATGGACRAGGTACTCCGCYACCAACTTAAYAGGTTTGTGGTTGTGTATCTTGATGRCATTCTGATTTTCAGCAAGTCCATGGAGGAGCACGTCAAGCATCTCGAGGAGGTCTTGCAAGTCCTCAAAGACGCTCAACTGCACCTCAACTTGGAGAAATCTGAGTTTGGCAGGGACAGCGTTATCTACCGTGGGCACCGGTTGTCTGCAAGCGGTCTTGAGCCGGAGGCAACCAAGGTTGTGGTCATTCGCAACTGGCCTCAACCGGCGAATGTACGCGAGCTGCGTTCTTTTCTTGGTTTGGATTCTTACTACCGGAAGTTTGTGCCTAAGTTCTCTGTCATTGCTCACCCACTCTCACGCCTGACTAGTAAGAATGTTGCCTATGGGTGGTGTGAAAAGTGTGAGACTGCGTTCCAAGCCTTGAAAGAGGCTTTGGTGAGTCATCCTGTGCTCCGCATTGCGGATCCCAACCTCACGTTCGTAGTTACTACGGACGCGAGCCAGTTTGGGATTGATGCAGTGCTGCAACAAGATGATGGCGATGGTCTGCGTCCGCTTGAATATTACAACAAACGCATGCCCAACCACAAGGTAGCCACTTCCACATACATGCGGGAGCTCTACGCCCTGCGCGAGGCGCTAACGCATTGGAAGCACTACCTCTTGGGTCGCCACTTCAAGGTCTATTCAGATCATCAGACCTTGCAATGGATTAAGACACAAACTGATCTCTCTCCAACTCTGACCCGCTGGCTGCATGACATTGATGTTTTCAAATTTGAACTAAAACATAAGAAAGGCTGCTATAATCGTGTTGYTGATGCTCTGTCGCGCCATCYCGAGTATTTGACTTGCCTTGTGGACTCGTACGACCTCCGGAGGAAACTGAAGGAGGATCTGGTCGAGCACACTGCCAAGGATCCGAACCTTAGTCCCATCCTTGAGCAGCTCAAGGATGACCCCAACAGTCAGCCTGATTTTCATGAATGCGAGGGTCTTGTGTTTCGCCGGTATGGAAAGTTTGACCGTTTGTGTGTACCCAACCATGCGCCTCTCCGAACTCACTTCTTGGATCTGGCGCACGGTCGGAGTGGACATTTTGGCTTTGAGAAGACTTATGGAAGTCTTCTGCAACAATTTGACTGGCCAGAAATGAAAGGATCTGCTTAGAAATTTATTGTTGAATGTCAAGTATGCCAAAGGATCAAGGTTCACATGCATAAGCCTTATGGCCTACTGAGACCTCTTCCCATTCCCGATGGACCCGGCAAGTCGATTTCCATCGACTTCACGAACATGGGAAAGGTAAGTGAGGCTGGGAATTCGCAAGTCATGGTCATTGTGGACCGCTTCTCCAAATTTCTGAACTTGATTCCTCTCCCTCCTCATGCCCTGACTGAACTTGTCATATAAGAATTTCATCAGCAGTACATTCTGCAGTCCGGCGTCCAGAAAACTATTGTGAGTGATCGGGACACCATATTCATCAGCAAAGATTGGAAAGACTTCACATCTCAGATCTACGACATCAAACTGAACAGGACTTCTGGTCGACACCCCGAAGCCAACGGATTGGCTGAGGAGATCAACCAGACTGTCATCCAATTGCTTCGCGCACTAATTGTTCCAGATCAGAACACGTGGGACAAGGAATTGCACAAAGTGAAGGGGCTGTACAACAACTCCATTCACTCTGCGATTGGTGTAACACCAAACCATTTGCTGTATGGATAGCCGATGCGTAATCCCCTCTCCTATCTGTTCCCTGAACGGTCACCTGGGCTGATGCCCGACATGCCTGGCTACAATGCCAAGTACGCACGCTTGCTCAAAGTTGCTACAGCAACTATGAACAAGCGCCAGCATGCCATGATCAAACATGCCAATAAGCGGCGCAAAGAAGAAAAGTTTAAAATAGGGGATTATGTTTGGGTAAAAATGTCTGAGTTTTCTGATGAAGAGGGCATATCACGGAAGCTTCTTCCACTGTACTACGGCCCTTGGCAGATTCTGAAGGTAGTCGGGGATGATTTCGGTCCTTCGTATGTGATTGACGTGCCTCCTCATCTGCGCACGTATCCAGTCTTCCATGCCTCCAAACTGTTCCCACACATTGATGATGAGACTTTTCCCTTCCGTGATCCTATGATACCTCGCCCTATTGACGGCGGCCATGAGATTGACAGAATCGTTTCTCACGAGGGGAGAGGAAGGAACAGACAGTACAAAGTTAATTTCCTCTACCACCCGTTGAACGAATTCTTCTGGATCGAACGGAAAGAACCGATAAAGAGTGCTCCACGTGTTGTGAACGCATATGAACGACAGATTGTTGACGGCCAGACCACTAAGTTTGCTGCAAAACTCACTCCGTTCGGACTCACTAACACTCTCTTTTTGATCTATGCCTATGACGCCTTCTGTGCCGACTCTGACTGAGTTACTCGCTCGAAGGGACCTCGCTCCACTCACTAACACTCTCTTTTTGATCTATGCCTATGACGCCTTCTGTGCCGACTCTGACTGAGTTACTCGCTCGAAGGGACCTCGCTCTCGAGAGGGGAGTAATGTAATGACCCGCTCAAAACACACACAAAGAACACTGCTGATTTCTGGGATTTGCCAATGGAATGAATGCCTTGCTGTGATTCCCGCATTCTGCTGTGGTCCCAAGTCTGTGTGTGTGCGTGTCTGCTGGTTTGCATGCCTGTCTGAGTGCTTGCCGGATGTGTGTGTGTGCGTGCCTGCTGGGTTGCATGCCTGTCTGAGTGCTTGCTGGTTGGGTATGTGTGTAACCCGCCAGGGTACTTGTTGGTTGCAAGGCCCACCGGGCCGGTACTTACCTGTGGTCGTGACTTTGGAGGGTTGCAGGGGGATAAACATGCCGATAGCGGGGAGTAGGCCCACGACACTTAGAGCATCTGGGGAAAAACACTCAAGTAGCAGGTAGGCCGAGCAGAAGAAGACAAAARGTTGGCATTTTTAGAGGCCCAGTGGCGGTAGGTTAGAGGTAGGCTGGTACCAGTCCGAGTAGCCCGGGTCTAGGGCCTGTGCGGACAATAACAGAGCCTGCAATGATGTTTCCCTCCAAAAGGGAGGAGGTACCAGTTGCTGGGAGGCCGCTTGGCCTAGGAAGTCACCGCCCAGGAGGCCGGTATGCCGCTATATCTTCAGGAAGAGCGATGAGCTCTTCCTCATTTGCGGTATGCAAGGATTGGCGACATGCTGCTGGAGCGCAGCGCTGGTCTGAGGCAGTGCTGCTTGGAGGTGAAGGTCTGCTGGGGCTCAGCCTGGCTATGGCGAGCACCCCAGCTTGAAGGAGGAAGAAGGGGGACATGGTAGGAGAGTGGTAGGGCACTTACCTGGCTATGGTGGACACCGTCTTCATTACCTTGTTGGGCGCTGCATCTGGAAGGCCCCAGTTGGGGTAACGCTGCACCAGGGCAGCTCGAGGCAGAGTCAGGCATAGCGGACCAAGTCAAGCAGCGACATAGCTGCTTTGAGTTGTCKTTCGGKCATCAGGGCAGCATCATAGCTGCCTTCCRGTAGTCCGCCATGGCCTATGCTTGAGAGAAGAGGTTGAAGGAGGGAAGACATAGCCATGGTGGACTTGTTGTTGTTGTTGTTGTTGTTGAGAGTTGAGTCAGCAGAAAGGGGGAACTTCGGACATTGATTCTGGTTCATCCATTCATTGTTATTATTATTATTATTGAGAGAAGAATAAGATTGGTAAAGAGAAGGAAGAAGGAGGAAGGTGGAGAGAGAAGGGGGGAATTGTCATTGGTCTTGCTGGTGTACTTCTTCTTCTTCTTCTTCTTCTTTCCTCTGATATTTTTCTCTTTGCAAGTGTTTTCATTTCTTTCGCAATTGGGTGGCATTGTCTTTCATTGTGAATTTGCACTTGGAAAATGACCAGGATCGTAACAAAAGTTAGTAAATGAGAAGTTAGTAGAGAAAAGCTTGCGCGGGGATATGGCGGAGTGAGGGAAAAATGAGTGAGAGAAAGGCATGTCTCGCTTGGTTGTGGGTGAATTTGAGCAGGGGAGAACTCGTTTTAGGGATATTTGGGCGGTGCGAACAACGTGGAGGTGTTAGTTTTACCCATAGTTTGGTGATTTGGCCGGGCTCGGTATTGGGGGCTGTGCTCGGGAAAGAAACTTTATTCTGGCAATGTATATTTCTGCGTTTTAGCAGAAGATTCATTCTGATTTTGTAAATCCTATTGATGGAAGTAGTGTGAGGCGACCCGCAGAGGAGGCTAACCTGTGGGCGGTGCGTTGCTCAATCATTAGGAATGCTATCTTCCCATCTCTCTGCACGATTAGCTCAAAGGCAATGTATGTTTTCGTGTTTGAGCGGAACATTCCTTCAATTTCGCTCTTATTAACAATAGAAGTAGCCCCCTCCCTAAATCTCTGCGTGAGCGACATTTGCATCTGACAACTCTATGGTCCATACTTACCTGGCCGGGGCGTCTCAGCGATCATGGAGGCAAACAGTAGACTGGGGGTTAAACGGAGGAGCAACCATGATCGGACTGGGATGCACACAGGGCAATCGTTAAGGAAGGGGAGAGGTTCGAGAAGAAAGAAAAGGGTAAGTACAAATTTGGGGAGACTCGTTCTCGTTTCGTACATTCGGGGAGGAGTTTAAGAGCGGGGCTGTTGAGGGCTTCTGCGTGTTCGACATACTGGCGGAATACCTCTATTCTGCCCATTTCGAAGCTCGAATCGGTGAGCTCAGTGTGGGTACGGGTCAGTGGACGTTTTAACCGTGAGGGAAGGGAACGAGGCAATGTACTTACCAGAGGAGACAAACGGTGTGGGAAGAACCAGTAGTAGAGCTACGATGCCAAGCTGGGAGATGCCGAGAAACGAGGTGCTTTGAAAGATGACCTGCTGGACACAGACTGAGACACCGTTTGAATTTTTAGTTTTTGCTCCCAGAGCTTACGCCTTACTGAGTTTCCCGTTGATGATGAGCTCTAAGTCTGTGGCAAAACTGCAACTGTCACCCCGTGTTTTCCTGTCGGTAGGACTTCCAGTTCGGACCATTGTGACCGTTCGAACGTAAAGTGGGCCGCTCAAACTGGAGGTGCGACAACAAAAAGGGGCAGCAACAGAGTTTGAAGGCTTACCCTTAACCGAGGCACTACTAAGTCCACTGAACAGAGTAACGGAAGAAAGGGAAGCTGCAGGCGGGGTGTAAACTCGGACCCTTACCTGTAGATTGGCGCGTTACTCTTTCCCGATGACTAGAAGTGGCGAGGAGAAGGCCCGCTAGCCTGCATGCTGACGTATTTGGTGGTGCGCGAAGTGGCTGGAAAAAAGAGGTCGCGATATCGCAAGCGTACTGATGGCCTGAACACTCCAGGTCCTGAGCCGGAGCTTGTTGAAAGGGAGGTCAACGAATGACGTTTTGACGTCGTTCACCTCGGCTGATCAAGCAATTGCGAGTTTAGGCCACCATTGCGGGGCCCTCAGGCGTATAAAGATTACGAGGCCCTCTTTTGGGAGTTGAGTCCCTCTCCTGTATCTCGGAAGTCTGAAATCCCTATCTTCTGCCCTTCTTACTCTCAGTCTAATCCTGGTTACGAGAGGAACGCGGCAGGTGGGATTGCAACCCGTAGGACCGCAGCAACACTCTGTGGGGAGTTTGCCCACCGATTGCGGGAACTCTGCCGGAACTCAGGAGGAGTTATGGAGGCAGGGAACTGAAAGGTAACCATTGTTTTCCCTTTATAAACCCTGTTATAACCCCTATCTGTACTCCTTGTTATGCTTTGACTGAATATACTGAGTGCACCCCTATTTTGACTTACGTTTGATTTTCAGGACAAAACTAGACTTAGTCTAAGTAAAGGAATGTATGAGCAAAGTCAGTTTCAGTTTTTGTTGTTTGACTGAAAACAGATTGTGGGGTTGCATGTGGGGGGAAGGATGGGAGAAAGGAAGTATTGCATGTGTTTGACTGGGTCAACCAAAGGCTGGGTCAGTTCCATAAGTTTGGGAAGGTCTTGTGCTATGTTCATTTTGAATTGCCTGGAGAACCAGACATGTTCCATAAGTTTGGGTGGTCTGGTTGCTCTGACTTGTGAGGACCGACTGTGGATGACTTTCAGGGGCCAATCATGTTTCATAAGTTTGGGTGGCTTGGTCGCCTTGTTTACTTTGGGTTGTTGTCAGTTTCTTTAGTTTCTGAGCGAGGAGGTCTGAGCATGTTCCATAAGTTTGGGTGACTCAACCTCTTCCTGTTTTGGTTTTGTGAGAAATGAACCAGGCTGAGGACCAAGACATGTTCCATAAGTTTGGGTGGTCTTGGTCCAACGCCACGCCCATGCAGGAACCAAAAGGCTACAATTTGACTATAGTTTATTACTATCCTACTTATAAACAGGCTAGTCAGACAGGGTTCCATAAGTTTGGGTGGTCTGACTATAGCTTATCATCAACTGAAGAGAGTACTAATTAAAAATAGACTTGTGGTACGAAGAGGCAAGCTGAATCTTGAGTTCAAGATGATCGGTTATGCTACCTCAAAAGACTAAGTACAGACAAATATATATAATTGGAATACTTAAATGATTCGGGGCGACTAGGGTGGCCTAGTCATATGCTCAAAGAAGAGAAAAGTTGGTGTGCCCTGTGTTTGTGTATACTCCATGGTTAAGCTAGACATGTTCCATAAGTTTGGGTGGTCTAGTTTTATGCCCTATGTAAGTTGGTTATAAAGGGAAGAATCATTGTGAGACTATGAACTATTGTTTGATAAGTTGATTTTTGGGAGGTGAGAGTATTTACTTATGTCGTTGTATTTTAATTGATAGGTAGTTGCTTTAGTTGCTCGCCACGTGCTAGAGCCATAGGAGCTAGTTTCAAATTCCTGCATTTTCTGAGCTAAGTTTTCTTTACTTAGATCAATTTTTGCATTTTCTAGGATTTTTTATTATACTTGGTCTTGTATAAATCTTGGTAAGCCACTTTCTCTACGGGAAGCGCTGCCGAAATTTCTGCAAATCCAAAGAGCTAGTCAAATTTTGGTTTTTTTAAGTTTTACTTGTCTAAATTTTATACATGACTTAGTAAAAATTTGGAAAGTCTCATTTTGTAAAGGGAGTATTGTCCAAATCTTTGTTAATTTAAGGAGTTAGACAAATTTGACTTTGAAAAGTCAAAGACCATTTCTCTTTTCATATTCGGGCTGATATAAATCTTGAAAAAACACTTTTCCTACGGGAAGTGATGCCGATATTTTCTTAGTTTAAGAGGAGATAAAATATATTTTGACAGGTGACGATTTTGGCAATCCACTCTATATAGAGGAGATTCTGCCAAAGTCTACCTTTCTTTGGGCAGTGACTTAGAGGTTGACTTAGACTTAGTTTGTAGAAGGATCTTGGGTGAGGATGTGTTATGGAGCTGTATTCTCCATACACTTAGGACTTTAGCTTGGGGATTGGTATGTCTTGTGTTACATGTCTTCTTAATTGATTGATTCATGATTTGGGCTAGACTCAGATTGGTCCTACAAGGATCATCTTCGGTTATCACTGATAACAGGTCGGTTGCCGATTCGTCGGTTTAAGATTCAACTCCAATTCACTCCTGCCGCTCAACCTAAAGACTTTAGCCTTGTGATTTGAACTGTTTTATTGTGTTTTCACCCGGACTTTATTTTTGAATGACCATTTAAAGAAAAGTACTGAGTATTTTATTTTGAGAGTTGCATAAAATGTGAGGCTTGTATGGCTAAAAGCAAGGGGTGTGAGTGCAGAGAATGGTTGAAGTTGACCCCTTGTAATGCATAAACTTTTGGTGGGATTTTTGATGTGATTACATGTATGTTTGGTGATTCGGACTTTGAATCTGACTGCCTGCGCTCATATATATATATATATATATATATGTATATATATGGCTGAGAGGAGTCCTACTGTGACTGTGACAAGTGATCGTCCTATATTAATAACATTTTATATATATATGTGAATACTTATGTCTCGAGTGTTTCGAGCGGCCTACTGTGACCGCACGTAAGGGTTGAACAAATTATGTTTTCAAGATAAAAGGGACTTTCCCTTTTAGCCTTTGCTTTTTAGGATTTCTACGGTTGGACGTTGTAGTCCGTGGCAGCCATCAAAGTCAAACCCCTTGATTTCTCTCCAGGCCCCAGATAGTGGAGCTGGCCTCCAGGGCAATTAGAGACGATTGCCACCACAAGTATGAACCTGTATACCACCCACTCTCCGCAGGGTGCAGAAGAGGGTGTGGTTCTCAACCGCACTTGGTGGTTGTCCAACGTCGAGAGTTTATCCCTCAAGGCGTGTGTCAGCCGACGCTTGAGTGTCGAACGCGACCCTCGAGATTAATGAGGATCGCCTGAGTATGTGTACTACATGGTATGCCATCATTGCGATTGCTTGCGTACGCTTGCATTGCGAATCGATATGAGTTAGCCCTGCGTCCGCGCGGTTTTATACTAAGTCTCGCGTGCGACGCCTATCCGATTTCCGCATCGGAAAGTTATGGGATGGCTACTAAAAGACTAGGAGTGTTGTCGCGTTGTTCGTTCAGTATCGTTCTGTATATTTATATGTACGTGCGTGTGTGTGTGTGTTTGTATTTTTATGTTCTTTATAGTGGTGTGCGCGTGGCGTATGGGATGCGTCCTAGTCGACCGGCGACGAGTTGCGCTTGGGACCTCAGCCCCGCAAGGTGCCGGTTCGCGTGCGGGGTCGATAGAGGTGTAATACCGCGCATACCCCCTATGCTACAGCGAACGAGAAATGCCCTCGGTTGGTCCACCTCTGTGATTGCAACTGATTAACTTTTATAATGTGGACTGGTAGCTCGGTAGGGATACGCCCACCGAAGGGAGGTAACAACTCCCGTAAGGTGGAGGTAAGTCATGCCTCGCGTAGGCCCTATCCTGTTGTAGGGACTCGCGAGAGGTATGGCTGGCGCACTCAGCCAAAGCGGCTTGCGGAAGCTCCATGTATCTTCGCGACGAGGATTTAGACCAACTTCTGCGTGATGCGGCCGGGAGGGTCCCGCGCTGCCTTGTGTGGTGCCGGACCGATGCGCTCGACATCGTTCTCCATTGAAACTCAACATCTGTCTTTTGCATTTGTGTTATTGATAATTATGCCCACAGAGCTGGGTTGTATACATTGCCCAAACTGCAATTCGAAACTGTAGGGATTAATTAGCAGGAGGTCAATCCTTCCCGGCGCAGGGAAGTAATCAATGCCCCCTGACAGTTTCACATGATAATGCACATTGGATACTAGACTGGACGCTCAGATCATACATCTCTCATCATTGATAGTGCTATGCTTTTAGGCTTGATTCATAAAAGGTCATATACATCATATAGTGCTTAGGATTTCGTGATTATACTTCGATAGATATAGAATATGGACATATGTAGATAGTTTCTGCCTGTTGGACGTTGTTATTCAACACGATATAGGGATGCTGGACCCGTTTTTCAGCAGATACAAATCACATCACTATAATACACATCACATCATGGTTAGGGTTTCGGTCGATTGGGAAAAAGAAGAAAAAAAAAAAAAATGGCCATAGTGCAATTATTATAAGTTATAACTCATTTTTATGACTCCCGTGTATTCTCCACCCCCCCCCAAAAAAAAAAAAAAGATTGCGCACTTTTAGGCACTTTGTTTCGCCAGCTGGCAAAAAGGATCGCTTACGTTCTCCAATCATCAGAAAGAGCTGTTTCGCTTTGGTTTCTGCAGAGGCTAAGAAACGCCAGCGTGCGTGCCTACCGTCTTCACCCCTTGTGCGTGCCTACCGTCTTCACCCCTTGTGAGTGCCTACCGTCTTCACCCCTTGTGTGTGCCTACGGTCGGCACCATATCTGTGCTTTGTTGTCAAATCTTCTCCAATTCAATTTGGCTTAATAGACTAAAGAGACTTTTTCGAGCTTGTCCACTTACATTCTTGCATGGATGTCTGTTTGCACACTTCATGTCTGACTCAAAGGAATTGCGCACTTTGTTGTCTCTCAGATCATGTCGGCAAGGCAAAGCAACATAATCCCTCAACTCCACTACTGTTCGTCGTCCGAGTCATGAATCCCTAGCTACAATGATCTGATTCAGGAGAAACCCTGACATCCACAGAATAAAGGTCCGTGGGCCCCTCCCCACCAATAGATTGGAGTCAACAGGCGGCCTACTTGGGGTGGGTGCTCGTATCACTTTCCCTGGTGAGTTAAAAAAAAAAAAGGGTGCGTGGGCCCCCCTAACTTTACTCCTATTACCTCGACTTTTTTCTAGATGATCTCATAGCTGAGAAAAAAAACTGGCGAATCACGGATGCAGGCTCTTGCACACACCCTGCATCTTTTTGCCCCAGTACCTGAAGCAGTACTTCCTGAAGGAACGTTAAACTGCAAGTTCAACCGAAGCAGAAAAAAAAGAAAAGAAGAGAAAAAAAAAAATAGTAGGTTGCTTACTGGTTTACACGGTAAGAACTTTTTGATTCGGGCCTGGGCTGGTAGAAGCATTTCTAGTCCGATGAACTACAGGCCCGTACGTTTCCTAAAATCGTGGCTTGATAACAGGCACGATTTTAGGAAGTACTGCTGGTTTAAACTTTAAACCACTAGCGTGTTTGCCGGACATTTTCTCTAACACGTGTGCATGCACCTGCAAGTTTTGGCCACAAGAAGCTGGAGCGGCCCCACCCAAAAGGAGGCCCATGCCGATTCGCCTTTTTCTGGCGCACAGGGCATTTCCAAGCTAAGCTTGTGAAAAAGAGGCGTTTCCAGCCTTGTGAAAAAGAGGCTCGGAAGTACCAGTGGTTTAAACCACCAGTACCTACCGGTTGGGCCGGCTGTTGAGTTAACGAGGAACACGAATCGGCCTGCCCATGCGGTCCAAATTCATTCGAGGCCAAGGAGTACAAAAAATGTGGTAGGTACTGGTAATTTAACTGGGAAACCAAGACGGAAGGGTAGTGGTCACACCCTCGAGGCAAGGTCGCCTCCCCYCCCCCCCCCCCTCTGTTGAGGCACTGGTTGCATGGAAGTGCAAAGTGGAAGCCATCAAAATTCCTGGTGTCGAACCGACTTCGACGAGACCACCAATAGATCATGTGCAGGTGGTCGTTGAAGTTCTCAGCGGCCTTTTGCTCGTGATCTAACAAGTTGTTGCAGGCTTGCAAAGCTCGTAGACGGAATGTGGTTGGGAGTTGTGGTGGCCCTTCCACCTTTCTTGCCAGGGATGTGTTCCTTGCCTTCATTGGCCGAGATCCGGAGCTAGCACTGTTACTTGGAAAAAGATGTGTCCAAAGCAGACCTTTGGAAAAAAGGAGATAGCAATCAAACAGATGGTGCGATGGGCACGACACACGCGGGTAATTGGCAGTTTTTTGCAGACATAATTAGACCAAAAAAAAAAAGAAAAAAGAAAAAAGATACACATAGTTAATGTTCGGCCACCCAGTTGAAAACCGCTACCTTCTTCATCCAAATACAACGGTCATTATAGTTGTATTTAGGGCATCTTTTCAGTCTAAATACAACTACGATGACCGTGCGGCGTGCCTTGTATTTGGGGGAAGAAGGTAAATACTGCTACTTCCAGGCAGCCTCTGCCTTCTTTTTACCTTTCTTCCTTTGCTTTAGTTTTATTTTATTTTATTTCATTTTTTTGTTTTCCTACCTTCTCCTTTCTTTTTAAGGGAAAATTTGTCTGGCGCTCCTGTAATTTGCGTTATTTCCTGTCGCGCCCCTCCGACGGCTGATTTACCCTGTCGAGCCCCTGGGCCAAAAAATATTTTCTGCAGACCCTTGTCGGTAGTGACCACAACTTTCCAGGACGCCCTCCTTGGACTGACGGTCGGGCCCTGTGCCATATGCCCTCATGACGGGCAGCCATCTTTCTGCAATGCCCCCCCAGCCGTGAGGCACCACAAAGTCGCATTTCCATCAGGCCCTGTGCCTTATCGTCCGCTTCCCTGCAAGTGTGTGTGTGTGTGTGACACAGAGAGAGAGAGAGAGAGAAAGGGTGAGTTGGTGACTTTCTCTCTCTCTCTCTCTCTCTCTCTCTCTCTCTCTCTCTCTCTCTCTCTCTCTCTCTCTCTCTCTCTCTCTCTCTCTCTCTCCGTTGGTTTATCGAAGTTACGAAGCGTAGGGTCATGATGGCCGTGTCTAAAATGACAGTCATTATAGTTGCATTTTGGGCAACTGTCATAATGATTGTACACACGGCCATCATGACCGTATGTTTCGGAACTTTGATAAACCTACCTTGGGCAAGCGCGCGCGCGCGCGCGAGAGAGAGAGAGAGAGAGAGAGAGAGAGAGAGAGAGGGCTGGAACGTTGTACAGTCCACCAACCAGCCATAGGCGCGCAGCACCATCACAACACCCCTCTCCTCCTTCATCATCTTCTTCCATAGATCGTAACCTTCAGATGAGACGAGATACTGACTTGCAAGACCCAACGCCTGCCCCCTGATTTTCGTCCCAGACTTCTTCTTTCCCACCTTGATTTCATCGAGGTCGCCGTTGCCCTCGTCGTTGACTCAGACTGTCCACCACTAACATCCTTTCGTTTGTCGGAAGAGGGAGCCGCCCCTGCATCTGGGAAAGCAGTAGAAGGTGTGACAGTTGTGGACGACTTGGCAGCAGACGCCCTCTTGGCAGCTGATGCCGTGACAGCAGCTGATGAGGCAGCAGACGATGACATAGCAGCAAATGGCTTGGTAGCAAATGGATTGGCAGCAGATGACGTGGCATAAGATGACGTGGCAGCAGATGACATAGCAGCAAATGGCGTAGTAGCAAATGGCTTGGTAGCAAATGGACTGCCAGCAGATGACGTAGCAGAAGATGAAGTGGCAACAGATGACATAGCAGCAAATGGCTTGGCAGCAAATGGTACCAGTAGGGGCATCTCGAAAATTTTCCTGCTGGCTTTTAAAGGCCATCCGGTAGGGGCATCCTGCAAATTAGGGACCGGTGCCGGTAGGGCCGTAACGAAAAGATTTGAGGCCCAAACGACACCGGGGTCTAATGGAAAATTTGAACCCTGCTCAGAGGGGCGCGGCAGGGTAAATCGGCCGTTGGAGGGGCGCGACGCAAAATAACGCAAATTACAGGGGCGCCAGACAAATTTTCCCTTTTTTTTTAATCCTTTTATATGTTTAAGGGGGCCCAGTGCCCAAGGCACAATACAATGTAACAGAAAAGCTCCACATTCAGGGGGCCACAAGGTCTCATGCTGCTGCAATGACTTGCTGATTCTGCAGCCTGCAGCCCGTTGAACCGAGGCTGTAACATAGTAGGACAGATTCATAATTTTGTTTCTTCTGTGTACTAACTGGCAGACCAGCCTGTGGGGAAATATGTGAGGGACATATTTGTGAATTGTAAAATCTAACAGACCCGCACTAATCCTATTTCCTTATAGTCACCCTAACTGCGAATAGCAGGCCCGGGCTACCACGTGGACAGACAGGCCTAAGGGCCTAAGCTGATAGACTGGTCCTATAGCCTTTAGCCGAGTAAGGGGAGGCCCTAGAGGCCGAAGCTGAAACGGTACCGGTCGGTCCAGTAGGTTCGGTCTAGGTCGAGTCTAGGCTAGAGTAGATCTATTAAGAGAATGGGGGAGTCTGTTCAGGGCTTTTGACGGTTGGCATTTTTGCAGATTGCTACGGCACAACGCGTGAACTGGAGTGGTGACAGCTTCAGCGTTGAGGAAGACAGACATAGCCAGACGCTCGAAGTGTCGGCCATAGCTGGGTCCTCTGCTGTTCTCTGGCAGCACGTGGGGCTGCTCAGAGGTGTGGGCTATCAGAGGTCTGCTGGGAGTTCGAGAAGTTGGTGCCCTGTCGAACCCTCCTCAGGAGTAGGGTTCCAGGTAGTGGCACTGCAGCCATAGCTGAGGCTTACATCCTCAGAGATCTCCTTTGTCAGGAAAGGTGGCGCTGCTGCAGATCTTCACCTGTGAAGTCATCTGGCACTTCATCTTCATCAGGAATTGTGGCGATGGTCTTCTTCTTCATCATCTGAGAGGCGCTTGGCCTCAAAGGCCCGTTTCAGGGTGGCGCTTCCCTCTGGAGGCAGTATCTGGGTGGCGCTGGTTGTTTCAGGGGTTCTGGGGTAGTAGATAGCGGTTACTCTGGGTTGGGGGAGAAGCGCTGCTCATTCCTGAGCAGTGCGCCATGTTTCTGAGACTATTATGGCAAAGACAGTTCTCTGGGTTTAATAAACAGTGTGGATACTGTGTGTGGACTATCCTTGCTTCATTGTTTTCTGGATGTGATCTACTCAGCTTTCCTTTGTGACTGGTTGTGGGGACTATGTGGAGCGAATTGCACTTTCAGTGTATTTTGTCACATCGCGTGGACAAGGCCGTCTGACAAAAATCGGCGCCGGGGTATTAACCCTGTAACCTGGTGTCAGGGGCTTGCCGCTAAGGGAAATGTCGAGGGAGGAAGGCACTTCCTGTCCGTAGAACTTGGTTGGGCAGTACTGGGGAAGGTTGTGGTGCCCCGTTACCCTAGGAGAAGGGGCTATGAGATCAAGTAAGTTCTGGTACGAGGACAAAAAGCCTGGACCGACGTTCCATCTGTTGAGGGGGAAGTTTTGGATAGTAGGTGGGTTCCAGAGTTTTGGATAGTAGGTGGGTTCAGTTTTGACCTTCCGCTCTCATATTTTTCCAAGCTTCTTCAGACTTTTTCTGAATTTTAGCCTATCTCATGAGGTCTTTTGTCTAACAGGCTAGAAATTGATCATGATCCTATTCTTAGCCGAAGCCGGGTAATGGCTCCGGTATCTCGAGTTTTTTCCTGTATATGTTCTCCAAATGTTCCTAATGGGATGCTGGGCCCGGCTCCCAGCACGTGCGGCTCCCCACGAATAAATTGGAGCATTGTCCGTCCCCCCCCCAAAAAAAAGGCTTCCGCTGTGTTTCATTCTCTCTGTGTGGTGTGATACTCCTATTCCTCTCCCCTTCCTTCTATGTATGTATGGGCATGCATGAAAGTCTATGTGAGCGAGTGTTAGTCTTCTGACAACAAGCAACCAGGTTCATAACACTGCACCCTGCTAGCCGAGCTTGTCGCCTATAGCAATTGACCAAGAAAGGGAAAGAAATGAAATGAGGGCATGCTCACAGGAGGCCTTCAAAATTGCAAAATAGCAAAATAGCAAAATCAGTGGCCAGATGCAGTCCTTGTAAAGTGAGGACTATATCCAACCGGTGATTTTGCTACTCTGTGATTTTTAGGGCCTATAGTAGTGTGAGTATACTCCGTAATGCTAAACAAAAAGCTTTCAAATTCGTATCGCCCATCAACAACAAGCTCTTGTACTGTAAAAACGACAGAAATTCAGTGACAGTAGTTGTCTTCCTCTTTTTTTATTTCTTTTTTTTTTTGTTTGTCATGAAGACATCCAATATCCTTACGAAGCGTTTTCACCTGACCATGTTTTGGTCCATTTCGCAGGATTAAGCATCTCAAGAGTTTTGGTCCTCGGAAAGCAAAAGAAGTCACAGTACTCGGAACACTGCACCGCATTCTCACAAATTCGACAAGACAGGCAAACGCGGTTGAAGTGATAAAATGGTTTTTTATTGAAGCACAACAGTTTGGTTATCCAACAAAGATCTTGAGGCGAGCAGTTGTTCCCATTCGAAGAAATAAATTAAACAAAAAAGCATCTTCAAGAATTATGCGCTGACTTCAACAGTGAATAAATTAATAAATAAATAAGAAAAGGAATAAATAAATAAATAAATAAATTTGGCGTGTCCTACAAATGAGCTCAAAATGTCACAACTCATGAATATAAGGTCCAAACGGAAAAAAACTGTTTTTTCAGCAGAGGACAAGTGATTGGGACAAGAAATCCCTAAGACCGAATCTCCGACACAGACAGTAACTGTCAGCTAGCTTGGGTAGGACACAGAGAACAAGAAAAAATGAAAAAAGGAGCAAACAGCAAGCTAACTCAATGGGCACTAATGGTTGAGCCTCGAGGAAACCGACGATCGAGTGTGGTATTGGAATCGTACGAAGAGGACCTATGGTTGAGTGACTAAGGGAAGGAAGACGTATGGTATGGGATAGAGAAGACCGGGAGTATCGGAGTGTAGGGCTCATGCCTGAGGGATAACTATATAAAGGGTTGATGATCTGAGTACGTCGCATGAGTGGACGAGGCCGGAGGGCGATACTACCATGCAGTTTGCATGACAGTGATCTTTTGTATGCACATTATGTCCTCCTCGAGAGTAAAGCCTCACATTTTGTGCAAATTCTTGAATGACTTTTCATGCAACTCACCTTGGGAGATTATACCCGTGTTGGTCGGTGAGCAAACCTTCCATTGACCAATCGATGGAAAGAGAATTTGTGGTTGTCTTTGAACGTGCAGGTACAACGAGTACGCGTTGGCGCTTCGCACCGGAAATTGAAATTGGTTGGAGCGTTATCGGCTATTATGATGATTATTGTTGTTATTTTTTTATCTGTTGGGTTCGATTGAATTGGCGCATGTGAAGCGCTCGAAGGATATAGTGTCTCGTTTCCATTTTCCGACGACGCTTCCTATCTAGGGCACATCATTACATTCGGCGATGTCAACCAGACTTTTTGAGAATGGAGCGAGCAATCGGTAATCTATCCTGCGCCTGAGACTTAGGATTGGTTGACTGTCATTTGCATCTGAAATTTATATCTAGACTGAATTAGCTTTGGCAGCTCCTGAAGCTAAGTAGGACACTTTGTGGCTTTAGGTGGGTGATCACCTTATATCGAGTGAAGCTTTGATTCAATTTCGATTGCGTGAATTTCTATTTTTCTACGTCTATTCGCCAAGTAATTTGATCGATTACTTAGTATCGAGGACGAGTTGATTTGTTTCGAGTACGTGGAATTCTAATTTTCTTTTTCTATTTCTGCTCGCTTATTTTGACATATCTTAGGCGGAGTAGTGGAACATCAAGCGTGAGTTTTTATTTCTATTGTCGATTTCTATTGTCTATTACGAGTCACTTAATTTGACACATCTACAACAGCGTGGTGGAGCAGCAAGCGCAAATACTCGTCCAGATGGGGAGATCACGATCTAGATCAAGATCTAAATCTTCTCACTGAAGGAGAAGGAAAGAAGAATCACAGAGGGGAAGGTCACCAACCAGAATATTTGAACGATCGCAGGAGTGATCTAATGAAGACAAGAAGAAACGAGAGCGACACCGGTCCAGATCGATCCCAGGAGTGATCTAATGAAGACAAGAAGAAACGAGAGCGACACCGGTCCAGATCGATCGCAGGAGTGATCTAATGAAGACAAGAAGAAACGAGAGCGACACCGGTCCAGATCGATCCCAGGAGTGATCTAATGAAGACAAGAAGAAACGAGAGCGACACCGGTCCAGATCGATCGCAGGAGTGATCTAATGAAGACAAGAAGAAACGAGAGCGACACCGGTCCAGATCTGCATCATCGACATCAAGACGGTGGAGACGAAGAAGCACGTTTCACGATCGAGAAAAAAAACGGTATGGATTTCCTTACAATAAACCGCACATGGCCGGGACTGAAGAAGACGAAGAAAACTCGTCGGACGAAGTTAAAGTCGAATTCTCCGAAGGACCATCAGCATCCAAGGAGGTTCATCCAAGCACGCACTAGCAACCACGATCTCATTGCGCAAGCTTACCATCTACAGTTACGTGGAGTCTCACTTCTCAATGCAGCAAGGTTATCAGCAAACTTATCAAGGATTGAAATTAGAATGACTGTTCCACAGCAAATAGGGCATTCAGACTGGCTATTCTTGCACTAATGAGCACTAGAGACTCTAGTTGGACCGACCAGATGTACTCACTAATCTGCACATACAGTCGGGACAAGGAGCATCTCTTAGTTGAACAAGTATGTGTCTACGTCTTGGTATCACCATGGAATCGACACTTCTATGTCGGAAAGACGGTCATGGGTATTGACAAAGGATGGACAGAACACGCGAGCGTTGCACTACGACGGGAACAAAAGCAACACAGTAGACTCTACTCCTGGATTGCTAAGTTCGGTCTGCATAAGTATACATGTGTTCCTGTTTGGGTAGGTGATGTCGTGAGTGTTGCACAAGTGGAAAGGAAACCCATTCAAAAGTGGAACCCTTACCTTAGCACACATCATAAGAAGATTGTATCAAGAGGACCAATAAACAAAAAGAAGAAATGCGGTAACGCCTCGACTAATGAATGCATGGATGACTGTCGCGATGAACCTATGATGTTTTCCACGCAGAATACAGTGACCACACAACTCTCTAGCCTCATCAAACCAAAAGTTCTCATTGAATCGTTCAAAGGCAACCTTTGGGTCGAAAGTTGAAAGTGATAAAGAGAAGGTTCATGGATAGTATCATAATAATTAATGATGAAAAGTTGTTGTCAAGAGATAGCAAGTTAAAATTCCAGTGTGGTTCATAGGCGATTATTTAATGTTCTATGGAATATTTGGTCACTGTTGCAAGGGTAAAAAGTAAGCTTATCTCTCTTTTTCGCCCACCATGGACAAGAATCAAGCTCTGTAAGCATTCCTTGATGAGAATCATCAAGATGTACTTAGGCATGCGCCTTATTACATCTAAGACGAATCCAATATAAAGAACTGGGATTGACTAAGTTTGCACACTGGAACAATAAAGGAACCTATGGACATGCATATGTGTTGCCAAAAGACAAGGACGTCCTAAGAAGAAGAACAATTGTCCGCATTTTTCATGAGTCTTTTCTCCAGGCATCTAAAATACTTTCAAGATGCATTAAAGAAGAAGACCAATTGTCTGCATTTTTCATAAGTTTTTTCTCCATGCATCTAAAATACTTTCAAGATGCATTAATTTCCTGATGAAAATCTTGCAAAGAGGATTCGGTATGATGGGTACTAATGAACTAGTTAGCAGGGTCGACAGGATTTACAGAATTGCAAGAGTTCACTTCAAAGATCAAGCTGATATCATATGTCTCGATCACAATTACATTATAAAAACAATTGACTGGTTTGTATGTGAGAATCTGAAAATTAACAACACGCACCTAAGGATCAAGCTACAAGGAAAAAAAATAGACCAAGGTAAAACAAACGGTACTTGGGGATGAAAAACGGTAAAAATTACCGATCTTCCAAAGTTACCATTGTATGAGATCTCGCACTGAGTCTCCTATTTTCTTGTCCAAGGAAAAATGTTTAGACAAACACTCCGCATACCAATGGGAAAGGGATCAAGCCTTCCCATTGCTAACCTGGTATGTAAGAGGTTCACTGGATGAAGCCCTTAGGCAGCGATGAAAAATGTATCACCGGTCTACGTTTTGTAGATGATGTCTTCAACATAACAATCTGCAGCAGGGAGAATAAACAGATTGTCACTGATTACATACAACAGTTTATCAATTGCTACCACAACTCATTAAATAATAAAATTGGAAGCAACCTCACAGATTGCAGATACAAAGATAAAGTACTTGGAGACTCATATCAACAAACAAGAAAATTGACCCCTCTTGAAGTGCTTACATCGGTTAAAAAATCCGGAAAGACTCCGAGAGGGATTTTTTGGTCGATTTCACACAATTAAGCATTTCAAGAGTTTTGGTCCTCTGAAAGCAAAAGAAGTCACAATACACGGGGCACTGCACCGCATTCTCACAGACTTCACAAGACAGGCGAACGCGGTTGAAGTGATAAAATGTTTTTTTTTCAAAGCACGACAGTTAGGTTATCCAACAAAGATCTTGAGGCGAGCGAATGTTGTCATTCAAAGAAATAAATTAAAAAAAAAAACATCGACAATAATTATTCGTTCGCTTCAACAATGAATAAATTAATAAATAAATAAATAAATAAATAAAACTACATTGCATAGAGTACACGTACGGGGCCTTTCCGTATAAAACGTATAGGTAGTATCTGTACGGGATATGTACGGGAACCTGTATGTCTTGCACGCCCCGTACGAAAAAGCAAAAAAAATAAAAAATCATTAAAAAAAATCCGAAAAACAAATATGTGATTGAGCAGCACAAAACAAGCAACATTTGGCTGAGCATTATCTTCAGATTCTTATTAGAATTTGAGAAAAAAAAATAAAAACAATACCGGAATTAAAAAATAAATAAAAATTGTACGGGGCCCCTAACGTACGAGTAGTGTACGAGTACAAGAGTACGAATCCGTACTCGTACGAGGGTGTGTACAAGTTGCAACGCAGAAATAAATAAATAAGTTTGGCATGTCCGACAAATGAGCTCAAAGTGTCACGACTCCTGAAAATAAGGCCCAAACGGACGAAAACTTTTTTTTTCAGCAGAGGACAAGTGATTGGGACAAGAACTCCCTAAGACCGAATCTCCGACAAAGGCGGTAACTGTCAGCTGGCTTCGATCAGACACAAAACACAGGCGGAAACGAAAAAAGGAGAAGACAACAAGCCAGCTCAACGGGCGCTGACGATTGATGCAGCATCGAGGAGACCAACGATCGAGTGTGGTACTGAAAATGTACGGAGAAAACCTATGGTTGAGTGACTAAGGAAAGGAGGACGTACGGTACGGGATAGCGAAGACCAGGAGTATCGGAGTGTAGGTCTCAAGCTTGAGGGACAACTATATACAGGGTTGACGATCTAAGTACGTCGCCTGAGTGGACGCAGTTGAAGGGTGATGATGTCATGCAGTTTGCATGACAATAATCTTTTGTATGCACACTATGTCCTCCTCGAAAGTAAAACCTCACATTTTGTGCAAATTTTTAAATGAATTATTCCTTTCTTCTTTCTTTTGAAGCGATAACTACCTTGACATATATTCTCTTCCAACTGACCAAGGCATTTCTTTTTCACATGGGACGGGCTCAGCTTGCCGAGTGAAGCTGGAGACCTCATGGCCCCTGAATCCGCAACTCATTCTTCATCGTAGTTTTGCCTTGGGCACTGGGCCCTTTAAACCACCAGTACTTGGTGCAGCTATTGGCCACGGCGAAAAATAGAGTAGAAACGTTTTTAGTCGGATGAATCTAGGCGCTCCTGCAGTGGCCAGTACATTTCCTAAAATTGTGGCTTGTTAACGGACCCAACAGGTGGTTTAATGGAAAGGAACTGTAACCAAAAAAAAAAAGAAAAAAAAAAAGGAGAGATTTAAAAAATTAATAAAAATCATCATTATTGTATTACTACTATTACATTAAAACCCACTAGTACTTTCGGAGGTCGTGCCGTGCATGCCGCCAGCCATTACAATTATAGTGCGTCGACGTTTCCCCATAAAATGAACCTTTTATGCCAGCGTCCCTCGCCCGTTCGCCTGAGCACGTCGAGGCGCTCATGCAGTCGGAACTTTCGCAAGTACAGGTGTTTTTTTTTTTTTTTTTTTTTTTTTTAGTACAAAAAGTTAAAAAAACAGGGTCCAATCTATTCATGGGGAGCATCACGTGTTGAGAACCGGGCTCAGCGTCCCTTATGAAAACCATGGGTGAAAATTTGAGATAACAACATGAGCATGAGATAATGAGAAAAAACCACTATGTTGGAAACCGGGTCCAGCGTCCAATACCTAACTGAGATAAAAAACTGGAGGTTTACCTCTTCATCCATCTCGCCGGATGTTAGAACTTTCACAGAAAGCTAGCATCCCCTCCACTACACCATGGGAGCCACTGGGGGGCACTAGTGGGTCCTCCTTCCGTCTCCCCACCCGCCCAGGGATCAACTTTACGATGGCTTAATCTAGTTCCATGCAGGATTCAAACTCAGGTTTATATCTCAACAGTGCATGGGTGTACCAAAAGAGCTGCCTTCTACGAATGTATTTGAAGTATTTTTCAGTTTAAATACAGCTATAATGACCGTACATTGTATTCCGGGAAAGAAGGTAGGCCTGTTGGTCAAATATTTATCCAAACACAAGGAAATCCTCGAACATATTCAAGGATTTTGTCAATACTGGCTTGTGGGAATCCAGGATGGGAAACTCAGGAGAGTTATCTGGGAAGGGGCTACAGAGGCGGAAGATAGAGAGGTTAACAGGAACTATTACCTGAAATTTGAAAATTGGACCTCAGTGGATCCATCTATTCTAATGCATTCGGCAGAAGACTTTCCAGACCCGTTTCCCCCTCACCCTTTAGCGGTAGTCCCCAGGTCCTGGTATGGTCGATTGAATTGGAACAAGATTATGGTAGGAGAGAAAAGTTTTGATTCCGAGCTAGGAAGAAGGGATTTACTTGGCACCAATGATGAGGTGAAGAGACTCAGATTCAGCTGCAATATTATATTCAAGACCCAACCATCATTGTATCAATGGGACGCTGGCCCTAGTTTCCAGCAGGTCCAGTTCCCCGCCAATAGATGGAGTGACTTGTATGGTCTCCAGTAGGTTGGGATGCTCATATCACCCAACCTACTACAGCCCACTAAGTTAAAAAAA
>BFEA01000565.1:633509-644086 GCA_003427395.1 Chara braunii | reverse complement strand
CGATCCGGCACTTCCATTTCCCGCCATGTCGAAACCTTGATGACGGACCGCTTCACTACATGGGCGATACCTTCTTCCTTGTCACGCAAGACGGCCATATCGAGGACACTTACGCTCCCGTTTCGTCATCTGTCCCGTCCTCCTTCAGATTGGCTTCAAAAGGTCCCGTCCCCATCCAGTCCACTCTCGCCGCGACGTCGGGGTCCGCCAGACCAGCGTTGCAGTTGTACCGCACTCCGCACGAAGCCCACTCCGGGATGTAGTCAGGGAAAGCGCCCAGCGTCAAGGGTGGCTTCCGCAGGCGAGTCAAGACCATATTCGCCGAGTGCATCACATGGCGGCACCGGTTGAAGGACGATGAACACGCCGCCACGAGAGTCGGCTTCGCCACCAGCTGCGCGTAGTAAGACGCCTCGTCGTAGGAGCACGCATCGTTGCCTCCCATGCGCATGATCCACATGCACGCGGCGAGAAGCAGGCGGAAAGCATCCCCGATTCTGCTCAGTCTCTGGTGTGACAATCTACCGCCGTCCCACCACTGCCCGGCCCGGAGCGCGTCGTGGAAGCATGACGCAATATGCATCACAGTCGCCTCCTTACGCGCGGTCATGTCATCGTCCTCCGGCCTATTCTCGATATATGCCCTGGCGAACCACACTAGGATGTCCATCTTCAAAGCTACTGTGTGGTAAACTACAGCGGGAGGCACTATCCTCGACCACTCGAAGCTCTGCCAAACTGCTCTTGCCAGGTCGGTGGGGTAATCTGTGGCGACGTAGGACTCCGCGCGGGCGAAACCATCGAACCTTGAAGACGACCTTAATATCCACCCGTGGATGACGCGCATTGCCACGTTCTCCGTTCGTCTCACCCGTCTAAGAGCCGACTCTCGTTGCGCGCCATCTTCGATCCGCATGCGCAGGACTTCGGGGGGCGGCATCATGAGGCCTTGTGGAGCGCTGGCACCTGCATCTCCATTGACGATCGCGCAAAAGTAGTCCGCGCAGGACTGCACCGCGTCCGCGATCATCCGTCCGGGGCCGGTTGCCCAGAACGCTTTGCCGTCTACCCACAGCTTCGATTTCGCCTCCAACTCCTCCTCTTGGCGGGACCTTTTCTTCCTCGCGCTCAGAGGCTGGTCGTCCTCTTCTTCCCCGCGCGGAGTCTCGTCCCTCCTCTCCCGTTTTCTCCCCGCCTCTTCCACCCTCCTATCTTCTCGCCTTTCTCCAACACCGACGGCGGCGGCATGACCACCGGCGCTCGCTGCTTGCGCGGATTGAAGCACATCCCTCGGTGAAGCGGCGATGATCGTCAGGTTCGACGCCTCCACGTGGCGCGATGGAGACTCACCTGCCGGAGCTTTTTCACCGCGCTCGGACACGGATGTGATGGTGGATGCAGAAACCACGACCCTCTGCGGCGGAATGTCACCGGACGAAACTCCTTGCGCACGAGCCGTCCCGCCACCGCCGCCGCGCGTGGACGTCGGAATGCCAAGGTTGGTGAGCACAAGCATACGCTGCCTGCTCATACCGTCACGCTCGAACCCGAGCACAGGCGTCCTTTTAGAAGTGATGTCCATAGGCATCTCCTCCTCTCCCCCGTCACCCCCCATCTCTCCTTCCGACTCGTCTCCCGCGCGGAGCTTCTTCGACTTTGGGATGTGGCCCCTTCGTGTTTGCCCTGCACTCGCTTCGCCGGAACCACCGTGTGGACGTTTCGCCTTCTGCCAGCCACGTGGCGCCATTCGCTGACGGTCGGATGTGCACGCCCAGTGAACGAAAACGGACTACCGCAGCGCACGAGAGGAAGTCGCCAGGGATCGTCTTGCGCGGGCGATGTTCAGCTCCCCGCGCAGCACAAAGGGAACCCCACGCGTGGCCTTGCGCGCAGTCGGCAAACAAAAGACTGTGAGAAGATAGCGCTCGCGTGGACCTTTATAGTGCTTGCGCTGACATTTCCCCTCCCTCGGCACGCAGATCCCGCCCGGACGGCCTCCAACACACCCCTCCACGCGACGACAGCGACGATTACCCATTCCGCATGGGGGGAGACCACCCCAAATACCCAGGGACAATGCGGTCCGGGGAATGGACGGCCCTGCCCTGGAGAGCCAGCGACTCAACATTTTGAAGCGCGCGAGGGTACACGGCCATCGCGCACACCATCCCCCGCCTTGTTTCCTAGATTTATGTTGTCGTTCGGAGGACCGGCACCACATTTCGCGACGTGCCAGATCGCGGGCGAATCCACTTCAACGGCTTGACAAACCTCACGCCACCGGCATCAAGATCTGTCCCTTATCGCTCTGGCAATCTCCATCAACGCCGTGCACATCATCTTGTTCGCCTCATCGGATGTCGTGTAATGCCTCTCCAGTATGTCACACTGGCGCTTCTGGGCTTCAACCTCCCGGTCGAGGATGTCACACTGCTGCTCCAGGATGCTACACTGCTGTTTGCTCGCACCCTCTACCATGTCCGCCATCAATGAATTGTGTTTGTTCATGACTTCGGCGATGGCGTCGAAGGTCTGCTGCCTCATGTTCTTCCTCTTCGCTGGAGTGCCCGTGCTCCCTACACTGAACCCCGTCTCCCGCGTTGAACCCACATCTTCGTCAATGCCATCACCCCCCTCTCCACCAGCAGAGGACTCTCCACCAACGGGCGCCTGGCGGTGACCATCCATTGCTGGCGGCACTCCTCCACGTGCGCTCGTGTCTGCCACGTTGTCCGGGTAGATGGTCTTGTTATTTTTCGACATGTTGTCGATCTCATTGAAGACTCGCTCATCCATTCGGAAGTTGAAACCCTCGTCCGCTCTTGTTGCAGGAGTTAATGTGAAGAAGTTCTTCCCGTCGGACATGTTCTGGTAACGCTGCACCTTCTTGTACTGCTGGAAGATGTTGTCCCACTTCTTCCCTATGTCGTCCGTTGTCCTGTCCACTCCGACCTCTGCCAGCCGCTTCTGCAGGTCCAGCAGCTTCGACTCCATGTTGCGCATGCGGCCGTAGTTGTGTGGCATTCCCTCGAAATGAGCTTGCTGATCCCGCTTCGCTGGAGCGAGCTTCAACATCTCCTCCACACTCCAAGCTGGGTGCTTGCCACCCTTGTTGCCCACAGGAGCCCTCGATCCTCGGCCACCACGCGACTCGCCCCTCTGCTGACGTCCGCGTCCTCCCCTCCGTCCACCACGCGCAGCCACGGGTCGGATCTCCAGCCCCTCACCGTCTTCCGCGTCCTCTTCGTAACAAGAACACTGAGACTCGTCCCCACTCGCCCGACGACTGTCGTCCGCATCCACGTCGCTCCCCACACGAAGCCTGGACACACCGGTGGTTATGTTCTCCGTGGCAGCACACCGCATCTGTAGGCGGCAGTTCTCCCATGCCTGCCTCCCGATGTCTTCCGGTGGAGTCCCATCATTGATTGCAGCACTTGCGGTCGCCCTCTGCCGCATTGTAGGCGAAGACGCCGACAAGCGGATGGGTGTCACTGCCCTTGACGACTCACCAAGTGGCCCGGCGCCCATGGAACTTGGGACCGGTGGACGACACCCATTCGTCGGCCCACCGACACGGGACGATCCTCCTCCCAACGTCGGCGATCCCACCACCCCTCCGCCGCGGATCGAACCACTTGCACCACTCCCGCTGCACAATCCGAAATCCAAGTCCACAAGGTCCGTGGCGGCGTTGTCGACACCCTCCTCCAGCAATGCAGTGAACGAATCGCGCGTGGTCCCTGCTTCCCTCTGCTGGCACTGCCTGTTCGTCCACTCCTGCGTAGATCCACTCCCCAGGGGAAGTGTGTGCGGAAGATCCTCAACCCAGGCGTCCTCCGGATCCGGCGGTAGCGGCTGTTCGTGCGGTGGAAGATGACTGTACAAGGACGGGTCGTATGCGGCGGGTCGATGGCCGGACCGGGGCCGATAAGGAATGAAGAAATCCATCACACGTCTCTGCTGTCCGACGGAGCTGTCCCGCCTGTCCATCGTCGTCTTCCTATCCACTTGTCGTCTCTGTCTACGCCCAGGAGGCCGCCTCACGACAAAGGCGCGCAAAAAGACGAGAAGAAGCAGCAGAAGAGATGCTAGTAACAAGAGTGGTAGCCGCCGGAAGATGTCTGCCATGAAATGCACCACGTGTAGATGACCACCCGAACGGACAACCCTCACGCGCGCACGCGAATGGCAACAATCGGGGCGGCCGACGACAACATCACACCCCGCACATAAAACACATTTCGATATATTCAACCGTAGGACACGACGCCCGACGAAGTGCAGAAGGACAACCCCACCGCTCCGACGCCTGTTGCACCCGAAGCGGGACCCCCGACCGTGTACGCGCGAACGGTAACACCAGAAGGCTGTTGGTGACCTCCCACCGGTAGCAACCCGATATTGTCCGCCCGATGGACCACGGATGTCATGTGCACCAGCAAAAATCAAAACTTCCCGTCACAACGCACGCTCGACGACGGCCCGTCTATCGCGGATCCTTGAGCCCAAGGGACCTCTCGAGGACCCCTTGAATCCAAGGACGCAATGGCTGGGGATTCCGAGGGACCCAAGGAAATCTCTTGGGAGCGTTTTCATATTTTTTCCAGGATTTTTGTTTTTTAGGACGCGGTGTAACCATAACTTTGGACATTCCTGAGGATTTTCAAGGAGGGTCTAACGAGGTCCTAAGCATGAGAGAAGGTTAACCGACCCCCCAATTTTCACCCTCATTTATAAGAAAACCAAAGGGTCATTTTAACCATACTTTACACCAATCTGTAGAGTGCACTTCTTATTAACATATTGTAAAAAATAAAACCGAAAAATAAAAAATAAAAAACATATAAAACAGCAAGCCAAAAGTGCACTTTCATGAAATTTCACCAACATTTCAATTTGTCGATTTTCACAATTTTCACCACTGCCCAAAACAACCATCTCCAGGAACTGTCCAACACTGTTTGGGAGTCTAGGGGTTCTACGCATTCGAAAAGAGGTGAATAGTTATTCATAGTTTTTCAAACTTTCCTTTAATTTTTCTTGAGCTTCTTCAATAGGTCTCTGATTGATCCTCAGTCGAAGTCGGGTAATGGTCCCGGACCTCCCGGTATCTCAAATGACTTGTGTCACTCTATATGGGACGCTGGGCCCGGTTCCAAGCACGTGCTGCTCCCCACGAATAGATTGGAGCCTTTGTCCCAAAAAAAAACAAAAAACCATCTCCAGGAACCCAACAAACACCAAACTTGGCACATACAGACCTTGACGAAAAACAAAAAAAACGAAAAAACATGATCCCCACTATACTTTTCAGGGTGGTGAAGGTTACCCTAGGGGTGAAAAGTGAGGGTACCTGTTAACCCTTTGTGGAGACATAGCATGCAGGTAGAATTAGCGACAGGACTGGTTTTCAAAAAAAAAAAAGAAAAAAAAAAAAAAATGGATTCCTCAATCTGAGTGTCGCTTTGAGAGGAATGATTGGGGGAGATGATGGCACCATGACAGTAAAACTCAAACCATCTTTTCCGATATCGTTTCCATATGAGTAATCGTTTATTTCTCTCAAGGCCTCCAGCCCTCAAAACTCAGGCAGAGCGCATGCCCCCCCCGGGCTCCCCCCCCGCCCCCCTCCTAAGCTAGGATACCACAAAACCAAGGAAAAGGAACTTTTGGCTAAGGACAATCAATGCATATTTTGCAATTGCAGTTCAGGCAATGTATACATCTGAACTTTCTGCCCAGGTAGGATGCCCTTGGTGCAATTGTAAAGTGTATCTTGGCCCATAGTGCAACGACAACTCATTCTTTTGTGGCTTTCTTTTTTCAGACTACACAACTCCATATTCTTTTGTGGCTTTCTTTTTTCAGACTACACAACTCCATATTGTAACAAGTGATGGATGCACCGGATTGTGCGTCGTTATCGGAATCCATCGTACAGTTCTGTTGCGCCGTGTCATCGGGTGTGATCCCGCAGGCGACACCGAGATGGTGGATGAGGAGAAGGATGGGAGGGACATGGGAGGATCTCCAACAGGTTGACGACGTGGTGGGGGCTACTACAAGGAGAAGCTGCACAGTGGAGTAGTCAATGACACTCGTCGGCTGTCTGCTGGAGGTTTCCTGCCTGTCCATCATCGTCTTCCTCACCGTTCGTCGTTTCTGTCTGCTGCCAGGACCCCGCACAACGACGCACACATGGAACAACATAGTAAGGAGCAGGAGAAGAGTGGCCGGCAGCACGAGCTTGAACCGCCGAAGGACATCTGCCATGAATCCCAGCATGTGAGGCCTGTACCAAACAAAGCTTGCATCAATGCGCCCGACAATAGCCGACAAAACATGCTAGGCAGATGCTTGCAATCGACCAACAATGCTTTAACATCTCTTGTAGACAAATAAAAAAATTCGACCATTGGACACCACGGCCGGCAACGCTCGCATGAAAAACCCTGCTTTGTGAAGCGCCTTTCAATTGAAGAACCACCCCACGCATTTTCACGCCAACGGTAACAGTGGAAGACCGTTGGGGGCCCGTCGGGTACTGGAGGCCGGCGATGTCCGCCCAATGGACCACGAACGCCCTGTGCACCAACATCGATTCCAAATTTTCCTATTGGCGCTCGCTTTAGAACACTCCGTCAATCGCGGCTCCTTGAACCCAAGGGACCTCACGAGGACCCCTTGAATCCAAGGACGTTTTGGCTAAGGATCCTGAGGAATCCAAGGAAATCTCTTGGGAGCGTTTTCACATTCATTCAAGGAATTTGGTGAATTAGGACGTGGTGTAACGACGCCGATTTCCTAAAAATCGAATTTCCAAGGAGGGTCTAATAAGGCCCTTGTCCACAGAGTGTTTTCACATTTTCATTTCCGATTTCATCTCTGAGGACAGGTGGAACGAAGACGAAATCCTTGCAATCACGTCCCCGAGGAGTGTCTAACAACGCCCTAATTGACTGAAGACAGAAGCCTCTTTTTTTTTTTTTTTTTTTTTTTTTGTGATAGATGACAGAAGCCTCAAATGCAAGGTATCAGCATTTATTTTAACCACCAGTACCTGGCCCAGCTACCTGCCGCCGAAAAAAATAGACTAGAAATGTTTCTAGTCGGATGAATCTGAGCGCTCCTGTAGTGACCCATACATTTCTGAAAATCGTGGCTTGTTAACAGGCACGACTACATGAAGTACTTGTGGTTTAGGGGCTGAGTCGACTTCTCTGCTTTTGGGGGAGAAGTGGCATTTTCTGGGATCCCACTTCAAAACCGCTATTTCAAGTCCTCCCGTAGGTCAGTCGCTCCCGCTCGAGCACTATCGGAGCGGACGCGGCGCGACGCGGGAGTCAACGGAGAGTCATGCGACGAGGTGGGCGGGTGGGGGCTGTGGTGCACGAGACTTGACAATGGGAGGGTAGAGATGACGTGGCGTAACTATGTGCGGTCTGCCTTTTGAAAGCACAAGGGTGCCATCTCTGGCTTCATACTTCATCTAGTGATGCTGCAGGCTAGCACGCTAGATGAAGGGAAGACTATCTTTGAAAGGGGGCGGGTCTTCATGAGACTCTTGGCATATGGGTTGCCTTTGCTCCTCTGCCTGCGTAGTTTTGTGGAGGAAGGTTGACTGTTGCAGGCTGAAAGGGAGGAGCGCGTCCTCACGGTGAGTGGGAGGAGGATTGGAGGCGACATCGAGTCCGCGTTTTTTTTAAGAAGGGCAAAGCGGTATCGGCGGCAGCTGTGGTTTCGTCACAAGGGCATCCAGAGAGCGAGGGCGCTGTGGTTGATTTGGTTCACCTTGTTGATTGCATCTTCAGGATGAGTTTGCTTTTCTTTGGATAGACCCTCTCGCTGATCATAAGAGGTATAATGGTTTTTGTTGTAGTCACCAAATTGGATTACTTTGATTCGCGTTGTAAGTTTCTAGTTCTGATTGTTTAAAATTTCAGTCTCTGATTTTACATGCCGCATTCTTTATGCAAATTTTTTAGTACATCTTGATCGGTAGTTTGTATTTTTTACTTTCTCATTTACTGTCTTGATTGCCGATTTGTTTTCGGCTTAGAATATCTTGATCACTGTCTGAGTGACGTTCCCTCTTAATTGATTATCGATTGTTTTTTTCTGTTTAGTAATTCTTGATTTACAGCCTGAGTGATTTCTTGAACTAGGGTTCTGGAAATCGGAGTCGAAAGTCTGTGAGGACATCAGAATCAACTTCCTATTTAGTTCTTCTTTTCGAATTTTTGTTCTGAATTGGATGCCAAAAATTCATGATCTAAATTTCCTTGATCACTATTTGATCTCATCTTTAAATTTCAATTTTCAAAAAGACGATACAAATAGATTCTTAACTTTGTTCCCGATTTCGATGAAAAAATCTACGGCTGTGGTGGTGCTCTTTCTGTTGATGGTTGCCTAGGGGAAACTAGAATGGGAGGATGGAAAGAATGAAAAAAATGAAAAATAAAAAAAAAATAAAAAAAAAATGAAAGGGGACTTTCAACAGACGGGAGATGTCGGTTAAGGTGAGTAGGTCAGGAGGACGAGGCTGGGACGACATAGACCGGTGCTGGAGCTGTGCTCTGTGACCCAGGGGGAGCTTGAGGTCCACGGAGTTATGCCGAGGGTGAAAGGCATAACCAGATCGTCCAACGTAGTTGGCACCGGGGTGTGGACCCTGTAACCTGTTTTAGGGTTTTGCCGCTAAAGGATTTGTCGAGGGAGGAAGGCACTTCCTGTCCGTCAGAACTAGGTTGGTCGGTACTGGGGAGGCTTGCGGTGCCCTCTTACCCTAGCAGAGGGGGGTATGAGACCAGGTGAGTTCTGGTACGAGGACTGAAAGTCGGGACCGACGGTCCGCTTGTTAAGAGGGGGATTTTAGGATAGTTGGTATTAATTTCTAACTTTGACCCCTTTTTTTCTGAATTTTATCCTGTTTGGCCGTTAAGGGGGACTTGAGAATGTTTAGGATTTTGGGGCTTCTATCAACTTTTCCTACGCTGCTTTGAAGTTGTTATACTCAGCGACCTGCAGCTGTTCGATGCCAGAACGATGCTGGCCGGTGCTGGGGTGTTGCCCTGTAACTTGTTGACGCAGGAGCGTGAGGCCTGGTAGAGAGATCTGGGGATGCTTTGGGGTGGGCATCTCACGGGACAACCAAGGTTCGCTGCTGGGATGACGCTGGCCGGAGCTGGGGCAAGTTGTGTTGCCCTGTAACCCAGCAGGAAGTAGGGGTGTGAGGCCTGGAAGAGCTCGGCGGGGAGTAAGACAACTTTGAGGAACTCTGGAAAGGTTTGGTAGGGAGGTCGAGATTTTTAGAGTTTCTTTTAGGACCCCGGCGGTCTAATCTAAAAAGAAATGAGGTGAGTGGGAGAAGGAGGCGGTGGGATATCATGCGTCCTACTAGTGAGGGGGCTAGCTGGTAGGATTGGAATAGGGTATAGCAGCAGTAGAGATGGTGGCTCTGCTGCAGTAAGTCTTGCCGGAGTGAGGTACAGAGGATTGATGGGGGGGGGGGGTTCCGAGTCAGATTTTGAATCTTGCTTATTCTTGAAGCCTGTTGTAGTCATTTTCTAAGTAGCTCCAACTTTTTGAGCCAAAAAAGAACCAATGGGGAGTGGGGAAGGAGATGGTGGGATATCACGCGTCCTACTAGTGAGGGGGCTAGCTGGTAGGATAGGAATAGGGCATAGCAGCAGCGGAGATGGTGGCTCTGCTGCAGTAAGTCTTGCCGGAGTGAGGTAAAGTGGATGGATGGGGGGGGTTTCTGAGGAGTTTCCTGAATTCTGTTCATATTCTGAAGTTTGTCGTAGTCATTTTCTAAGCAGCTTCGATTTTTTCTGAGCCAAAGACGGGTAATGGCCCCGGTATCTCAATCTTCAAAATTTTATGTAAATTTCCATATGGTATGGGATGCTGGGCCCGGTTCCCAGCACGTGCTGCTCCCCACGAATAGATTGGAGCCTTGTTCCCAAAAAAAAAGAAAAAAGAAAAAAAGTCTGTCCGCGACTCACGCTGCAGTAGTTCTACCAAAAACCAAAAGAAGAGGATGGCCTTCCCTGCTCCTAGAAAAAAGGCCGGTGGGCTACGTGGTCCTCTCCTCTGTATGACAGCACGTTCCTTTCCCCTTGGGCCACCGCCAAATCGTAAAAGTCCCGCTATTGTCGACCAAGTGGGATCCGGAATCACTTTTCCGTTCCTCAAGGGGCGGGCCCGCCCAGGGCAGTTCTTTCTGGTTCTCCCTGAAAAGGAGAGAAGTCAGATCAGCCCCTTATTAAAAAAAAAAGCATTAATTACCTTTGGTGATGTTGCAGAGATTAACTTCGAAGTTTGAACCCCTTCACCCGTTTGCCCCCCAGAATAGATGGGGTGGTTTTTCTTTTTTTTTTCCTTTTTTTTTTTTGGTAAGTCACTCACGGTGCAGTCTGGTTTTGAGTTTGAAAATGCACTTGTTGAGGCAAAAGGGCCCGTAATGGTGAAGGCCGGTAATGGTCAATGTATATAACCTAGGTTTCGGGTCAGAGGGTGGGGTCACATGGGGGTGTGTTGTAGTTGTTTTTTTTTTTTTTTTTTTTTTT
>BFEA01000565.1:466272-488922 GCA_003427395.1 Chara braunii | reverse complement strand
TCTTCTTCTGTAAGTAATGGTCCATACTTCTTTTCGCGAAAGTTCAAGGAGCGACCTGCGAGGGTGACTGGCTTGCGGCCTCCCGCTGCGAGAACTGCTCTATTTCTCGGATCACGAGGCTCAACGGTCTCCATCATAATTTGCCCACCATCCACACGTTTGATAGAAAGCATCTGGCTTCCGTCCGGTCGCTCTATAGTTACTGCATGAACGAGGCTTAGCCATGTCCGCCCCAATAGTAACTCCGAGCTGCAGTCCCTAACTGCGAAAACAGGCATCAACACTCGCAGTCCTTTGACCTCGATCGCCGCCTTGTGACAGACCCCGGAGACTTTCTGCTTCTCCCATGAGCTGTCTCTATCTCGAATTGGTATAACCTATCGAGGTCCAATCCCAATCGCACAGCGATCTCCTCATCTATGATGACGGTATCGCTGCCATTATCAATTACGGCATGGAGGACTACCTCGTCATTGAGAGTAGTCTATACTGTCCCACTCCCTAGAATATAAAACTTGTCAGGAGGCACACCTTCTATTCCTTCTAAATACACCGTCGTTGCACGTTCTTCCTTAGCGGTCACACTCGATACGGCTACAGAGGGTAGTACCTACTGTTTGGAAGTCATCTCGATTTTATCGCCTAGAGGAATGCGCGTCTTGCGCGTGATCATCTGCAACTCATCTCGCGCGGGTCTCGAGGCGGGCAAATACTCTAGTATCGTGCACTGTATTGGTTGCCTAAGCGCACTCCTGAGAGGTTCCACTGTATCAATATCGTCCAAGGTACTCTTCATTGTGAACTTCCGGGTTCCGCGCTTGCACGGGGAACGTATGACTTCCTGTCCTTCAATCCTTTGCCCATCCTTTTCTCCCATCACGTAGCCCGTGTCAGTCTTTTTGGACGAGGATGCCCTTGCGGACTTAGTTGTCGCTACCCGTATGGGCGTCACGGGCGCCTCGTCATCAGAAGGCAAACTCAATCTTATACTCTGGCTTCTTGTCGCACCCGCCTGACTTCTACGTTCTCCTTCATCGAAGGGAACATCGACACGTCGCCAAGGTTATCTGCCAACTTGACGTACTTGCGATCATCAAGTATGACAAGTCCTTCATCTATTGCTCGTCTGAGGTCGGGGCAATCCCTGTTCACGTGATCATCAGCCCTGCAATAGATGCAGGAGTTTCTAGGAGTAGGGGGTCGCTCCTCCTTACTCCTAATAGCTGACCGTCTAGCGTCTTGGTTAGACGGTCCCGGGGATTTAGGATAGTTTGGAGACTTGGGGTACCCTGGCGACGCAGGGTATCCCCCTCGATCGTATTGTCCGCGTGGTTCTTCTCTGCGACCTCCACCTCTCTTTGTCCGTTTGTAACCGCCACGATATCCATCACGTCGATCCCTATCCGATTCCCATCGGCCATGAGAATCCTCTTTGTCCCTCGAAGTGAAATTGCCTGGGCTCCGGTATCCATCGGTGTTCCCTCCGTATCTGGGACTGCGCGGATACTGCTCCACTCTCGCTCCTCGACTAAAAGAGTCTACTCCCCGATACCCGTCACGTCGGCAGTCTCTGTCTATGTCATCATCTTTTCGTCGCCAGGCATCGTCATCCCTCTCCCTCGCGCGATAGTCCGCCAGCGTGCAAGGGTTCCTATCCTCGATGCTCCTCCATGGATCAGTGTTCCGGCGGTCCCAACGCAACAAATAGGGAGACCCGGGTTTGTCCCGATATGTCGTCGCTCCAACCTTCGTCTCGAAATTAGCCATTTGCCTGGTCATCCCCTTCATCACCTCTCTCATCTCTATCACCTCGTGTATCACTGTCTCGCTGTCCCTGGATCGTTGTGGTATGCCTCTGTCCATCAAATATCGTCGCTCTGCCCATGATTGATCGTAAAAGTATGGACACCTATCGGTCCCGTACTCCCGATAGAGAGAAAAGTCTCAACACTGCATTCCCCTCTAGAGTAAATCTTTGTAATCATCAGCCTCAGCCTTCATTGCCAACTTGAGCAACGCTGAAAACTCTAGCATATCGTGAGGCATTTCTCTAAGTACCCCCTTCTGTTTCTCTCTGGGTAGTCGACCGAGGAAGATCATGCATCTCTCGACCTCCGACAACTTCCCTCTCGCCATAAGGGCATTAGATACCTTTTGGAATCGCTTCCCAAATGCTTGGACACTCCCGTCCTCCCCCTGAGTCATCACTTCCAAATCTCGGATTGAATGATTGACGTCTTCCAGCTTAAAAAGTTCATAAAGGCTGGCTTTGTAGAAATTCCACCTCCTATCCTTCGGTCGAGCTTCCTTTATCACTTGACTCAAACTCGGGTCCGTGTTGAATAGGAAGTTATCTATGTATCTTTTTAACGCAGAACGGGGGAATTAAACTCCCGTTGAATCCCATTAAACTCCAAAAAATTCCGTTGAATTCGCGTTAAACGCGAAAATGGGCCGCTCCCGCGCTTTTCGAAAAAACGGAATTGATGCGCGGGGTCCGGAACACGTGGCCCTAGGCAAAAAAATAAAATAAAAATCCCCGCAATCCCTAAAGGACCTCTCATCCGCCCCCACATCCCCCAACCCCCAACGCCCCATTTATGTGTATGTAGGTATGCTGTGTGTGCACGTATCTGTGTATGTGTGTGCCTGCCGTGAGAATGTGTCTGTGCATGAATATGAATGTATGCGCATGTGTTTGTGTATGTGTGTGTTTTTAAGTGTGTGTGTGTGTCTGTGCTTGTAAGTGTATGTGTGTGTTTGTAAGTGTGTGTGTGTGTGTGTGTATGTGTATGTGTGTGTTTGTGTATGTGTGTGTTTGTAAGTGTGTGTGTGTGTGTGTAAGTGTAAGTGTGTCTGTGTCTGCGCGTGAGAGTGTGTGTCGCCTTACTCACAACCTCGTTCCCCAACACACAAATTCCACTTGCACCCAAGAACCACCCTGCGCCATACCCAGCTTACAGCAGCGCAGCTCGGCTATGGCTGCCTGCTCCTTCCTGCTCGTCCGTGAGCGCGTGAGTGGCACGAGTTACAGCGCGGCAGCGCTTACACAACATGCAGCCAACACCCGAATGCCCAATGTAGAGGTAGACCCTTTGCTATATCGAAGTGGCCTGCCTGTGTTCAGTCCAAGAAGCTTCCAGTAGGCCCCGGTAGCCTGAGGCACAGCACGAACGAGAACAGGCCTTGGGCCTGAGGTGGTTGCATGCCCCCAACTGCCTTTGGTCTGTGTTTGGCCCAGTAACCGTATCCAGCCCAGGGCCTGCTTTCCATACATTCACAGAGGCGGCCCAAGACCTGGGTTCCCTCAACCAACTGACGCCTGACTCATGCAATCTGCTACAGGCTCAATTTTGTGTGTGTGTGTGTCTTTTTTTCCTTTTTTTAATTTGCTTTTTATGATTTTGATTTTTTTTTTAAAACACGAAGTTCCAAAAACATTAAAAAAGAAAAAAAAAATTGTTGTACATCTTTGAAAGATCTACAACCCTATATTTTTTATTTGTTTTTTTTGTTTTTGTTTTAGCCCTTAAAAAATCTGTGTGAACCCCAAAACGAAAACACTCATTTCATTTTGGTTTTTGTTTTTTCATTGTGTGTTTATGTTTTTGATTTTTTTTAAAATAGATTTAAGCATAAAAAAAATACAAATAAAAATACAAGGTTGTAGTCCTCAACAAAACCTACAACCCCATTTTTTTTTTTTTTTTGATAATTTTTAGCCCAGGAAATAAATCATCCCGGACCCCATTAATTCGCGCCCAACTCACGTTTGAACGAAAGTTTAACGCGAATTCAACGCGCGTTGAATTTTTCAACGCGAAACCCGCGTTAAATCCAATTTCGGACACACAGGAAGTTATCAATGATCTCATCCTCTGACCACTGACTTCGGTAGGCATGCAACTCCCATTTCTCGAGGTATTCAGTACTACCGTATCCCTTGAAAATGGGGGGTCTGGTGTCCAACTTCGAAGACTGGTGTGAGATGATAAACCTGTCTCTCGTCTCATATGGTAGGGAGTGCAGTGCGACTCCCCCGTTTGAGGGTCGTAAATCCGTCTGGGTGGTGCAGCTCTCTTCCTATCTCTCCAAAGTTTCTCCCTAATGTACTGGTCCCTCCAGTCTTCTCTTCCCCGATCTCCTCTATCGTCTCTTCGCTCATACGTAGGTGAGCGTCGAGTAGTCGACTCTCGCCGGAAACTCGGCGGTTCGGTTCGACTGTCCACCCGTCCTACTGTAGCGGCTCTGTTTGGCTATGTGGCGTCTGGATACACCATCACCTAAGACTCTCCGTCGTCCGGCTGCTCCACGCACCTCAAAGGAGTGTTCTGTTGGATGCATTCCTTGAGGTCCCGCAGAGCGCGGTCCGGTGATGCCCGATATACAACAGCCTGTTGTCTCTCCTCCGGAAGCGGTCCCATTGTGTCAGATTCCATATACCTAAGTTCACTTTCGACCTGAATCTTGTAGGCAGCCTGGACCTAATGTCAGAACCGGCAGCCTGGACCTAATGTCAGAACTGGCAGCCCGGACCAAATGTCAGAACCGGCATCCCGGACCTAATGTCAGAACTGGCTCTGCCGATCTCTGAGTACCTAACTCTAGCTCTCAACCGCCCTCACTATCACTATCAATCTCCCGCTCTCGTCTCGTATCTCGTGAGTCCCTTCGACTCCTAGTATCCCAGTATCGAGGAAAAGGTGTCCCTCTTGTCTCTCTATACCGACAACACCTCTCCTGACCTCTAACACTCTCGTCTCAGGACACCTGGCTCCCCTACAAATCGCGCTCCCTATAGCGCGTAACTCCTGACGACTACAAGTTCGCAACCGTCCCCGTAAATCGATAGATGTCATCCTCTCCAGTTCGTTCAACCCTTGTCGGACTGCACCGGCCCCAGCTAACGGATACTCACCACCTCTGGCCATCTACCGCTTGACGCCTCAAAGCGAGTCCAATCACAGTACATAGGTTCCTCTCTAGCGAGATTTGGCACGGAGCTGGGGGCTTAGGAAGCCCTCCAAAAACCGTAATCTGCGTGCCCCAGTTAACGTCTCTTTCTAGAGCTAGTAACCTATCTCGCTCAGCTTCTACGATCTCTTCCACACGCTCCCAACAACGACCGTAGACGAAGTCTACTTCTCTCTCCGCGGGTAAGTAGATTTTCACATCATATACATCCAAATGGATAAACCTGACAGTCATCACATTTAGTCGTATTTCCTCTCATCCGCTATCCACAAACTCGTATCTCTCTACCTCGTATCTCCTCCCCAACGAACTCAAAAGCCGACGGACAATCGCTAGTCTGTCCTCAGATGGTCTGTTTCCAGCAAGAAATCTCTCCCTTCTCAACAACAATTCTCTCTCAG
This sequence comes from Chara braunii, assembly GCA_003427395.1. Taxonomy (NCBI): domain Eukaryota; kingdom Viridiplantae; phylum Streptophyta; class Charophyceae; order Charales; family Characeae; genus Chara; species Chara braunii. The sequence goes on along the minus strand of BFEA01000565.1, from coordinate 483,547 downwards.
AGATAGTTGTATCTTCGCTCATTTCTTCATTCTATTCGTCCCTAGCTGTCTGTTTGAGCTTACCCTCAGTTTTAACTATTCGAGCGAAATCCACTACCGCTTCCCATCCATTCTGCTCCAATCCTCTATACGGGACAAGCGGCCTAGGCAGGCCGTCAAAAATCGTGATGTCGTCGCAGACCTCGACAATCTTCCCCAGGCCTTCTAACCTCTTCTCCTCTTCTCTTAATGCCCAGGCGGCCCTTCTCCAAGTCCTCTCGTATGTGCAGAACTCCTCTCTCTCTCTGGGCAGGTATATGCCAACGTGGTACACCCCTAGATCGTAGAACCTTACATTCATAATATAGTATTGATTTCGTTCGATCCCACTTTTCTGCACTTGGTACTTAATCACCTCGTACGGGAAGACTTCACGCCTCCAATCGCGCTTAATTCTCTAAGTACTTTCTCGTGCTCGGGCTCATAAGGACCGCTCCAAGCTCCAAATCTTCGTCTTCTCCTTGCTAGTTCCACCTCCGGTAGTGGCATCTCTTACCCATCTCCATGAATCACCTAGCATTCAGCCTCGATTAGGGCTAATGTCGAAAGAACTTTGTCTGTGGATTCCTCTAAAAGTTCGTAGAACGTTTCGAAGTCGTCTATATCTCTTAAATCCTCAATGTCTGCTAAAGTCTGAAGGTACTCGTTCCAGTACCGGTTGTGCGCCAGGAGCACTCTGAGAACAAAACTCTCCCCAATGACCTCTGCTAAGTCTCCAGCTTCCTTCGCCTCACTCTTTAGGAGTATCTCAGCTTCTCTAGGGGTCTCACGCCACGCCCTACTCAAAGGTCGATCATCAAAGGGAGACACGCACAGTGAGTAGTTGATCAGACGCGTGCTTCCTTCTCCCACCCAAAGTCCAGTCACTCACGCCTTCCGTACAGCCCATTGAGTACACTCCGCTTCTTCGATTACGTTGAGTCTCTCCAGGTGAACCAATTGCATCACCACACAAGCGATTGGCCCGTTCGACCTCCCTACTATGCGCATACCATATTTTTCAAAACTCGTCGACGTCTCCTATCATTGTTCCGACGTTCCTTCACCCTTCGCCTTCCTTTTCGACGTTGCAGCTTCAGACAACTCACCTGTCCTACTTGTCGACTCGAGCGAGTCTTGTTGCTCCTCTCTGCTATGAACTCTCTCTTTTACCCTTTCCAGGAAATCAAGACGCCACCTTACGAAGAACTCTCTATCATCTATAAAAGTCTCTCTAAAGCCCTTGTTGCAACTTCTATTTTGCGCAACTCAGTCTCGTTCTTGCTAGACGCACAATCTTGAATCTTGACGCCGAGTTCCTTAACTCGTTTTACCACTGGTTTAGTAATTCGCTCATCGACTCTCTTTTTCCTTCCTTCTAGATCATCCATTGTCTGCGACCCATCTCTCTCTAAACTTAAAGCACCTATCACATACTATTCCGTGCCAGCTTACGCTCTGTCATGACAAATAACTTGACTCACACCCTACTCCTAGCTTCAACTACCGTCTCATCAAAGAACAATTCGGCGCGTAAGTACCCGGATGACCATACCATCACTTCACACGTTATCTTGGTCTGGAAGGTCACGCATTTGAGAACTCCTGGTTTGTATTCACGACTGAACTCCGTAGCCTGTAGGAAACGCTCATGCTCTGTCAGATCGTCGTCTATGTGTGCTCTAAGTAGGACATTAATCGTGAAACCCTCGTTCACTAATTGTCTGCTCACATTAATCCCCGTAGTTACCCAGCCTGGTATGTCTCCCACTGACTATGCCCAAACAAGTACCTCAGGTCCTCTAGCCCAATGTACTTGTCGTTTATGCGTCTACGACAATAGTAGATCAGGCCGGCCGGCCTCAAACAATCTACCCAGGAAGTAGCATCGATCAAGTCTCTCCCCTTCTCCTCATCCGGGGGTCCCCACCCCACACAGACCGCGTAGTACGCCTCTCGAAATCGAGGTGCTAGTCTCAACTAGAGCGCGCACACCGTGTGGTTAACTACTCTATTCAGGCAATCTATGCTCTCATAAGTTTGTTTTACGACACAAGTAGGGAGAACCAGCCTCCAGCTCTCTACCGGATGGTACACTGAGCGAGGAGGCCCGATTATGACTCGGATGGTGTAGGGTATGTCTCTCGCAAAAGATGCCAGTCGCCGTCTCACTGTCGATTCTGCTAAGGCTTCGTATCTCCACCAACCTCTGCTAGCACCAGCAAGTGTCAACCCTATCTCTATATCCTGTGTTTTATCAAACACAAAATGCCCTATTCCCTCTAATCATCGGGGAATATCGAATTCTCTATCCTCTAGGATCACCGTCCACAAGAAGATATCCTCTGCTAACCAAGTACCGAAATACCGAATCGGTATGCTCGCTATCTCCTCTAAGCGTACCGGAAGTGACACATCGTAACCCACTGCCGTCTCTCTCGGCCCTATCAGCTTCTTCATTTTATAAGAGTCTGAATCGCGGGTCAGCACGTATGCCAACCATACATCCGAGTCATTTTTCATCACGCCATCTGGCTCAATTCCTGATCTTTGATCCGAGTAACTAACCATATCATCTCGTGCCACTTATACCTAGATAAGTTTTTTCCTACGACCGGGGGACTCGGAATCCCCTTGAACACTCTAAACCAGTACCCCAACTAACTACCTTTCCTTATTTTTTTAATCGTACGACTTCTCCGGTTACCAATCTAGCAGCAGCTTTCCAAACCTTCACACTCAGCCCTTCTTTTACCCGGCTCGCCGGCACATAGTTCCACACGTCGTACTCGTCCAAGCTAATGAAGTGATACGTGAGAGCATACACGCGCCAAGGATCTATGACGCCTCCCTGGACGTAATCGTACGCAACAGGTTCGTATGGGATAATTTTTTTACTCATCTTTTCGTTCAAGGATTGTATGACATCATCGATCTCTTTTCTCGTAGGCCCTCGCCCTTCCGTGAGTAGCCGATACCAATATGCTCACCCAAAGGACATCACATGACTGCCCATCTATAACCCCTACCATCCTCTCTACCTCTCTCCTTCCAGCTCACTCATACTCATCGACCAACGCTAATCCCTCTCGGCGTCTGCCATATCCACATCTCCGTCCTCCTCTACCCCCTGTCCCCAAGGGATAGCCTCCTGTCCCTCTGCCTGAGGAAGGTGTCCCCAACCGTCCTCCAGCTGCGCCACTCTACCTTCCTGCTCCTCGCGATCTGCCAACGCCAGATCTCCCCACCCCTGGTCCTGATCGCCCCAAGGATCTATGTCATCGAAGTCCTCCCACTCTCGATCCTTGGCGTACCACCCAAGATCGCTAGCCTCTTGGTACAGTCGTTGGTAATACTCCTCAATCTCCCAACTCGAGATGAGGTGGCTCGGCCTCTGCTCGCGAGTCTCGGCTAACAACTGTCCCACTCCAGCTAAATGATCTGCAGGCCTCTGAGCCTCTCTCTCTAGTGCCGTCCAAAAACCTAGAGGCTGGTACAGAGAGTATAGATCAGGGCTCCTAGTTGGCACAATGGCCCGTAGGAACTCAATCAACTGGAGCCCTTGCTCGCCAACAAGTGGCCCCCCCACGATTTGTGCGTAAAGGACCCAGTCCCTATCAGTGTATCCCCTGCAAAGACTGTCTAAATTGAGTGAGTGCCGCAAAGTAGATCTCACCCAGGCGTCTAAGACCCCAAAGCTCCTCCGCCACAAAGACTGGGAGTGTCACGCGCAAACGACTGTTAGGATACGGGAAAAGTCCCCTGATCCGGAAGGTCATCGTCACACTCCGAACCTCTCCGTGTGGTCGATCTACCTCAGCGCGTACGGACTCCCCTCGAGCCAATAGGATCCTCCTCGCCGTCTGCTCCTCGCGCCAATGATCATGCACGAGCCCGTGAAAGTAGACTGTGGTCAGCACCTCCGGCGAGTAGTAGATGTGCCCTACCACCTATACTCGTCGTGCCGGGTCGCCGCCACCTCTGTCTGTCCTGCTCGAAAGTCTCGATAACGTACATCCACAGGTGCACATCGGGCCCCAACACCGTCGACGTCCACCTACTCTCTATCCCGTCCGCAGTCACTCCCCTGGCCGGCAGGTCTAGTGCTACTCTGCCTGGCGTTACTGTCTAGGGCGGCTTAGGCCATCTGGCACTGTCGATCTGGAACTCAATTTCGTCTGCCTGCTCTATCATCGGATCTCTCCTCAACCAACTTTCCTAATATCAGGAGTTGACTCTCACTCTTAGTGTCGTCGAAATGACTATCCCAATCAACGGCTCCCGTGTCGCAACGACTCTTCACACTCCAAACACCTAACCCATGACGGCAACTCCTATCCTAGGAAAGTGTGCGTCAGTGTCGTCAATCTCCTTCTCGCTCTCAGAGTCAACCCAGATAGGCTCCCAGGCCTCCTCCTCGTCGTCGTCGTCGATCCACTCCTCGTCGTCTTCCTCGTCCGTCAGGCGATATGGACGAAGTCTGATCGCCTGATAGTAACGCGCTAGCTGATAATCGCGGATCAGGGGCAGTGCGACGTACTCGCTCCACAAGCTCCCCCAATCCTCCGAGAAGAGCCTGTCTATACAAGTGACGTACTCTGGCCCCGCTCGAAGCTCGTAATCCTGCCAATCCCGGACGTACGAGGGTGGTGGCACACCTCTCTGGTAATCGTCCCCTAACGAGCGGATCAGCTCTATCAGTTGAACCCTCTCATCTCCCCAGCGAAGGCCCCCAGTCGCGAGGGAGTAGTATATAATGCTCGTCTAACCCCCCCCTAGCGAAGGTCTCTAGCTCTCTATACCCGAGGTAAGTCTCCACTATACCTCCTGCTCGCCCGAAAACCGAGTCCACCACACAAGAAAGGAGGATCGCCCTCAACCCGGTCGCGGAGTAGGGAAAGAAGGTATACCGCGCTATCAAGAGGTCACCTGTGATATCGAGAAGAGGTCGGTCGTGAAACAAGATCAACGGGTCCCGTCCGTCGTCTGCGCGAAACTCGTCAACCTCCTGCTGCAGATAACGCTGGGCGCTATCAATAACCAGGCTAGTCCCCCAAGTTGCAAGACTTAAGGCAACCTCCTTGGCTGCTTCCTCCCCTAGATATAGGTAAGCCCTCACTACTCCGCGTGTCAGACCCCCGTACTCTCCCCTCAGGTGCTCTCTGTGTGTCCACAGCTAAGCATCAAAGGTCAAAACTACAGACCTCCACCGGGATTGCCCGTCGAGCCAATCGGTGGGTCGTCCGGGGAGTGTAAACTCTACTAGGCCTCCCTCTATGAGCTCCGGGGGTTCTATCTCCCACGCGCGGTCGACCTCGTACACCTCTATGGCCTCGGATTGCAACATCCGACTAGCTACCGTACATAGGGGCAATCCTACAGTGTCTGGGAAAGGAGTATGGGGCAAGGATATCTATATCCCTGGAGAAAATTCGACAGCGCTTCGCCTCCCCCCGTAGGGATGGGGTTAGGGAGGCGATCCCTGAATAAACCCTCCCTAGCTATATCCTAAATGGTGTCTACTTTAACCCAGATAACTATAAAGCAGAATCCCTGGCTCAAATTGAGCTAACGAGTCTTCTACTTGAGTTCCCTCGAATAGTAGGCACGTGCAAAATTCGAGGGAACCCTGCCTACTGCGCTCCCGCGCGCACCCTCGACCCACAAGGGCAGCAAACAGCTACAGTACCTACGAAATGTCAAGCTGGTACCCCTTCCGTGAATTTTCTAGACTATTTTTTATTTTTAAAGAATTCTTATAATTTAAATTACAAAAAAAATTGAAATCGATCCTTGAATTTGGGGTAACCTGACCCCAGTATTCAGGGATGGGTTGAAGAATGCCAGAGGGAGTCCGACTCGAAATTCCCTCGTTCTCTAGACTTTTCCAAGGATTTTTATTGAATTATCCAAAAATAATTCACAAAAATTCAATAAGGATCCGTGAAAATCCCTTTTCTACTCCCAACCCTTAAAGGACTCGATTAGTCACCGCCTGTAGTTCCCCGTCGGTCTTTCTACCTTGTCCTTGCCTTTTCTAGAATTTTCTATAATTTATCAAAATTTAATTAATTCTTTTTTAAAGAAAGCCGAAAATTTTCTTCTTCTTATTTTCCCTTCGTTAGGGGTAGGATTTTACCTCAGTGTACCTATTTTCTAAATTTATTTTTGACAAGAGTAATTTAGGTGAATTTAGTAAAATTTCGGCAGCATTTCGCCTCACCCCGTTTGGATGGGGTTCGGGCGAAGCCCTCAACAAGCAGTATGGTACGCGGAAAAATGTGAGAAATAATAGAAAAGAGGTAGACCTATTTTGCTGAATTTTTCATTATTTTTATCCTTGTAATTAGTAATAAATTCAAAATTAAATAAAAATTTTCAAAAATTTCGGCAGCGTTTCCCCTCCCCCCGTGGGGAAGGGGTTCGGGACAATTGTCCCTTAATCCGTTGCCATAAAGTATCTATAGAGCAATTCTTAACAATTAAAAATCTATCAAAAAGGTATTTTAATTATCTTCTATTAATTTTATTCAATAAAATAAACAAAATTTTGAAAGGTACAATTTTTTTGGCTATCGCGAGTACCTTCAAAATTTTGTCCCGCTATAATATTAGGGGTTTGACTTATCTTCTTAACCCCTAATTAGGGTTTCACCTAATTAAGGTTTTCCCCCAATTAGGGTTTCACTAATTAGGGTTTTAGGATCTTGCACGCGCTCGCACGCTCACCACAAAACCCTGATTACCGTAGAACAATTTTTTTGTGCAACCCCTGGGTTAAGGAGATAAACCCATCGGATTACTTTTTATTATTTCTTTTTCTTTTAATTTATACAAAATTGCAAAGAAATTCGATTTTCCCACTAATTTCTTTTCCTTTTCTTTTCTGTTCGACTCCGCCGTTCGCTCAAACAGCGTTCGTGTTTCCCGACCAATATCTTAAAATATCAGGAAAATATTTCGAAGATCTTTTCCCCCGGGTGTTTCCCCCGGATTTGGCTTCTTTTTCCGTAATTAATAAATAAAAAAACGAGAAATTTCAAAATAATAAATAAAAAAATAAAAAAATCTGATTATCTCAAAATCCAACCGTTAGAATTTTTCAAAAGAGGTCTCAAAACGTCCACCACGGCGTGAGGACGAACTTTGCCCCCAGTGCGGCTTACGCGAAAACGCACGGATTAGAAGTTATCACAGAAAAACTATCTAAAAATATATATATATATATCAAAATTTCAGACTAATCAAAAAGTACCTATTCAGTCGGGGTAATTAGCAATCCGCTAATCATCCCACACACCCCCGTTGATTGGAGAAGGCTGAGGCCTTGGGGGTGCAGTCCCCTCCCCGGCAACGGCGCCACAGTTGTGACGAAACCCGGGGAGGGGTCATCTGCAGATAGCCGAAGCCAAGGGCAATGACGCCTGTCACTTGCCGCGCCCGCTCCCGAGGTCCTCGGCGTCCAACAGGGGTGCTCCTTTCAGTGTAGCCTGTCTTGGCACTTTCTCACAGGCCATCATATGGTCTTTTCATTTACAAAAAAAAAAAAAAACGAGTAACTTTAGCTGAAATTGATCCTTCCTTGTCCAACAGGGGTGTTTGATTCTCTATCTGTTCTCTTCAGGATAGTTTGTTCCCTCGCATTCAAAAGAACAGTGAAGCAACAGAAGGGGTTCGTTAGCTCTCACTCAACCAAGGACAAGGGAAATAATAGTTTGCAGTTTTCCATCAAGGATTGCGCTGCTTGCGCGCTCCTTTGTACACAGAAAATGAAAAGATCACACGCTAGGTACAATACGTGAAATGTCACTAGACAGATTAACGACAATGGGGGTGGCGAAGTTTGCGTCGCCCATTAAGGTCATGGGATACTGATGACACGTCGCATTGCTAGGGCAAAGTTGAGGGAGCGCCCGTGTAATAGTCAGAAATCGAAAAGAAAAGTGGGCAATTTTTAACAATGGCAATAATTGAATCTCCCTTCCCTCGCTCGTTGATGTATGTCCCCCTTCTCTAGCTTGTGCGCAGTCTGCCTTCCCTCGATCTTGTTGACTTGTTCACACTCACATTCACGCACGCACACACGCACGTGAGTACTTTCTTTTGCTTTTTTCCCCAAGCGCGCAGGTGCGCGCGCAACTGGGATTCTTTCATACCAACACTCACGGGCGAAGCAGGGTTCTGTCTTGTTCTTCGTCTCTCCTGCACCTCCTACACGCACATTTCCTCCGTGATTACCTGAGAATGAACGGTAAGCCAGCGCACGGGGTCGGCGCGATGAGCTAATCAGAAAGCTCTTTTCAGTGATAGAGTGATTGGTGACCCAGCCCGCAGGGGCGGAACAGCGAGCCAATCAGGGCTCTTTTCGATAATTTCTCGAAAATGGTTTACCAATCGATTCACAGGTGCTCAGAGCAGCGAGCCAATCAGGGCTCTCTTCAATAATTTCTCAAAAATGATTTGCAAGACAATTCACAGGAGCTCAGAGCAACGAGCCAATCAGGGTTCTTCCCAATAAATTTYCCGAAAATGATTTRCRAGACAGTTCACARGTGCTCAGAGCAGCGRGCCAATCAGGGCTCTCTTCAATAATTTCTCRAAAATGATTTGCAAGACAATTCACAGGAGCTCAGAGCAACGAGCCAATCAGGGTTCTTCCCAATAAATTTYCCGAAAATGATTTACAAGACAGTTCACAGGTGCTCAGAGCAGCGGGCCAATCAGGGCTCTCTTCAATAATTTCTCGAAAATGATTTGCAAGACAATTCACAGGAGCTCAGAGCAACGAGCCAATCAGGGTTCTTCCCAATAAATTTTCCGAAAATGATTTGCGAGACAGTTCACAAGTGCTCAGAGCAGCGGGCCAATCAGGGCTCTCTTCAATAATTTCTCGAAAATGATTCGCAAGACAATTCACAGGTGCTCAGAGCAACGAGCCAATCACCCAGACCTACTAACAACTTAGGTTCATCCTTTGGGAGGGGAACCAGCGGCCCAACTGACTGGTTCGATTATCAAGGATGAGCGAGAGCGAGCGAACTTGTCCCCGGCGGATCATCTCACATGTCGGAATCTCCTCTCTCCCGCCCCCTCTGTTTCCATCTGTTACTCTCACGCCCTCTCCCTTTTCTCTCACTGTCCCTTTCACCTCTCTTTAACCCTTCACTCCCCGCTGTTCTCTCTCTCTCTCTCTCTCTCTCTGCGATGGTTCACTCACTCTCTGCGGTGGTTCTCTCACCCTCTCTGCGCTGATTCTCTCGCTCTCTTCACTCGTCCGGTAAGGGGTCAAACCGGTCGAGGGAATCAGCTTGGTAGACCCGTCTGAAAGCACACGAGTATATTTGAGGCTCGACCTTTCCCACAGGGATCTGAGACTTTCAATTAGATGTTCACTTAAATGACAACAAAAGAAAGATAAAATAAAATGGAATACGAGAAGAAAGAAGCGAGAAAAGTAACAAAAGGAGTGGTCTCGCACCACCTCCCGCATGTGCCACTCCTCCACCCGTACTCGAGGGGGTCCCCCCCTCACGCCACAGATCAGGCCTTTGGGTTATGACTCGGAATGTGATCTGCTCGGGCCGGATATCCCATCCACACCGCTCTGTTTTTCCCAAAGGTTACCCATACATACCGGATTATCACCACGCTTGGCAAGTGACACAAGGGCTGATCCTTCTACCAATGGAATGACAGATCTCTTCAGCACTGAAATATGTCTGCTCGCTCTGTCTTCGGGATAACAGATCCCGTCAACAGTAGGACGTGCCCGTTCGTTCCATCAGCGGAATGACAGATCCCATCAGCAATGACATGTGCCTATTCGTTTCCTCGGAGGGATAGCAGATCCCATCAGCAATGACATGTGTCTGATCGTTTCATCAGAGGCATGTCTGATCCCTTCAGCAATGACATGTGCCTGTTCGATCCATCAGCAGCATGACAGGTCCCACAGATGCTCGATCCCACACGCGCTCACCTTCATTCACTCTCTTTCACACACACATGCACGCACACACACATACACACATATACTCACTCTCCCCTCTACCTATCCCGGTCTTATAGACACCCTTCTGTATGGCTGCCGACGCCTGGCTAGTTGTGCGCCTCGGCCGCAACCTCCCTGGTTGGCTGCCCTTGTCGTGGATAGCCCCGCGTTTAACCCCAGACGGGGCTGCGTGCACCTGGCGCGCTGTGACCGATTCTCCCCCAACTGAATCGGTACTCTCTCTCCCCATGCACACCTCGCGCTGCCTGTCCTTCAAACAGGCTCTGCCATGCTCCAGAGTGCCTTCAATGTCCACCATCGCCCGTCATGATCTTCCCGGGTCAAACCCCCACCTTCTCTGGTATAGACAGACGCTGGGTACGCCTGGCACACTGGTCGTCTGCCCTGGTTGCTTTTCCTCTCCCGCCCCTGAACGAGCTCCCCTTTGACCGAGTCTAGCGGGGAAGAGGGTTAGGTACACCTTGCCCGTTCTGTCCTTCTCCCCCCCCAGTCCGTCATCCCTGACACAGGAACGTCATCGCTGTGCCCGCTGCGCATACGGGAACAGTGTTTTCCCTGACTCGTTCTTGCTGTGCTGTGGGCGGCGTACACCAAGCACGCCTCTGGACACTCCCCCCCTGCTCATTCCAACCAGGCCTTCCGTGCGTACACTTTTCCTTCGCTGCGGACGCCTGGCATGCTCCGCCTGTCTTCCACTGGTCCCCATGTCCCCTTGCCGTCTTCCAGGTCTGCCCCTTATCCCTTCTGTCCGAGACGCCCTCAGGCGAGCGGTATCAAGGACCTATGCGGACTCAGCAGGGTATTGCATCTATTGGTACCGTAGGCTTAGACCTGTAGCTAAGGTGTAAACCATAGTCTGAGGGGCCAAACCCGGTGCCTGCAGCAGTACCATGGACCTCGGATGTTCGTAGGACCAGATCCCTGAATCAGCCCTATGTGATTCCCGAGCCCTCTGCCGTACCGTACCAGTGAGGCTGATTTGCAGCCCTTCAACCATTTTGTACCAAATTTCATCGGACCAGATTGCAATGTGCTGCCGCAACACCGTACCAGAGTCGTAAGAGTTGTCTTGTCTCAACGCACCAATGTCGAACCTGAAATTCGAAAGAAACATTCAGAGCCGCCGCAGTCCAAATAGTACCAATGCCAATCCAAAACCGATCCTGAGGTGTGTCAAATACCGTACAATGTCCATCATAGCACCGATCCTGAAACAACCTTCTCAGACTGCCGTAGCCTGTACCACCCCGATGTCAGACCAATACCGAATCCGAAAATGACGCCATGACGTGTTCCACACAGATGCCGTCCCAATATCATGCCTGAAACATGTCGAATACTGCAGAATATCGCGATCTCGAAATAGTATCGAACCTTCCAAACCGCGTGTCCGATCCGAAGCGGCAACCACACAGACGGAATGGAGCCGTGGGGCACAATCAAGTAACATGGCGGTAACAACAAACCACTCATCCATCCCGCACTCATAACACACAAGTTGCAGCGAGGTCAGGAATCATGCAAATCGAGTACTTTGCGTAAGTGGTTTCGGTTATCGGGCAATAGAGAGAGTCGCTAGAATCAAGGTAAATAAAGAATCCGGGAGAAAAACCCTCGTGATCAAATCAAATAAAATTTAATCAAATATTAAATAATCGCCGGTTTTCTTTTCTTTTTTTTTTTTCAATTATTTTTCTCATTTCTAGTTCGGTCATCGAGAAAATAAAAATGAAGACCATTTTTTATCATAAATAAATTCCGACCAAATTTAATTAAACAATAAATATTCCTCCGTTTCTCTTTCCTTTTATTATTTTTGGTTTTTTTTCTTGTTTTTAATTCTATTATTGAAAATAATAAAATGAAGGATTTATTCATTAAATGAAAACTAGATTCCGATGGAATTTAATGAAATAGCAAAATTCTCCTTACTCCTCCTCTTCTTATTATTTTAGTCCCCTTTTGGCTCAATTTTAATTTTGCTCTCAGTATTAACAAAATTTGAGGCTCCATCTCCCCATCGATTAGGTGATGTAGAAGAGTCACGATTGGGCCTACTCTCATATTTTCGTCCCACAACTAGTTATTTCGGAAATAGCCTCGGAATGGGCGAATACAATGAGCTCCAGGCGCGACGAGCGCAGCCGTTCCTTTCGTTGATTTCAAGGGTCAGTGTCAGTATTTGACATAGAAAATATTAGGGGTCTCTCTCCGACCCCTAATTTCCCCCGATGGTTCGAATGAAAGACCCGGTCAATCCCTCTTTAGGCAGATAATCTAAGGGTTAATCCGTAGGATTTCGGGTGGCCGACTGACCTTCGGCCGCCCGACACCGCTTCTGTCTGAAGCCAGGGATACCATGTGAGTGTGTTGTCGTTATTGAGACTACAAAGTCTCTGCTTTGAGTCGGTCCATGTCTCAACGAAGGCAGTCCAAAGTTTCTGCCTTTTGACAATGTCTGGTTCGTCTGCTATTAAGGATGGAGACAAATGGATGGCCTTCTCCCCAGACACCCCCATCGCGCAGCTACCCCTTGACCCAACGGAATGGTCATGGTCAGTGCCGGGGGGAAGGAGGAAACCTGGCACCAGGGTTGTACACAGCATGGCAGTCAAGTCAACGTATAGAATGCTCCGCCCCAAAACTGACCTCCGGGACCTGGTAGAGGATAGATGGATGAGACACCTAAATATCAGTAAGGAAGCACTCCGGGGGGTTAAATGGTTCCAGCTAGCCAAAATGAAACCTGCAAAACTGGCCTCCCTCCAGTGGCAGATGGAACACCGCTGCCTACCAACCAATGATTGGTTGATAAACCGGACGACCCTAGAACAGATTGGACGGGCCCTCCCGTGGTGTAAGCTATGCTCCAGTTCCTTCCCATCAAGGAAAAGACCAGAAACAATAGTCTAAGAGCACTTTTTTTTGTAACGCCCAAGGGCAATTTGGCTCTGGCGATGGTGGGACAGGATCTGGAACCAGCTGGGAACAACAACAGCCTGGCCATGGAGCTGGAGAGCACTCCTATTAGAAACATGGTCTGCGGAGCAGGCGGATGCCTTCACTTATAACATCTTCAAGCTGGGACACAGGGCAGTGATCTGGGCACTTTGGAGATGTTGCTGCACATATGAGATGGAAGGAGTGAGGATGGACGGGCCGGAATTCAGAGAAACCATACAACAGCAAATACAAACAGACATAACAACACACTGGGAAGAGACTAAAGCACAAATCTGTCACATACACACACAAAAGGAAATACATCAAAGAATTCAAGATTTCAGCGCAAACTGGCTTGGGAGGGAAAACGGGGGAAAGATAGGGAGGGTGGAATGGGTGGGAAGCAAGGGGGACCGGGGGAGAGCCCAGGAAGGGAAAGAGCCAACTAAGGACTATCGGCTGATCTTCCACGAGTGGACCAAGGTGGATGCTACAACTCCAATGAGAACGACGGATGACTTCCCGGATCCCTTCCCCCCCCCTGCAAATAGTATGGTAGAATTGGGGTGGTATGGGGGATAAGGGGAGAGAGGGAGGACAGAGAGTTGGCGCCACAACCCAGAAAAGTTTGCTTCTTCTTTAGGAAGATGGTACGGGGACGCTGGACCCGGTTTCCAGCAGGTGTAGCTCCCCACCAATAGATGGAGCGGCCCGCTAGGCAAAGCCTCAATCCCGGTGGTTCTCTTACCACCACCAGGATAGAGGTCTTGTACAAGGGCCTTTGGATCAAAAAAAAAAAAAAAAAAAAAAAAGGGGATAGTCGGGAAGGAGGGAGGACAGAGAATTGACATAACAGTACTCAGAGGAGGGGTCTGCTAGGTACACCAGTGTTATCCAGCGGCCATGTTGAGGGCTGAAGAGGCGGACTCCTTGCGTCAATCCTGTCTCAGGTCTACCACATATCGAAACAAGTGCTTAATGGGTCATCTGGCGCCCCCCTCTTGGGGGTGAAGAGATACGGAGGACAGGGGCCTTATTACTAATCCAGCTAGTTACTTGGGATACACACACCTGCTCAGTCAATCCCCTGGAGACAGGGCAATCAATGCTGGCAGGCCTCATAACCATACTAAGTCTTCTCAAATGACTCTGTGTATGATCTGTATATGGGACGCTGGAGCCGCTTTCCAGCAGGTGATGCTCCCCACCAATAGATGGAGCCTCCCCCTGGGTGCTAGTGACTGCTCGTACCAATAGCACTGGCAGGGGTCGTGTTGTTTAAAAAAAAAAAAAAAAAAAAAAAAAAAGTAAACGTATGCAAGGCAATTGAGATACCGGGGCCATTACCCGGCTTCGGCAAAGAATAGTTGAGAATATGAGACTAAGAGCATCAATATGGCTTTGGAGCACTAAGAACCTTCACAGTCTTAGAGAATCCTGATAGGCAGTGATAGCCACAGATGGAGCACCACAGAAGTCTTCAAAATACTCAACCCCCCCAGGGACCCCAAACAAAACCCTCTACGACCCTCCAACCCTGTTTTATTCACTATCGGGCTCTTCCAGACCTCGCACCCCAACCCTGTTAGCTTACAAGGCAACATGACTCACCCCGGCTCCGGCCAGCATCATTCCGACAGTAACCCTTGGTTGTCCCTTGGAATGCCCATCCCAAACTATCCCAAGATCTCTCTAGCAGGCCTCATGCTCCTGCTATCAATGGGTTACAGGGCATCGCACCAGCACCGGCCAGCGTCGTTCTGGCATCGGACAACCACAGATCCATGAACATAACAGCATCAGAAAAGCCTACAGTGAGTTGCTAGGAGCCCCTAGAATCTCAGAGCATTCTAAAAAACACTGGGAGCAACCCAGAGCAGCAGACTTGCTTACAAAAGAGTGAAAATCAGCTGAGATTATTTGGGAGCCGACATAAACAAGACCACGTTACCCCAGTGCTATTCAGCAGACCATCCTACAGCTGCCTTGACCCCCTATCATAGATGCCAAGCTCTACCAGGCATCACATCCCCAACCGCTGGGTTACAGGGCAGCGCAACCTGCCCCAACTCTGGCCAAGGTCATCCTAGCAACAACTTACGGTTAGTCACTGGAATGCCTTCCACCCTCGGCAATTCCCCAGATCTCTCTACAAGGCCTCAAACCTCCTTCACTCAGGTTACAGGGCAGCACAACCAAACCCCAGCTCCGACCAGTGTCATTCTAGCATTGGCCAGCCGTGAACCGGTAGATATACATGGTTCCCCGTCCTACGGCATTGGAAAACAAGACGGCTGTTTCTACTCACCCAAATGTGTGTGTCGCCACAGCCGTGACCCACGGCGCCAACTTGTTATGAAACGGCCAGAACCCCGTGACTCCCTGCACTTCCCCCAAAAGGTAGGCAATTTTTCGTTTTTTTTTTTGTTTTTTTTTTGTTTTTTTTAAACTTCTGGAGAGGGCTACACTTGGGAGAGTGATAAGAGCATCTCTCTCAAGTGGTCGCTAGCGCACATCGCACAGTCTGCGAGCACACGCTCAAGCAGCGCTGCCGCATGCACTGCCTAGTGCCCGAATGAACCCACCAGTGGCGAGTTCTTTCCTTTATGGAAAGTGCTCGTCCAGTTTGCTGTCTGGCTGGGCCTCGTGTGTTTCCAGTAGTTTCTGATGCGGCCAAAGTGTCTGCGCCCAGGCCCATTCAGACAGTGGCCTGGGATCGATTTGGTCCTGCCCAACCACCCAGGAGTAAACGTGAGATTCTCCCTGCTTCGCCTGTGTTGCTGGAAGAGCCTCAAAGGCTCCCGAATTATTCCTGATTCTCAGGAGTACGGAGGATGTAACCAACTGGTGCGTGACAACTGTCTGGCGCCCACCAAACTATTCCAAAATTGACGAACTCAGGCCATATAATTGGAATTCAGGGGCCTGCCTTCACTTAGGGCAGGCTCATGCTTGTTGAAAGGGGCCCACAGCCTGATCTCTTTTTTTTTTTTTTTTTTTTWATGGGAACAATGCTCCAATCTATTCGTGGGGAGCCGCACGTGCTGGGCCCAGCGTCCCATTTGAAACATGAAACATGTTTGAGAACATATACAGAAAAAACTTTGAGATACCGGGGCTTTTACCCGGTTTTGTCTGAAAATAGGATCATGATCAATTACTAGCCTATCCGATGAAGAACCCCACGAGATAGCCTCCGGTGAAGGCTCCATCTATTGGTGGGGAGCTGCACCTGCTGGAAACCGGGTCCAGCGTCCCAAGTATTACAGAAAAGCGTTGAAATTGCTGGAAACGGGGTCCTGCGTCCCACTTATTGCACCTATACAGGCCTTCGTGCTGCTGAAGGGCCCAGTTGTTCCTGCTATGATCATTGCTGTATTCCTCCTTACTCCACTTCCAGTACCACTGTTAACTTTGAAACCCTTCCCCTGAGGTCTCGGCAAGGTCTGTTGTTCGTAGGGTCCAGCTCCCACTGTTATGGATTCCTATGTCCTCCTGTCTTTTATTGTGGGCTGTTTCCATCATAAACTCAGGTCCCTTTTGTCCCTTGGAGCTGCTAGTGATTCCCTTCCCTTCTTAGGGCACCCCATATTTGTTAAGCCAGCCCTGGTCAGCAGCCCCCCATTGAATGCCTGACCTATTATGTCCCTGGACCCCTTAAACCCTATACCCTTTACTCTCTTCAAGCTCCTACCGTCGATCTTCGTGATCCTTGAAGCCAGTGGCTCAGGCTACATCCCCAGTAGCGACTGCAGCCCTTTTGCCCAGTGGGGCTCACATCTCCTCCCGGGCCGAAACCTGGTGTAATTGCCCGCTGTTGTAGTTTAGCTGTCCAGTTGATCCCCATTTATCGCCACCGCCGGGCTGAAACCTGATGTAATTGCCCGCTGTTGTAGTTTAGCTGTCCAGTCGATCCCCATTTATCTCCACCGCCTCCTGGTGCTGCTGTCTGTTTCTTATGGTGAGTTACAGCCATTGTAGTGCACAGGCTTCCACCAGCACCCTTTCTCCCCCGGACTGTGACCTGGGACAATGTGCCTCCTTTTCCCTTTCCCCTTGCTCCCTCTTCTCTCCCAGCCTATGGGGATCCTCCGGTGTCGCTGTGGTCTTGATAGTCAATGTCGTCACAGGAGTTGGCTCGGGGGGGAGAGGGGGGAAGGTGGTGGTTATACTGGCTGGGGAGTGGAAGGGCGGGGTTGGGGGAGGGAGGACCATCGGGCTGGGGAGGAGTAACTGGTGGGGTGTCCGATGGCATTGGGGGGGGCAGCGGCGAAGTAAGAGGGGGAGAGACCGTTGGGAGTG
>BFEA01000565.1:397871-409540 GCA_003427395.1 Chara braunii | reverse complement strand
AGGCTTCCCCTCAAGCCCCTTAGATCTCTCTCATATATACAACCATCCGGACCTAAAACAGGGCGTAGGTCTCGTCTCTTCTTCTCTCAACCAAAGAGTCTTAGGGAGATAGACCCTTATTTAAACTCATCTCCCTGCCCTAGTCACTAGAGGCGCATCGATAACACGATCCTTCCTACAATTCGGGCCGTCTTACCGGACCATTATTATGAACCCCCCCCCCCCTCGGCGAATCGCGTCTATCCAAATGGGGTGTTCTTGCTTATTTCTGCAGTCTCCTCTAACTTCCAGGCCCTTCTCACCCAAACCCGTCTTTTTCACAACTCATCCTTGTAACCCATCTTGATACATCTTGCCAACTAACACATAGGGGCTCAGTCCATATAATTGGTTGGCCTGCCACCGTAGCCCTCATCTTCACCTATGTGCAAATTGTCTACGAGTGACTCACCCTAGCAGGATACATGGGCACTCCCTATCGGCCAACTGCGGCACGAACCTCTTCTCAGTCTACAACTCCTTCATTTGGGTCGTGCGAACCTGCATAAGCATCCACTACATTGGCCAGGTTCCTAAGTTCCTGGCTATGAGGCGAGAACTTCCGGTCCAGGTACAACCCATTTATCAACTCGCACGTGTACCTTGCATATCCCCACTCTCGCACCTTCACGACGGCCTCTGCAGCGGCTTCCACCCTCGCCTGTCCCCCAAAATATGCCTCTATCAAGAACTCTGGCGGGACAACTCGCAATGGGGCTGAGGGGAGTGCAAACTCTTTAGCGTGCTTGACCTCTATACGGGCCTCCACCTGCTCCTCTCCTTCCTGGACCCTGTCATTCGTCCACTTCCCTGCAGCTCCCTCAACTACCCTGAAAGGTCTTGCCAACAGGCTCTCATGCCCAAGCGCCAACTCAATCCCATGTAAGGCCCAAAACGAAGACGATGCATACAAGGTCACCCTTACGATCGCACAGTCTTGACCATCATCAAAGTCGGACTCGATCCAGGCAAAAATACCCTTGCCTATCGGCGCGCCCCACCAGGAAGATGTGTACTCTCCCTCCCTGACTCGCCTCGGCAAGGAAATCCCAAGCCCATCCCCCCCCTTAACAGGCAGCATCACACTGGGATCTTCCTTCGCATAAGGCATCCTGAGTTGCCCTTGCTCCGGTCTGGATCCTGCCCATCACAAAAACGTCCGACATGCGCCTTTCGTTATCATATTGGCAATCATACTCTACCATCCTATCTCTAGACCCTTATCCTCTGATTATCTTTCCCTAAAATCATTCATTTCTAGCGTCTGCGACTACCCCGCTTAGGGAAGATTTTACTGGTAATATATCATGGTAAGAACATGTTCGCAGATACCAATTTCATAATAGTAGCTACTCATAAGGAATAGTATATTCCTTAAGTACCAAACGCCAATAATATCCTACTAAGATCAACCCGATACTTATCACGCACGTGCATAGAAAAGTCTATTAGACGCAGCCGACTATACCGAAGAGAGCCCTTTACGTAAATACCCATCGGAAATAGAACACCAAATACCCATCGACAAAACCATCGAGTCATAACTTGGACATTAATAAAATATCATTTTTACCACCCAGAAAAAATACAATATACACGTCATATAGGCAGGTACCTCAAACATGAATCCAAAATGCAGTACAACCCACAGTAACTAGGATGTACTCGTAATCACGACCACAACATAGCCGACACAACTACCAGGGGTTGTAACCGAAACGCATGATATGCTTTGCACATAATCACATAAAGCCAAACTGAACTATCAGCTATATAACAAGATAATTCTCAAAACATATCTTAGTTTATAGAGGACAGAATAAGACCAACAATGAGTGATTAGCATGATACAATTGTCACCCCCTTCATCTCTCAAGCGAAGCATATAATACAGAAGGGCGGTGTGATCCTCTTAAGATAACATCTTCACTCTCGGGCCCCGCTCTAAAGATCAAGCCTCACCGCGACCCTCTCTGATTTCAGCGATGCCCCTCACAAAGCTTAATCATGGTCAGATGGTCAGCCCCATTCATACCTGTCAGGACAACGGATAGCGAGTCTGTGCCCTTACACATACGATGACCCTGCTTAATGCGAGGCGAACCCATATCGCTACTCCCGGACCTCTCTTATTAAGCAGTAGCTGCTCCACCTGGCCATCACAGCCTCAGCGAGGTAACAAGCACTTTCCTCCTCTCTCAACAAATAGTGTAGTTACTTTCCCATTACAGAGAAAACAACAACACCCCACTAAGGGACCAGGAACGTAATTCCGGCGTGGGTCTCACTATCATCCTTGAGACTGATGATCTGCTTCCTTAAACCCTAACAAGGGAGTAACAACTCAGGAACACACTTCCACTGAGGACACATCGTACACGCTGACTGACTCTCTTCAGGAAGAACCACCTTCCTCAGAAATGAGTCACCCCATTCACCCCTGGTCCCATGCCAGACGTGGGTTTCATGCAGAATCTATGTCCCTGTGAAAGGTAATTCATACATACACCATCAATCAAACATCAAACAGAACATAATGAAAGTACATGTATGGAGACAATCAAACAAACAATCATAAATGTCATATATACATATATCACATATAATTAATACATAGGCCTCTCTTCGGACTAGCCAAACCGCTATCCTAGTGGTCACTACTTCTCGAGATCTATCAATAGTTAGCCAAACAGTTCGCAAGCGACTCAAATCATCACCAACTCACGCTATCGACGAGTTTAAGCATCGTACTGGTCGTAGTACCTATCATATCATGTCCCGACATGGGCTCAAAGAAATATCCTTACAATTAACCTCCTTGCTTCGCACTTTATCAATCATCCCCTCACCCATGCTGCCCTCGTATCGGCAACTTCCTCTAACGCAGGGGTTAGATGACTAGGGGAGACGCTCCGCCTTAACTTGATTATCTTCCACGGCAGGCTTTGCACAACAATCACGTAACGAGTCAAAGAGTCTTTCAACTCCAGTTAATCGAATATTAGGCAGTGCTCACAGCGCATAGTCAAGGCGCTTATCGATCTCAAGCAACCCTTACTGCACCACTCAAACCCCACTCGCAGAACTAACTCTCACTTCATTCTCTATCCAATACCTTATACAATCAACCACTTCCTCCTAATCTGGTCAATAGAGCAGAAGCGGTTGTTCTCCGCAGATTATCAACCTGCCTCGAATCAAGTCTCGGTTTCTAGGGACCTCTCAGTCTTTACGGTACTTCCAATGATAGTCAAAATACTAGCCAGTCGTTCATACGAGTCTACCAAGACCTCTCATTTGCCTATTTCTCACTTTCATACCCGGATGTCGTTCCACCAGGGACAACAGTAGCCAGCCGTTATCCCCGGCAACGGTGCCACCTGTCGAGCGCATCGGTCCGGCACCGCACGCGGCAGCGCGGGACCCTCTCAGCCGCGTCACGCAGGAGTTGGACCAACCTTGCCGCGAACACACAAATGGAGCTTCCTTGGGCCGCTCCGGTCGAGTGCGCCAGCCATACCTCTCGCGAGCCCCTACGCAGGATAGGGCCTACGCGAGGCACAACTTACCTCCACCTTACGGGAGTTGTCACCTCCCTTTGGTGGGTGTATCCCCGCCGAGCTACCAGTCCACAGTATGAAAGCTAATAAGTTGCAATCGCAGAGGTGGACTAGCCGACGGCGTTTCTCGTTCGTTGTAGCATAGGGGGTACGTGCGGTAATACGCCTATCGGGCCCGCACGCGAACCGGCATCTTGGGGGGCTGAAGTCCCAAGCGCGGTTCGTCGTCGGTCGACTAGGACGCATCCCACACACCACGCGCACACCATTTTACAAACATAAAAGTAAAAACGCACACACACACACGCACATCGAACAACGCGACAACACTCCTAGTCCCTTCAGTAGTCGTCCCATGACTTTCCGGCGCGAAAGTCGAATAGGCGTCGCGCGCGAGACTCGGTATAAAACCGCGCGGACGCAGGGCTAACTCATGTCGACTCGCAATGCAAGCGGACGCAAGCGGTCGCAGTGATGGCGTACTATGTAGTACCCATACTCACGCGGTCCTCGTTAATCTCGAGGGTCRCATTCGACACTCAAGTGTCGGCTGACACGCGCCTTGAGGGTTAATCTCTCGACGATGGACAACCGCCATGCGCGGTTGAAGACCACACTCCCTCTTCTGCACTCTGTGCACAGTGGGTGGTACACAGGTCCATACCTGTGGTGACAACCGCTTCGTACTGTCATGGAGATGAGTCCCACTCCGGGCCTGGGCGAAAGTCAAGGGGTTTGACTTTGACAGCTGCCACGGATTACAATGTCCAACCATATAAACTCTAAAAAGCAAGGGTAAACGGAGAACCCCCCTTCCCTCTCAAGACATAATCCAGTTAACCCTTATTCACACTCACAGTAGGCCTCTAAAATACTCAGGGCACTTATAAATACGTAAGGGTTGATTATATAAGACGATCACTTCTCATAATCACAGTGAGGCTCCTCTCAGCCATATATGTAAGAAATCGCAGGCAATCACATCCAGAGTCCGAACCACAACTATACCTGCAATCACATCAAAGATTGAACTAGAAGTCCACGTACTACACGGGGTCAACTTCAACCATTCCTCACACTCATACCCCTCGCTTTAGCCATACAAGCCTCACTCGTGCAACTCTTTAAATAAATACTCAGTACTTTTGTTGGATGGTCATTCAATAAGTCCGGGTAAAAACACAACAAAACAATTCAAATCTCAAGGCTAAAGCTTTTAGGTTGAGTGGCAGGGGTGAATTGAAGTTGAATCATAAACCGACGAATCGGCAACTGACCTGTTATCAGTGATAACAGAAGATGATCCTCAAGGGATCAAGCTCAACCTAGTCTTGGTCACGAATCAGACCTCCCAAAGGACCTGTAACACAAGATAGGTCAAATGCCCAAGCTAAATCATCAGCATATGGGGGATAAATCTCCATAACACACTTCCATTCAAAGGTATCCGCCAACTAAGTCTAAGTTTACCTCTAAGTCAGGGCTCAAAGCAAAGGTAAACTAATGGCAGAATCTCCCCTAGTCAGGGTGGATCGTCAGAATCGCCACCTGTCAAAATATAATCCAACTCCTCTAAATCAAGAAAATTTTGGCAGCGCTTCCCGTAGGAAAAATATCTTTTCAGAATTTATATCAGCCCAAATATGAAAAACAGAAATAGTCTCTAACTCTGCAAAGTTAAATTTTGTCTAACTCCCTGAATTAGTAGAAATTTGGACAACACTCCCTTTAGGAAGGGAGACTTCCCAGATTTATACTAAGTCAAATATGAACTCAAAAGACAACTTGAGTTCAATTTAGACAATATTTTACTAACTCCTTAGTTTTGCAGGAATTTCGGCAGCACTCCCTCTAGAAAAGTGTTATTCCAAAATTTATATAAGACTAAGTCCGGATTTTCAAAGTAACTTTGACTTCTCAAAGTTCAATTTTAGTCTAACTCCCTAAATTAGCAAAAAATTGGGCAGCACTCCCTTTAGAAAAGGAGACTTTCCAGATTTTTACTAAGTCATATATAAGAAAAGACAAAGTTGAACTTCTGACAAGTCAAAATTCGACTAACTCCTTGGATTTGTAGAAATTTCAGCAGCGCTTCCCGTAGAGAAAGTAGCTTGTCAAGATTTATACAAAGCCAAGTATAAGAAAAGATCTCAGAAAATGCAAGAATTGACCTAAGTAAAAAAAACTTAGCTCAGAAAATGCAGGAATCGACACTAACTCCTATGACTCTAGCATGTGGCGAACAACTAAAACAACTACCTATCAAACTGAAACTCAGACCAAGTAGTAACCTCATTGAACTACATGCAGGTCAAACCACAAAGGTAAGTACCATCGCCACCCCCAAGTCAATCTGAACAAACAATAGTTCATTATCTCTCCATGATTTAACCCTCTATACCCAGCTTACATAAGGCATAGGTCAGACCACCTGAACTTACAGAGCGCGCCCAACTTAGCCAGGCCTAGAATCAGAATACCTAAACTTATAGAGCGTTCTGACTTAGCCAAATATACACAAACAGAGGGCACGAGTACTGTGGCACGAGTACTTTTCTCTTCTTTGGGTACATAACTAGACCACTCTAGTCGCCTTGAACTGCTTAAATAGCCAAGTTATATATACCTCTCTGCACTTAGTCTTCCAAATGGACGTAGGGCTGAGCCGCTCATCTTAGAACGTTGTTTAGCCTGCCCAAATTTACTTTCAGACATATCTCTTTAGTTATACTCTCTTCGAATTACGATAAGCTATAGTCAGGTTATCCAATCTTATGGAACCCGCGCCTGACTAGCCTGTTCGTAGATAAAGTAATAATACAGTATAGCCAGATTATACCATTGGGTTCTAGCATGTGCGAGGCTTTGAGTCAAACCCCCTGAACTTACGAAAGGGTTTAGCTCTCCACCTAATTCCTTTTTCTCTGAGCCTTCCTGTGTGTGGCATTGGGTCAAGCCCCCTGCACTTACAGAAGGGTCTGCCCTTTGTCAGGTTTATTCCTTTAAAACAAATGCAGGCAAAGACTGAGCCACTTGAACTTACAGAACAACTCGGCCCCCTCGTTCAGAAACAAAAGAAACTCATGAAAACACAATGAAACCAAGGCAACTCAAGGCACCAAAACTTATTGAGCACCCTGAGTTCCTGAAAGTTAATCACAGTCAAACTCCTCACAAGTCAGTGCAGTCAAGACACCTAAACTTATAGAGCGTCCTGACCCTCCATGCAATTCACAGCACCAGGTTTCCCCAAACTTATGGGGACATCCCATCCTCCAAAGCTTCAGGCCACCTAAACTTATAAAGCGGCCTGAGGCTCCATGCAATTCAAAAATAAACAAAGCGCTGGGCTTCCCCAAACTTATGAGGACCTCCCAGCCTTGACGACCCAATCAGTCTGCACACAATACTGCCTTCCTCCCAACCTTCCCCCCAGATGCAATCCCTTTTGTTTAGAATCTGCTTTCAAGCAACCAAACAAAGTCTGAAGCTGAAATTGCACACGCATTCCTTTACTTAGTCTGAGTTCAAATCCTGAAAGTCAAAACAAAGTSAAAGTACARAATTCACGCCATACACTCAGCCAAACATAGAAAGGTATACAGATAGGRGTTATAAACGGGTTTATAGAAGGAGTCAGRGAATTACCACTCAGTTCCCTGCCTCCAGGACTCCTCCTGAGTCCCGGCTGAGCTCCCGCAATCGGTGGGGCCAACCTCCCACAGAGGCCTTGGCGCGGATTACGGGTTGCGATCCCGCCTGCCGCCTTCCTCTCAGCACCAAAAGACCAGACTTAGAGTAAGAAGGGCAGAAGGAGGAATTTTCAGACTCTCAGATCCAAGGGGGATACTCTCAGACTCGCAGGAGAGGGCCTTGTTATCTCGATGTGCCTGAGGGTCCCGCAATGGCGACCAATCATGACAGCTTGATCAACCAAAAGTCAAATGTTGCAGTCAACCTTCTAACGTCTCTCCATACTACCGCACCGTAGGCCGCAACAGCCAGCAACCAGCAGCCACCCTACTGTACGTATGGCAGGTGCACAAAGCTCCTCAATAGCGCCTCAAATGGAAACCGTGCTTCCGTACCTTTACTCCGTCCAATAAGGTAAATGGTACACCGGCCCGGTGGCCGGGCCTACTCCTTACGACGGGCCTGTAGTTGCACTGCTCGATACGACTGGCGGGGCATTTGCCAACAACGGGCTTCTAGCTCTGCGGCTCGCCCCTCCTTGCTCAAATACAACGGGCTGCGCAACTCTCTAGTCAGCTGCAAGTCAACAGCCCCCCCACAACTGATCTTCCCGCTAGGCCGGCTGGTGGGATGGTGGTCTGCCAGCCAACAGGTAGGAACGTAAACCCTACCGCTGGCTTCTCGCTAGTCCGTAGAACAGTGCATAGCGAACCGGCCAGCGGTGATTCTCCAGGCCTGCAACCTGACTTACTTGTGAGAGCACCTGGCCAGCACCGCTGCCAGGCCTAACTGCATACGAGCCAAACACACCGGGTGCGACTCAGACTTTACCGTATTGGCAAGGCCCCGGTGAGCATTCCACCTCTAAGTGAATCTTCCATAGGAGCCTGASYAGGAATGCACCCCCTCCTCTCTACCTTCCCCTTTATTATCCTAATGAAGACAACCTCAGCGAAGCCGAGCACGAAGATRGAGATGTGCATGACCATGGGCGCAAAGACAGTGGAAACAAACTACGCCACTATATAGACCACCGAACGCGGACGCCCATCCCTGCGGTAAACCCAATCAGCAAGGTCGACATGGCAAACGACTTCGATCCAGATGCCGTTCACGGGCGCCAACAGAAACGGGTAGGTCCGCCTTCTCGCCCTTTCTCCCCCTCTTTCCTCCTATAGCAAGTACGGAAACATACACAACTTTCCCTCCATTTGCGCAGAAAGGGACTGCTTTCCTTAATAAGATGAGCAAAATCGAAATGAACCTTCTGCTAAAAAGCGGACAGGTACGTCGCCTTCAGCCTTACACGCACAGTAGTAGGAAAGCACTGCCTCCCCCGACATGCCGAGCGATGCACCGGTCAACAGGTAAGTCCCCGACTTCATTGCCCGCCTACAACATCCCCCACGAAAACGACTGGGCAAGAAGAAAAAAGACGAATGAATCTTCCACTAAAACGCGGAAGTATTCACTGTCTTGCTCAAGTCCCCCCCCCCGTTGGGCGCAGCCTGCCTTTCGGGTAACTTTCTTCTCACTAACCTACTTCCAAAACTSACACTACCATCAAAGTTGCCTTACCCACAAACCTCTATTCTGACCTTTAGCCCACTCGATTCCATGAAGAATCGAGTGGTATCTCGATGTCTTCTCCCCGTCGCCCCCCCTCTTCCGCCATAGCTCGGCACCCTACCTTTCCCTCCTAACTCTTTAACACTAACTCTCTTCCAAAACTGACTTCATATTCGAATCCGCCCTGCCTCAAACCCCCCGTCTACTACCTCCATTCGCTCGATTCTACAAAGAATCGGGTGGGTCACCTTTTCGTCTCATTTGCCACAACTAGCTCCTCCGATTCCCCCTCGCAGTAGTTTTCTTACTAACCTCCATTCACACTAACTCTTCAGCGAAACCGACCCCGCCATACGATTCGCCCGGGGCAAAAACCCCGGAATCGCCCCTTTCCCCCTTCGTTTTCATTCCCGATCGAGAGCGCAGCGTGTTCCTCACTGCGCCCTGCTCTTTCTCCCGCCATCCCTTYCGTTGCACGTACCCGGTGCGGCCCTCCGTCCGGGTTCATTCACTTTCCTTCACCCTTATGCTCGGCGCCCTCGCCTCGCCACCTGTCCGCCTGCCTTTGCTCTCCCGCCGCCTGCCCGCTCCGCCCCTCCGCCCACTGTCGCTGAGCGGTGCTCGGCCAGTCTCCCCGTCATCTCCAGCTGGCTACCTCCACACTTCGTCTCACCCCCCTCTCTCTCACTCCGAGCGTACCCGGCCCCTTTTTCGTCCCGGTTCATTCGCTACCCCCACCGCGGTCGGCTGTACGGCGCCCGGCCTACAGCGCCTGCTGCTAACGCAGCTTCCTCCAGCGAGCGCTCCTGCTGGAGCAGAACAACGGAAGCCAAGAACGGCAGCGCGCCCCGGCTCCCCGGTTTTATGCTTGTGGCCCTTGCGCAGGGACCGTGCTACTCTTCTCTGTAGCGCCCCACTTTTTAACAGATGTCCCGAAGGACTCTACCGGGGTAATGCCCCGCGGCTCCCCCAACGGCCACCCGACCCTTTTCCTTTTGCACTCCTCGCTCCTCCCACTGCCTGCCTTCCCACTGCGTCATTGCCCCGTCCGCTGCCCACCGGGCCAGCCCCGCCGCCTATTGCTCCCACTTGTCTATACACCCGACTCTATTCGGCAGGTTGCCGCTACGGCCTCTTCCGCACCGCTACCCTTGTGGGGCCCATTGCCCCCCAAGCTCTCTCTGAAATAGCTGGCCGCGGAACTAAGGCTCGACCTGCCGCAGAGCCTAAGCGTGGCCCAGATGAACAGGGTCCCGTATGCCACTTGGCGGCAATAGCGGCTATTCAAATGCAGATTTCAAGGTCCGAGGCGGAGAAGAGTCTCGCGGGCATACTCTTACTCAGCCTCCCCGCCGCGGACTTCGGGGAATAAGCGGTGCCCCTCGACCCACGTACCGTAGTAGTTAGGATAAAGGAGATGCCCCCGACACCCCAAGTGCGTGAGAACACACAGGCTTAGCCTTAAAAGGCGCGCACTCAAGGTCCTCGACCACCTTGACGACCATTAGATCCGGCGCCCCGTCCTAGTCAACGGCACGCCGGGACATCAAAATAATAATAATGCGTCGTTAAGTAATAAAATATTTAGAACCTCTGAACCGCCTGCATCGTTCTGACGCCGCCACAACAAACCCAAGGGGGGTTGGCCCGCCGGGCTCTCGACCCCCTCGGTCCCTTCGCGCCACTCTGATGCTCCCGCGTCGTCGCTGATTGACCTCGATCCCTGAATCTCCTTGACGAAAGTCTGATACTGTAATCAGTAGTGCTAGGCCCAAGGCTGGGTTTAGCTCTGACGGAAGCCTAAATAAGCAGACACCACACGGCGCGCCTAGCTACCGAGACGCCTTCAGAAGTCACACTGTTGTCGATGTCGCCCTCCGCACGTACGCACAGGTCCCAGGCAAGCACATCAGTCAACGAGACACAATCTTTTTAATCTCTATGTGATCAGAAGAAAACAAACTCTGGCCGGCGATCACACCGGCCCTCCACTCATCAACAATTAAAAAGATCACGCGCGCCTCAAGGGTCCGCGCGCCCACACACTCTTTATCCTAGTCAACTACCGAACCAACACAAGCCGCAGACGCAACCGCGCCTCGTGCGACATGCCTAGACTTTGAACCAAAACTGTTTTTTGTCACTTGCAAAAACCAGGGCGAATAAGGGTATTCGCGCCGACAGGTTACCGGACCATATTAAGCGACGTCGCCGTCGCTTCGCCAAATCAAAAAGCTACAAATCCATCCATACTCCAAATGCTGACAAGAAAGGAACCGATCCGATTAGCTGACACACACAGGGTAGAGGCCTCCAACAATCCATGCCTCCACAACTATACGCTGCCAAGGTTTTAACCTGGGTCTCCGTTCGTCCTGACAATAGGACGCCGGTGTATTACGCATCGATACTACAGCATAAGTTCCCAAAGGTCACCCCAAACCGTCCTCTCCCCTTTGTCCTAGACAAACGCCGGCCTCTCGTTGAGTGTCCCGGCTAGACTCTATCTCGTAAGCAGAGCCTTCCCCAAGGACGCGGGCCTTAGATGAGACCGCAGAAGGCACTCTCGCCTCCCTCCCAAAAATCCTTACGATCAAACACATATGTATATATATATATATGTATATAAAATCTCCTCTCAACTCTTTTTGCAGTCTAGTACAGAAATGCTAGGTCTCCATC
Organism: Chara braunii; assembly: GCA_003427395.1. Taxonomy (NCBI): domain Eukaryota; kingdom Viridiplantae; phylum Streptophyta; class Charophyceae; order Charales; family Characeae; genus Chara; species Chara braunii. Next base: position 397,997 of record BFEA01000565.1, on the reverse strand, counting down.
CTGGCCCACCATAGTCTGGTTGATCGAGCCAGATCTACGGCCTACCGCATTGTTATCTTAACGGCAGTTCCTTCGCTGGTTATGCAACGATACGTTTTCTCCTGATAAGCCTCCAATCAGGACTAC
>BFEA01000565.1:378772-392116 GCA_003427395.1 Chara braunii | reverse complement strand
TATTTGGCACACAATTTCACGTAGTCCATTGGTTGGTACTTTCCGTTGGCCAGTGCAACAAAGTGCGTCAGGCGGGGCCGTCGATGCAAAGTGCGATCTGCGGATCGCCTGTGTCACCCTCAGTCGCACTTAATCAAAAACGCCACGAACGAAGTAGAATACTTCGCTAGTGGGTCCAGGCCCCTGGGAAAGCTTCCCGACATGGGGCAAGGTCCCACTTGCGCAAATTAGGAGATTTCGACCGTTGATCTTTGTGATCTACGGTCAGTATCTCTTAATTCGCGCAAGTGGGACCTAGCCCCTGCTGCTTGACGTAACTGATTATTTTGTTGTACTTTTCCGTGTTGTTTTCTGTGATTGGTCGCCAATTTCTTTGACTACAATATTCATCTTTTTTTGGATTCTTGATCTGAGGGCGCGGCCACTCATAGACAAAGATCTCCGTGGCTGGTCAATCTTCGTGTCTGGTAGGTTACAGAGTTGCCCATCATTCATCACTGATCCCCCAGAAACGTTACGCCAGAAGAAGGCGGCGAACAACTGGGATGATTGCCATCGATGGAATCCCCCTCGTGTTCTTTTTTCTTTTCTTCTTTTTTTCCCCCTTTTTTATTTATTTTTTTCCCCTTCGTGTACTTATCATCCAGGCCCCTGGGACCTTGTCCCACTAGCTCCGTTGAGCTAGGTCAACATTGGGTTTTCGACGCTGTGTGACTGTAGGCGACGAAGGAGATGCACGCCCTCGCGATCATCCAACGGTCCGCTCTTTTTTGTATTGTGAATACATTTTATTGCGTTTTTTCTTCCGACAAAATACATCCAAAAATGAAGTTTTCTCGGATGCAATGCCCCCTACTTTGCTATTTTCGGTCGACTTTTGAAGGGTCCCTGCCAAGATGTGTAATTGAATATTTGACGTTTCGACAGTTGTGTAGAAGTCGACGTTCTTCCCCCAGATACAATGCATGGTCATTACACCTGTATCTGGGGTACCTTTCTGTCTGAATACATCTGGCAGACACCTTTCAGTATCAATGCATGTAGAATGACCGCACGTATTCGGGGAAGAAATTGGAGAGTCAGAACTCACAATTTGAACGGTGAAGGCCGACCTCGCACGTCTAATGGAAGCAAGTTTCCATTCTCGGTTGTGGACGTCACGTATTCCACTCCAGTTGTGGAAAAAAAAAGAAAAAGAATGAATTGTATCTTAGGCAGATTTTTTTATGCATTTCTGAATTTTAAAATGAATTTAAAAAAAACAGTTTCAGCCGGCACACCGTTGAGCTACTAGGTCCACTAAACGGTGCATGTGGGACAAGGTCCCTGGTTTTCCTTGTTTTCTTATTGAGCCAACAACGGCCGTGTCAAGTTTGACTCGGGGGCAGGCAAAAAAAAAAAAAAACAACGCATGTCAGTCCTGTGCCAACTTTAAAAAGGGGTTGGTTGCTGTGCAGCGACAATATTGGTCATTAGACACCGCCATGTGCGGTTGGGGGGCAGGTAGGGGAAGGTGCAGTGACTGGTCATTGCTTGGCGCTAGCACCGCCGATTTCCCCCATCGGCAATGCCTACCCAGCCCTCATGACCGTGATGAGGGACTGGTACAGCCTTGCTCTTGCACAACTGCTGTGGTGCCAACCTACCCCATGGGTTAGGGAGAGATCCGTGTTGGTTGGTGCTCCCCCGTACTATACATAGATTAGCGAAAGGATGAGATAGATGAGTACTGGCAAGAAGATGAAATAAATGAGAGAAGAATATAGCTTACTTTCAAAAAAAAAAAAAAAAAACAGAATACCGGCATGGTAGTTCGTATCAAGTGCTTAAAAAAAAAGAAAAGAAAACAAGGTCTCAGTGCCCAAGGCTAACAGCGGCAGGATACGGGTCCAGTGACCCTTTTTTTTTTTTTTTTTTTAAGATAATGAAAATTTTATTGCAGAAGAATTTGGACGAGGCCGGGACCCTCACAATTCTACCCGGGGTTATCTTGGCAGCCTCAGCCAGTTTTGCTTACAAGCCCAGCTTGACTACCTGCCTAGCTGATCCACATACCACGTCTAAAATGTTGGAAACCAGGTCCAGCGTCCTGTTTTTTGGATAAGTTCCAGTGGACCCTATGCTGGAAACCAGGTTCAACGACCCTTTCATTATGAAAGTTTAGCAATAAGTAAGATGATAAATTTCAGTGGTCCCTATGCTGGAAATCGGGTCCAGCATCCCATTACTACTGTTTTCTGTTCTAAGAACAAACTTGTTGATTCTCTACCCACTTACCAAAGGAACCATCCCTTCCTCTGAAACAACTGCTGCAAGTGCTAAATAACCTCCTCCTGTAGGTGGGAGTACCTCTTCAGTCGCAATTCCGACCGCCTGATAAGAGTGATAAAACTAGTCTCCCCCTTTTGAGTTTTTCTATCACTTGTCTAAACCTGTATCCTATCCTTCCTCCCCGCCCCCAAACCACTCAAACTCCACCATCGCTAGTGAAGAGGGAGGGAATGGATCAGCAAAGACCTCAGGTTCTCTTAAGAACGCCCCTGGTTGGATGTCCAACCAATTATTACAAGTGATCTGATAATCCCGCTTGAGCATCCCCTGTTCCCCTGCCTCTCCCGGCCATACTACCTCCCCCAATTTCTCCCCTGCTGCATCCCCTAGCCATTCCAGTTGAAACTTTCAAACCCACTATTTGATATCTGTTTTTTGTTTAAATTCTTTGAGTTTCGTTCTTGCCTTCTCCCATTGGCTTCTAATTTCTGTTTGAACAAAATTTTGTATTATTTCCATTAATTCTTTACTTCCAATTTTCACCTCTTCCATCTCATTAATACATCGTTTATTCCGTAGTGCCCACAATACCGCTTTCCTCCCAAGATTAAAGAAATTTTGTTGGAACTCAGATAGCTCTATCAGTTGAGGGATCCAGTGACCTAACAATATTGCCTTCCATTCCCATGGCCACTCCAGTCCTGTGATCCTTTGCCACACATAATCATCCCTCCCAAACAGGATTCATTAATGGAAGAAATATACAAGATAATGTCTTGTTAGTCGATGAAATGATCAAGCTATGTAGGCAAAATAAACAAAATATGACATTCATATTCATTGATTTCGAAAAAGTGTATGATCATGTAGATTGGCGATTCTTGGATGCATGCCCAGCCAAGCCAGAATTCGGGCCGAGGATAAAAAGGTGGATACAAATACTCCATTCAAATACCACGACAAAAATACAAGTTAATGACCTACTATCCCCCGAGATTCCACTTCAAAGATCAGTAAGACAAGGTGATCCTCTAGCCCCCGTTCTCTTTGTAATAATTATGGAGGCATTAGGCGCCAACCTCAGGGCAAACCGTAATCTCCAACGCCTCCGGATCTCTAATATACCAGAAGAAGCAATTTCAATCTGCTCTATGTTTGCTGGTGATTTAACTATCATGATGGAGGCTTCTTCGACAAACATGGAAGAAATTAAGGCATTAATGGACAAATTTTCGTCTCTTTCTGATATGTTAGTTAATTGGGGTAACAAGACGCAGGGATCGTGGATACATTCTCAAGGGGATAGACCACCAGACCTCCCTAGGAATAAATGGATGCCTCGGGAGGCTCCTATCAGGGTGCTAGGGGTGTTACTGACAGCAAAAGGAAAACCTAACTCGAATGATCTATGGATCTCGTCTAATGCATTAGAAAAAATGAAGTTGTGGCATAATAAACACACATCAATATTTGAGAGAGTACTAATAATCAACAACATGATTCTAGCCTCAATATGGTATAAAGCAATGCTATGGTCACTCAGTAAAAACGTTACTAAGGGATTACAGAGGCAACTAACAGTCTTTTTGTGGCAAGGGGATCCTGAATCATCACATGTGATCCCAAGGGTAACATGACAGACATTAATTCAGCCTAAAGGTAAAGGAGGCCTGGGTCTCATAGACCCAAAAATTCAATGCAAGGCCTTGGCACTACAAGTATTGAAACGATTAATCTTGGGCACAGACCTGCCATGACAAGAGTTGGCATTTGAGCAGATTCGCAAATTGGCATCCCAGACGATCAAAGAAGTGCACCCGCTGACGTGGGTGGAAGATAGGTATTGGACCATCCCTCGAGCAGAGATACAGTCCTAGGAGGTGGGGACAAGAAGAGAGATTAGGAAAGACTTAACTCTGGACGGGTTTTAGTCTAATCAACTGAAATATTGACGGGAACTACCCCTACCTAATAAGTCAATACCGACAAGGTATGAGGAAGTTCTACGTCAACCATTGTTCGGCAATCAATGGATCACAGACCAAAATGGGAGAAGGTTTATTAGTTCAGACCCTCCATGGTCCACATGGGTTAAGAATGGAGTAGTAAGAATCAAAGATCTATGGAATCTTGAGAATAAGAATTGGAAGGACGTTGAGAAGCTCAGAAAAGAAATCAAGTATGCACACAAACTTTCACACAAGTTGGACGAAATTTTCTCATCCATACCCCTATCCTGGATTGTTACCTTGAAAAAGGGCATGGTCTTCCGGGTAGCTGACTGGGTATGAATAAATCAACAAGACAACTCTAAGACAATAGGGCAAATATTAGATTTGCATGAGGAGGGTGCCCCGGTCAATGTCTTCAAGATTCACAAGGACAATAGGATTGCTAAAAGGGACCAGGAAAGGGTGACCTTCATATCCTTTGAGGAAATATACAGGGTAAGGGCATTATATGTCTCAACAACTAAAGAATGGATAGTGTACTTGCCTCATTGTCCTATTCTGGACCTCCCCCTGGATCATGCGGACTGGTTATGCGCTCAAGCAGGAGAAGCAAACCCCTGAGACTGCAATCCCTAACAGTCAAGGCAACCTATAGATTAATGCGCCCTAAAATCAATGTCCCAAAAATTATACAAGATAGATGGCAAAGACACCTGAATATTTATGAAGAGGAGTTCAAACCAGTCAGGTGGTGCCAAGGACTTAGAGATAGGCCGACTAAGTTTGCATCCTTACAGTGGCAAATAGTGCATAGGTGTCTACCAACGAATGACTGGTTAATAAACCACTCCTCATTAGAACAGAAGGGAGTGGCATTGTCGTGGTGTAACTCATGTGCACAAGTCTGTCCTAAAAGAAAAATCAGAGAAACAATTGAAAATATATTCCTACAATGCCCGGGCTCAGTGACCCTCACAATGATCATAGAGAAAAGCAGTAAGTATGAGGCCAGAACCCCACAAAAAAACTTCTGGAAAAACCGTGTGGCCATAAAAAGCGAGCAAAAACTTTTGGAGAGTTGGAAAGTTGTTTTGCGGGGACCCCATCTATTGGTGGGGAGCCTTACCTGCTGGAAACCGGGTCCAGCGTCCCACAAATACATCTTTGAGTTCATCAGTTCATGTGCCACCACTGGGATAGAGGCTTTGCACAAGGGCCTTTAAAAAAAAAAAAGTTTTGTGGGGACCCCACTGCGGAGCCTGTTTTGCGGCAAAGACATGCATTTTATATCCGAAAGAGGAAAGGTCCCTACATGTCATCCCTGAAAGGAACACTCCGGGTAGCGGGGTTGTTCCAGGACCGCCTCACGACCCGTGGGCGGACATTCTGTGGTCCAAGATTGGAAAATGAGTCCGGAAACTTTCGAGACGACGGGAACCCTCACCCTCAACGATCAGCACAAAAAAATGGTGAAACTCCCTCCCTGGGGACTTTTCCACGCCGCAGGCCATGTGGAAACAACAACTCCAGTTCTTCCGTGCCAAAAAATCGCGGGCAGTGGGGTCCCGGAAAGCGGTCCTTGGAAGACACCTCGCCCTTTCCAGGACATTTTGCGCGGGCTGTGGGGTCCCAGAAACTGTTTCGAGGAATAATTCTTCCTTGCCGCATTCCTGTGGCGTCCGAGTCTAAGCCTATAAGGTATGGAACCCCATGGGGGAGACAAAATTGCTGATAGACAACGGGAGACTATCTAAAGTACCCAGTCCTGCCTGGTAGAACACTTGGTCATTATAGCTATATTTGGCACAACTTGCAACCCAGATACGTTTTTTTTTTTTTTTTTTTTTTTTTTTTTTTTAAAGGCGCCATCTATTGGTGGGGAGCCTCACTTGTTGGCAACCGGGTACAGCGTCCCAGAAAAAAGATATCTGTGGGGTCTGCCAGCATTGATTACCCTGCTACCCAGGGGATCGACTGAGCAGGCTAAAAAATGACCTTTTCGCCCTTAGGAGGAGGGCGCCAGAAAAACAATACAAACTGTAACTATTTTAGCCCTGGTTCTACTCACTGCAAACTGCTCAGAAAAACTCAAGACTATCTGCTCAAAAACAGACTTAGTCCTACTTCCCTCAAGTAACAGACCGGTAAACCAACACGCCAGACTATGACTTTTAGTAGCAGAACAAAAAATAGAAGACCAGTTGATTGTTAGCGGGAATATGACTCCCCAGGGGGCACCGGGGAGGAGTTCTTCCGTACTCAAGAAGGGATTTCTGAGAGGGAGAGGGCATGGGGTGAGAAAGGATCAGGAAAGTCTGAGGGGGGGCGAAATGGGAACGAGGCTTCTATGTGTGTCCAATCGTTGAAGATTAGACGATAGTCTTTTATTTCATCCAAGACCCATTTTTCTTCTCCCTTATCTCCACTCCATTCCACTTTTGTGATCCAACCTTCTCTCTCCCCGCCTACCCATTATGTACAAAAGGCTGAAATTTATCTCGTAACATCACCTCTTTGCTTAAAGACATCTAACTGTGCTTTTGTATCCAGCCATCTCTGTATGAGTTCAAAATGCACCTGTTGTTGTATCTACTCAGTAATCTCCGGCCCATCTACTCTCACCTTCTCCATTACTAGTGTGCATCTCTGCCACCAAAGTGCCCATACCACTGCCCTTCTTCCAATTCGGAACATATTTTCTACAAAGGTTGTGGCCGTCTCCGTCAGTGGCCAATGGCCGACCAAAATGGCTTGCCAGGACCAGGGCCAGGGGACTGCGGGTACCATTTTTCTCCATATGCAGTCCCACCATCTCCAAATAAACTGGGCAATCGGACATTGCATGAAGATGTGTTCAATGGTTTCCGCATTTTTCGAGAAGGGAAAGAGACTCTGGCACCTTTGGCACCACGGGAGTAGCTTACCTTGTTGTTCTAAATTGGTACGGTCCGTCAGCGAGTTATTGGTTGGCAGACAGCGATGGATAATCTGCCATTGCAGGGAGGTGATTTTCATGGGTTTGGTTTTTTGTTCCTTGAACCATTTGATCGGTAGTAGAAGGGAGCGGTCCACATTTGGTGTCTAGCCCACCGGTCGTTGATTGTGTCTCTCGGCCTCCTCTTGGGTCGGAGCATCTTGTAGGTTGATTTGACCGACAGTTGGAATAGGCTGATCTGGCCTCCCTTCCCGTGGAGAAGTTTCCATGTTCATTCTGTTGGGTCCAAAACCAGATCCTGGATTGGTTTGGTCGGCTGGGAGACCACCTTCTGTCCCTTCTCTTCTACGACTCTGACCCGGTATACTGATGTTTTCTCTTTCCATTTGAAAGGAGCTCTATTGTCATGGAGAGCCCAGGATCTTGTCGTGGAGTAGTGTTCGACTAGGACCGTCTGTAGGAAGACCATATGTATCAGGCCTGTCCTTGGAGGGTGTTTTGTATCGGCTACCCAGTCGCCCTCCTTTAAGAGGGGGTCTTGTCTAAGGATTTGGTACCATGTCAACGGAATAGCCTCATCCAGAGACTCGTCTATATGGTGACAGTATCGTAATGTGTCTCGCATGTGGTTTCCTGATTTCCAGTCCCGTCTGTCCTTATCCCAGAGGTCCCCAACCCTGAGCACCCCTCGCTTGACCCAGCTTTTCCAAGGCGAAGAGGAACTCACCATGACACAGCCTCTCGAATCAGTCACCCATCGATTTCCGAAAAGGGGTTGTCGATAGACTTCCTCCCATCGGGTCGAGTAGATCCTGTCCGGGAGCGGAAGTTTGCGCCATGTTTCTAGCAGGGATGGCCAGAAGCTGTCCATTGTCGGACCTTCGTTGTTCACAAAACCCCTTCCTCGGGGGAGCTTTCGCGGGATTGTCCAGAACCGGTCTTCCAGCCATGTCAAGGGGTGTATTGTTTGGGGGGTCTCAGGGGCCAAACGGGACAAGTGATCAGGGCTAAAACACACCACGGGCATTGGGGGGAGAAAATAAGCTTTTTGATCCATTTCAGCCGTAGCGCTTGCACCTGTGTGGCTGGGTCAATTATTCCCAAGCCTCCCCCAGACTTTGGCTGAATAATCGAGTCCCATGCCAGACGGTAATTCTGAGAACCCAATGGAACCAGAGCCTTAAACTGCATTTCCAAAAAGGAGGAAAGACAGAAGGTAAAAATAGATAAGGCAAGCTTAGTGTGGGCTGTATGCAGAGGGCCTCAGTTCGAAAACGGTAGGAATTTTGTTTTTTGCTATTTTTGTTTTTTTGCAAGTCTCAAACTGCCTCCGAACAAAACTGTGATTTAATGTCTTTTTTTGCCTATTCGAAACTCAAACCCCTCGCAGTCTTTTTTGTTTTTTTTTTTTTGTTTTTTTTTTTGTTTGGGAAAACATCCGCGCAGCAGCTTGAGGTGCTGGTAGGACGGTAATTCTGAGAACCCAATGGAACCAGCGCCTTCAAACTGCATTTCCAAAAATGGAGGAAAGACAGAAGGTAAAAATAGATAAGGCAAGATTAGGGTGGGCTGTCATATGCAGAGGGCCTGAGTTCGAAAACGGCAGGAAAAAACATTTTTGCTATTTTTGCTTTTTTTGCACGTCTCAAACTGCCTCCGAACAAAAAACTGTGATTTAATGTTTTCTTTTGCCTATTTGAAACTCAAACCCCTGGCAGTCTTTTTTTTTTTTTTTTTTTTTGGGAAAATATCCCGCGCAGCAGCTTGAGGTGCTGGTAGGAGCAGACAAGTCAAGCTCACCAGGTACGCGTCCATCTATTGGTGGGGATCCACGCCTGCCTGGAAGCAGGCCCAGTGCCCTTTTACATGCGGTTGAGTGTGTATCCTGAGTTCTCACAGAGTTCAGTAGATCATTGCCTCTTCAGCTCAATGTTGGGCCGCCTCAAATATATGTGACAACACTACTATACCTTGTGTGTTTATGTGTGTCTCGGGTGGTGGTGAGGCCGGCTGTTGTCGGAGTCCTTGCTTAGCCCCATACCCTCGGCAGCTCAAACCCTACCCACTCCGTCACTGCCGTCAGCCAGCCTGCGATTCCACGGCCCCCGCATTCTCCCTTTTGACAGTCGCTTGGCAGCCACTTAAACCCTAACCCATTAGCAGCATCTACCCTTTTCGCAGTCTAGAGTGTGCCTGGTGGTGCAGTTTGCCCTGAATCGCAAGGAGGTGGGCTGGTTTTCGCACTGTGCCTGATGATCTCGAGTTTTGTTGGTCTTGTTTTGTGGGCCTGGAATGAACCAGTCTGGAGTGCCTGGATTATTCCAATAGGGCCGCCCCCTTTCTTGTAAAGAAAAAGAAAAGTTTTGTTGGTCTTGTTTTGGCTTTTTTTTGGGCTTTTCTTGTAATGTTAAATCCATGAGGGTTTTGCCGATGGATTGTTTTTTCTTTGTCGTTTTTTCAGGTCCTACCCCTTATGAGACCCCCTCCCACCCCTTCTCTCGCTGATTCTCCCGGCACACTCCCACTACCCTACTAGTCATACCTCACTGTCTATACCACTCAGGACCATCACCATTCGACCATCTTGGCTGTGTGACCTGACCGGAGAGCAGTTGCAGGCACAAGGGATGAGCAGGAACCCTGCTCAGTCCCTATTGTAGCATGCTCAAAGGAGCTTCGTCATACGGGTACTTTGGGCGGTAGGCGGAAGAGTTCTTTCTACAGGCCGCATGGCAGCATGGTAGACCCACCCCCAGATATCACTCTGTATGTGGATTTAGTCATGAACACCCTAGACTAACCTTGGCTCCCTAGATATCTAGGGTGTATGGATCTAGTCACATACACCCTAGATATCACAGTTAGTGTCTAAGTGCACCCCTAGCCAAGGTCTAACCTATGGCACCACCAGAGCAACCTGGGTATACCCATCTAGCACAGGCATTGCCGATTGTTCTGGTTATGTTGTTAATGCAACGTAGTCTAGATCTGGCGGCCATAAGGTGGCTGAAGAGGCAGGTTTTTCTTCACTTTCTGTATTATGTACTCCTCATAAGGGACGCTGGACCCACTTTCCACCAGGTGTTGCTCCCCACCAATAGGCAGGAGCCATTCTTCAGGGTGCCAGTGGTGTCTGGTCATACCAGCACCTCATGAACACCTAACAAGTTTTAAACCATCAGTACACCCGGGCCTCTTTTTCCGAACCGCCAGCGGCGCACTTTCAGAACTGCCAGTGTGGCACTTCTTATCTTTTTTGGCTGGTGGTGCCATCCCTTGTGGTCCGGTAGGCCCTAGCCGCGAAAGCAATCTTGTGGCGACAAGATGTCTTGCTGAAAGGCTGGGGCCGTGCACTTGTGCTAGTTCTCGTCTATCATCAGTAGGTGTACAGCCACCATATGCCCCCTTACCTTAGTTGTCTAGCACACCCCTCTCCCTTTGCATTCCGGTTTTGTCGTTAATACGAGCTAGAGGTTCTTGCCTAACATCGGTAGGTGTACGGCTACCATACGCCCCACTACCTTAGTCATCTGATAGAGCCCCCTCCGGGACCAGTCGTTGTTGGTTGTTTATCGTTTGGTGCTACTCTAACCTCTGGCATCTGTAGGTACATGACAAACATCCATCCCCAGTCACTGTAACTGACAGTGTATCTGTCATCACCCGGAGCTCCTTCGGTCTGAGCCATTGTAGGTACACGGCCACCATCCGCTCACGTACCTCTGTTATCAACTGGGCCCATTATCATCTACTTGTAACGAGGAGCAGACATGTCAATCCCTCCACTACAAATCCCCACTTGACCATCCCACCTGCAGCCCTATCTCCCAAAGCAAGGCCCTACCAACTGGCAGTGCATGATCGTCCACTCCCCTAGGCCTACTTGGCCCATACCTGCCTGTGCCCCAGCTAGATCTGTACCATGTGATGCACAGAGCTGATCAGAATTGAACACTGGACCTCTCCCATGCAGCCCCCGAGCTCAACGCACTGAGCTTCTACATCAGCTAATATGTCTATGAGCTGTACTAGGCTGGGGAACAGTACGGGGGTGCCAACCTGGCACCAACTGATCATGCACAGGGGAGACTGAGGACCGACAGAATCCAGAGACCTCCCCATGGCAATGCCAGAGCTCTAACCCACTGAGCTACCACTAAGCTATATGTGGATTTCCATGATCTGTCCTTGATGAGGCGCATGCACTTTCTGTCCCAAAAGAGTGTGAAAGGCTCGCACTCTCATCATATCTCCTCCCCAAGTCTCATCTTAAGTAGGTTGTGGCATCCGTAAACCACCGGTACATCACCCACACATCAGCCGTGGGCACCTCACTGTGACTTTCAGAGGCCCAAAATGCTACAATGGCCGCTGATGAAATTTATCAACGGCGGTGCGGCCCCGAAAGTTCCGGCCGTTAACGAGCCACATCTCTGAAAAATAGCTGGGAAAGGTACTGGTGGTTTAGAGACTCGCCCCTCAACGAAGAGAACTTTAACACAATTAGATGGGCTGCCTACTCGGCTATCCGACCTGCGAATCTGCGAGCACTACAGTGGCAGATCATACACAGATGCCTTCCCAACCCAGATTGGATTGTGTCTAGAACGAACTTGGAAGCCCGGGGTGAGCTGTCTCCACTCGATACCTATTCCGGTGGGTCTCCCCTCAAGAAACAAGCTACACTAGAACAGTGGTTGCTGGACAGCTCTACGGTAGCTCAGCTTTGGGCCTTTGGCAATGGTGGGATGGAGCATGGCATCATCTAACGGGCTACCACCTCCCATGGGACCTTGACACCATCTTGTTGGGGGATACACCCTCGCAAGGTGTCAGGTGGACACCCTTCAACCTTAACCTGCTGGCAATAACACGACTGCCAATGTTAAAGGCTGCGTGGCGAATGAGGTGTGTGCATGAGCACAGGCAGTACACATATGGCTATATGGAGGCGCAAGCCTCGATCTTAGAAACAATCACCGCTAATACACATGCGGGCCTAGCAAGAGCTCAGAAGAATGCTTCGAAAGGAATCAGATACCACCAAAAGGAATGAACTCTCTGATAACATTCGTTGTATCTGGGTGGACAGTGCTGGAAAACTATGTGAACTGGATCAAGACAACCAGCTGTGATGGAAACAGTGGATGTTGACAGAACCACAATGGGAATGCTTACCAAGAAGTCACTTTCAGTTCCCATTCCAACCGACCAATTTCATCATCCTCCTGAACTGACAATAACCTTCAGACATCGGGATCCGCTCCACCCCCCAAATGCTTCCCTCATGACCCTATCCAAACCATACCCAAACCCTAACACAATCCTAACCCACAGCCCTCCATCTCCATCCATATCTTTCCCCCATTCGCTTCGCAGAAGGCTGGTCAAGAAGGGACATCCCACTACAGGAGAAGCATAAGGGATTATGCCCTGGAGACAAAAGACGAAGTCACCAGCCATGCCCGGACAACGGACCAAGATCAACTGGGAGGAGTTTCAGACGACAATGGATAGAAGGATAACACAGGGGAATCTAGTTGGGCACAACAATGGTGATACAGTTTATGGACAACAGACTGCGCCCCACATTTGGAAGGATTCAACAACGGAGATAGAGCTTAGACAGACTGATAATATAATGACAACACAGGTGGACACAATAATAGAGATAGAGCTTTGATGACCAATACTACAATGACAACTCAATGACTCAATGATATGGGTATTTGGGAGGGAGGGAACAGGAGGACGGACAGGAGGACAGTCAAGAGCACGCTAGGACGGGTCTAGAAGGCAATAGACGCAAGATTAACTCAAGGGAACACAGGTGGTCACAACAATGATAGTACAATGATACCTCAATGACATAATGAAACGTGTAATGAAAGGTGGGAGAGCACACTAGGATGAGCCTTAGATAGTAACATACATGATGGGTTTTGGGAGGGAGGGGACAGGGGGTGACGGAAGCCACCCCACATCAGCTCCATACTTACACAATACACCTCACACCTAGGCTGGGCCGCCGCCCGGTCGAGCGGGCCCCGGCCGGTTGGGCCCGGGGGGCTCCGCCCGACAAAACCGGGCGACGCAAAAACACAGCAAGGAATTTTTTTTTTTTTTTTTGAAGGCGGGGTTGTGCTGCACTACCCTAGAGGACCCCGAATCTGCAATAAAAAAGTT
>BFEA01000565.1:331054-351078 GCA_003427395.1 Chara braunii | reverse complement strand
AGAAATCTACAATGGCTGGTCTGCAGATTCCAACAAGTGCTATGGACGCAGGGGGGAAATGAGCAGGATTGCAGGCAGGAAAAGCAATTGAGCTCCCCACCAATAGATGGAGTGGCAGGTACAGGTATACTAGTTGGGGGTGCTCATATCACCTCAACTAGTATTTCCTGCAGAGTCTTAAAAGAAAAAAGGAAAAAAAAAAGGAAAACCAATTGAATCAGGAAACGCTGAAGCCTATAGAGGCTAATCAGGACCCTCTTTTTTCAAAATGTGGTTGGTTCCGCCCCGGGCCGATGGACTTGGATTTATCTCCCCCAATGGCCCCCCCTCATCCAATTGACATTCCCCAGATAATTCCTCCTCATCAGGAGGACATTTCTATGTCGGGGCAACGTCAGTAGAGTCACAAAAACGAGTTATAATTGCAGTATGGGGCAAGATACAGATTGCAAGTGCACTTCAGGCATCCTACCTGACCAGAAAGCTCGGTTGTATACATTGCCCGAAGTGCAATTTGAAACTGCATCTTGGCCCATAGTGCAATTATAACTCTTTTTTGTGACTCCCGCGTAGTTTCCCCTTCTATGTCAGAAGGGCACGCTCAGGAGGAGGTTACTGGGGGAGCTAAACAGCCCCGTCAGAATGATCAAGTTCAATCAAGTTCAATCAACCTAATCAGTCCAGTCAGCATAATCGGACTAATCAGTCTGATCAGGCTGATCTGCTCATCCTTGTAGAGCAGAAAGTCACCCAATTGGCTGACCGGTTACTGAAAAGCTTAAAGTTGAAATATGCTAATGCATCTGGCCCATTTTGGGAGAATAGTTCTGAATACCTATTTCCAACTGTTCCCACTTCTTGAGAGCAGCCCAAGTTTGAAAAAGGTGTTGCAGCAGGGTCTTCCGGAACGCGCACAGTGGCCTGAAGTGAGTCAGCGATTGTTACATATTGTCTCTGCAATATTCAGACCCCCTTGCTCTGGCACAGCTCCAGCAGCAGAGAAATCAGGGGGTGACCAAGCTGCCGCTGCAGCAACCATGACCAACGGTAATGGTTTTGGAGGGTCAGATTGTTCTTTCCCTGGATCGTTCCTCCCCTGGACTTCATGCTGCTGGGTCAGCACAGGCGATTCCCTCCACTCGTCTTACAGGGGAAAGAAGAAGAAGAAGAAGAAGAAGAAGAAGAAGTAAATAACAAAAGGTTAAAAAGTTATAAAAACATCAACGAAAAGAAAGAATGGGCATCTGAGCAGGACCGAAGCACACGGCTAAAGGGCTGTCACAGGAGAGGTCCTAACCTGCAGTACATTACTAATCTTTTCCCTCAAGAGTGGAAAGATGTGCTGAAACAAGGGGGGGATTGGAGAAGCGGTGAGTGGGTCAGAATACAAGAGAACCACCCCTCTAGGGCTTTCCAATTCTCACATTTACAGCAAGGATCTGATACTCAAGCGGTGTTCACTTCCTTTCCGATCACACACTCCACGAGGGGTATGCCGTCGATTATGAATATCAACGTGGAAACCACAGTTATGGAATACTTCTTKCTCAGGAAAGTAAGAGTGTTGGGCACATGGCCGAAGTTCATCTTCAGGTATGACACGGCAATTCAAAATTTGGAATTCGACCCGGGGGAGTGGGCGTGGAAACCAGACAAGAAGACAAACGTTAAGAAACTCACCCCCATACAGGACTACACGGTCAAACTAGGATACAAACTCCTGTTAAAAACAAAAGACCCAGAGCCGGTGATCAAGGCCAGGTGGCAGAAGTTACTAGGACAGGAAGCGGATAAGATCACAAAGATCCCGTGGAAAATATACAAAAGGATCAGACCAGTCAAAATCAGAAGCCTTCAATGGCTGATAACATATGCAGCACTACCAGTCAATCAATGGCTTCATGTTAGGCGAAAGGGCTCCGTCCCTGATAGTTCTGATCAATGCAAGGTGTGTACGGAGAAGGCTGTAGAGGATATAGTACACTGCCTAATCTACTGTAGGAAGGCGACGGACTACTGGGCGAGAGCATCGACCCTCTTGGGATTCCCTTTTCTCTACCCCTTTCCCAGAACAACCCATCCAGCTTCTCCTTCTGATTAACATCCCTGAACAGCCCCGGAAAGCGGAAAGGATTTGGTATGGACTCATCAGGAAGGTGGCCCTATGGGTCATATGGAAGGAAAGATGCAGCAGAACGATTGAAGGTTTCTCCAGCGCATGTGAGATGATCTGGACAGAGACGAAAGTAATGATACAGGCAGAGATCCTGTGCAGATGGCGGAAGATAAAATTATCTTGGTCGGAGGATGAAGAGCAGCAAAGGAAGGCTAGACGAAGCTTCAACAGGACATGGCTGATAGACGGGAAAGTCGCTGAGCTACGGGACGATCGCATCTATTGGAAGGAATGGCACAACTCTAACTCAGGAAGGAATGCCGGACAGCGGAGCGCAGCGCACGGACAAAGTACCCCCGGACCAGAACTCTAAGGAGAAAACTTTCGGACTCGGACCACCACACTCGGGGAGTAGCAGTCGGGGTCTGGTAATACGCAAACGGGAGGCGAGAGCAAGGGAGGAGAGGTTCTAAAAAGGACTCTCCCAAATGAGGAACGGGGTTTAGGGTTTAGGGTTCAGGGTTTAGTAGACCTCAAGAGAAGGGAGAAGGCTTAATGGGTTATGGGATATGGCGACGTAGGGGCAGAACCGAGGAAGGGAAAAGCACAGGCATAAAGAAATAACGGGCGGACTCTTTGAAGGGAAATAAGGAAAAGGCAGCTGGTGACCAACGGGCAGGGCTGAGGAGGGGGAAAGCACAGGCAAGCAGAAACAATGGGCGACTTCTTTCTAGGCGGCAATGGATTATCTGGCAGAGCTGGTTTTTCAGTTCTGAGAGGAAAGAGTGAGCCAGGGCAAGCTGACAGTCAATCCTCCTATGGTGGAGTAATCAATGCTGTTCAGGGGTCCTCCGGCCAAACGGGAGGAAGCGTGAGTTTTTTGTTGTAATGTAATATATTTTCTGACTTGCCGGTGGAATAGGAACCGGACTGACGCTCCCCAGAATAGAAGGAGCCAGGACCATAGGGCCCTGTTTAAAATAAATTAAAAAAAAGAAGAAGAAGTTATAAAAACATAGTTATGTGACAATATATATAGATATATGTGAGGAACGAGCCCTCACAGGGCCCTTATCAGACATGCACATGTTCTGGGCATAGGCCCCCAGCAAGCCAAGTGCCCGCCCCAAGTGAAGGCGGGCCTGAATATTCACCAGAGGCCAAAATTCGACATTTTTCATATGTGGGTACTCAGGCTGTTTCAGCCCGCCAGTTGGCTGAGTGGAAGTGTGAGCCTCCCTAAGCTGCATCGTACAGTTGGCCCAGACCTTGGCAGTTGCGCCTGGGCACATACGCACAATGCAGGGCCGATACATCAAGAAGTGGCTACAGGCCTACTCAAAAGCAGCTCTGTCGACGTACATACCCCGGGGTCCTGTGTAAATACAGGACACGGCCCAAGTCTGGAGACCCAGGCCGTGTCTAACTGTAAAGGGCCCAGGCCCTCAACTGTAGCACTGGGCCTGGACGCAGGTACTGGTGCCCGACTGGAGGCTGCTGGAAGCTTCCAGCCAGGCCGCACGCAGCCAGGCAGAGGCTGCCACTTCCATATAGGAAGGAGGGCATCCAGGGTCGACCATTCTGGCCCATGCAGGCAATGCGATCACGGTGCTGCGTTAAAGGCTGCATGCTGCACTGAGGCCAGAGCGCGTGCGGGCACGTGTGTGGTGAAGTGGGGCGCTGCTGGGCAGCGGAGCGCTAGCAGCCATAGCCGGGCTGCAGGGCGCTAGGGGGTGAACGGGCGATCGGTGGTCTTCAGGAAGGAGGCAGAGTGTGGGTGGACAGGGTCTGATGAGGGGAAGCGAGATACATACCTGGTACATGAGGTCGGCTATGGTGTTGACGTCATGTACATTGGTCTTCGGGAGTCGAAGTAAGCCTGTTGCGAGAATGCTGATGTACGTAGGATAGTGTGGTAGTGTAGGCTGGGCGCTGGGCGCCAGACAGAGAGGGGCAACTTTGGATACTGTGTTGGTGTGGCCTGAGGGCTTGAACATTGGCTCGTTACTTCATTGTATTGCTCTTATTTGGATGGGATCTCGGTGCATTGGTGCTCTCTGCTTGTTCACGACTACCTGATCATATCGTTCCCACTCATATTCCTTGCAATTTGGTATCAGAGTTGGTTCGTGATCGCCGCTTACCTGGCGCTGGCGACATTGTTGCTTGGTGCGCGGACGATGCTTCATGTGCAGTAAGGATACTTTGGCGCTGGCTTGTTAGAGTGGGGCCCAGGTAGAGGGGCCGGCCGCTGGAGGGCTGTGGCGACAGCGTGGGAGCTGTGGTGACAATGGATGTATGTATGATGATGAGACCATGCTGATGTGGCATTTTGGCTGAGGTGGCACTGCGTCGCGTTGTGGGTGGTACCAAGGCTATGACTGGTCATCGACATGCACGTCAGCTCAATTGGTGAGAAATTTGTGGTTGGGGGCAGCTATCTCCAGGTACGTTGTTCCCACTCCTTCTCTACCCTCTCAATCTCTTCTTACTGCGAGGAAGTGAGTCCAACCTTGAGTGTCCTCTCCTTTGTGTGAGGAGTCGTGAGCGCTCTACCTTAAGAGACGACATTCTTCCCGGTGGCACATCTGGCAGGAGAGGGCGGTGCCTCTGAAGGGCCCTGGTTGAAGCACGGGTCACAGTCACCATGCCAACCCATGGGAGTAGTACATGCAGGCCATGCTGCTTTGTCCATTGAGGCTCTTTATCGCGCTGATAGAAGGGGTGTGCGGACCGACCAGTCCTAAGCAGACGCAAACGAGACCGTCTATAAATATTTCTGGTGGGTGTCTGATCTGTCCACTGGCTGTGATCGTCGTCCAGATTGCGACGTTAAATAATTCCTAAGGGGACCGCAAATGCAGGGTCTTTGTAGACATCGGCTCCACACGAAACTTCAGAAGTCGCGACTGCGTTGAGAGGCTGCGCCTAAAGGACCGGGTGCAGCGCCTGAGTAGACCGGTAGCATCTACTCTGGCCAACAAGGAGCGCATGATGGTAGAGGACTACGTTAAGGACGTGGTCTGCACTTTCTCCTACCCAGTACTTAATCATATAATTTTGTTCCTGGTTAGTGGCGACCTGCCATTTGACATGTTGTTAGGCATGTACTACCTTGAGGTTGCCAAGCCCCAGTTCGACTGGGACAGGAAAGTGTTGAAGCACGAGTTACCTAATGGGAGGACCATTAGACTAACTAAGTATAAGGCTAGTAGGTTAATTGACTCCTACGGGTGTTTGTGCGCATCGGCCTTTTATAATTATTATAAACAGAACCAATAAGGTATGTACCCGGTCTTTATCTCTACAAAAAGGGAGGTCGTTAAAACACCCCCAGAGATAGAGAGTGTTGTCGCTAAGTACACTGATCTGTTCGAGGAGCCCACATGTGTCGTAGACAGGGAGGTTGTCCATGCCATAGAGATCATCCCTGAGAGCAAGATACCCAAAGGGAGAAACACAACAGATTCCCCAGGATTTTGATCAATTGACGTGATTACTAAAGATTTAAAATGTTCCTTGACAACAAAAACTTCACTCTTAGATAATAATGCGACGATTCAGTACTCTCGTATATACATGACGGCATATTTTGTAACTTAACAAGTGGTGGAGCCCTAGACAGATTGCACGGCTTTCGAAAAGCATCTTCCAACTCATCTCAGAGTAACTCAAGGCGGTTCGAAACAACTTCGTGAAGGTACATTTTTAGCATTCGCAAGTAGAGGCGAAAGCCCCTCTAGCTCACCTAGACAGAAGACAACATGTCGGACTCCCTTCTATCGTTGGAGGTGCAAGCCTGCACAAGAGCAGGTGAGCACACCACGTGCTGCAAAACTACATTGGTTGTGCAAAATTTCTAACACATGTGAGTTTTTAATCCACACAATCGAAGTTTATTCCTAGCTCTACGCAAAAAGCATTTAGATGAGTCACAATCCATCAGTGAATCATTAGTCATTTTGTGTACATCTGAGGCCCTGATCCAATCGTCAAATTCGACTCGAAAGGTTAAATCGGTAGCAAGACTAAGACCAAAACGATTGAGAAAACAACAAGAAATCATTTTGTGCAAGTATTTACGGGTTGACTTGTGTGTGAAGTCCTTGATGACATTATAAATTTGTGAGATAACTTTCATCCCCCATCAATACAGCATATCAAGTTTCCTCGGGTTTCAAAAGATCCCAATCAATTCTTTTTTAAAGAATTTGCAGCGCGATTTCCATCTACACATGTGAACAATCTCGAAAGAACCACCGGTCTCAATCCTTGCCTTACATTCCTTAAGAGATAAGACTTGACCATCCAATTTCGGCTTAGTCTCTCCAAAGACTCTGACAAGTTCTTTCGAACCTGGTTTCCACACGTTCCCACCCTCGGAAATAATGATTGAGTTAGAACTGCCACTTTTTGATGCGTCCTCAAAAAGTTGCAAGAAATCAATATCCCAAGAAATCCACTGAGTACGTCAAAAACGAATCGATTGACTTACGTATACAGAGGAAGACTTAGTACCCCATAGCCTTATCGCTCCCTCTTTCTAGGTTTCTTCTTACCTACCCTACTCGACTTTCTACAACGAGATAAGTTGAGGTAAAGGGACCATAGATCAATATACACTTCTTCTAGCTTACTAAGTTCATTTCCAACCAAAATATGAACCGAAATTACAACATAGTTACCAATACCAAAGGAACTTCACCAGCAATGGAAGTGCGATTGGTTTCGATTATGGCAAGTGTAAATGTGTTCACTCCATCGGATATTTACATCACGAATAGACTTACCCACATAGAAGGTTTTACAATACAGGGATATCGTAATATACACGCAGAGTGACGCAGTTACTCAAATCGATAAACTCAATCTCGTGCTTGTTGTACGAATCAACCCATGTGTTGACAAATTTATTTGTCCATCCGATCTCCCCATGTGGGGTAAGAAATAACATGGTAATCCGTAGAAGTCTCTCGACACTCCGATTGACGGTAAACGATTGGCAGCGCACGCTAGTCAACAGCCTGCATAGAACCCGAAGTTGTGGTATGCTCAAATATTTTCACTCATCTACACCTTCGACTGTTTTGCCACTTGTCTTCCTTTCGTCGGACTCCGAAATTCGAATGATCTTCGCCTCCTCAATTGAATCATTCCTAAATTTGAGCTTCATTCGATGCTTGACGGTTTCAAAAATCACATCTATTTTCTTGTTATAATGAATCCCTCCATCCTTACAAATACTTTGCAATTCGGTGCCATCCCAATTCTTCAACTTCAGCCTGATGGCGTTTCGATAACGCATACGGGCTAAGCAACCCTTGGAGGCCGGGATAAAGCAAGGTGATGGTGGAGTCTTCTTCTGGCAATCCTGCATTAAGATAATGTAGTCTTCACCGGCGTCTTCCACTTCACCGATCCTAGTGACTTCACAACCTTCACTTTGGTCTTAGCTCGAGTCATGCGCGTCGTACGCTTGACTGGTTTCAAGATCCAGCGAGTTGGTGTTCTCTTCAGCGGTGCCTGCATAGGCAGACTGCCCTAAATGCAAGGTCCAAGGCTGCGTTTCCTCTTCTCTGAGAGGCATAACTTCTCTGTCTTCGCATTTAGTTCTTGCGTAACACTGGTCTCGTGGTCCTCACCACCATCCTCCGACGCTAACTCCTCCGCCGCCTTGTAATCCACTTTCTGTTTCCCTCTCTCCTTCGCTAGCAGCCCGATTGCCCCCATGGCATGTCGCACCCGTTCAACAAATCTGTCCTCCATTTCGTTCATCCTGATCGCCATATGGATGTTCATATCTATCTTCATTTCGGTGCGACTTTCTTCCTCCAGCCGACGCTTCTCTTTCTTTTTAATCGCCTTGTGCTCCCTTCGGAATCGCTCTTCCTCTTCCAGATTCCTAGCTTCTGCCTCATGTCGTTTGACTTCTCCTTTTCCCGTCTCTTACAGGCTTTCTGCTCCTTTTGTCGCTTGACCTCAAAGTGATCCTTCATTGTTGCAAAGTTCTTCCCAAACTCAACGATCCGTACCTTAACGGTCGGGTTCAACTGTGGAGCTTGGTCACATCTGTAATCATTCCGCCGCAGTGATCTTGATCGTCTCGGGTCAGATAATGACGGTGGTCGCGCAGATCCGGCATATCTTTGTGGTCGATGTGGGCACTGGTTTGCTTAGCGCCCAACAGTTGAAACAGGTTGGCGGTCGGTACTGTCGACGCTCCCCGCCTTCATTCTGGCCAGAGTTCTCTTCACGATGCTCCGCTCCGGACATCGTGGTATAGTGCCGCTCAAAGACATGCAAAGTCAATGGTAAACTTCCGCAAACCACTCCTCGAAGAAATCTGGAGTGCAAGGGGTAAGCTCAAAAGTGAAGTTTAGTGGTTGAAAAACACGATGACTCGATCTCGGTAGACCGTCTCCTGGTAAGTTCACGTGCACGTTCCTCGAGTGCGAGAAGATCACACTTGTTGCATTAGAGAGTAAACTGAAAGAGTAGCCCTCAAGTCAAAACAAGAAAGGTCGATTCATAAGTAATAAATACTTATAACGTAGTAATTACTCATGATCGACAAAGATTAACGAAAATCATAGTAAAGTCCATTGGTGTCACACCGGTCTCACCACCAACCTATGAACCTTCTATCTTACCGACAATCCCATGGCCGGGTCCAAAAGGACCAGGACCGGCTCAGTTCCAAACAAAGTTTCAGCACTTCCACTGGTAACCAAGTGGTCAAATACCGAGGGCCAAAAGGCCCTGTCACTGAACCGAGTCCAAAGAGTCAGAAAGAAAGGTAAACGTCAAAAGGTACACCGGTATTTGCCTTGTATTCGGATACAAGATAGGTATCTTGTATTCGAGGGTACCTTCTCTTCAAAAATTTAACAGCCATTTCTTATAATGCATTTTTCGGAGGCAACTTGAATACAATGTTCATACCTTGTTTTCGGGCAACTCGAGAGGCACCCCCAGAATGGGGTACTCAAACCTTACCCAGCCGACATGACACCCCAATGCCAGGCGACCAAAGGGCGAGCCTGGAGAGGTTGTTATCCCGCCTCGCCCCGCTCCCGGTTTATAGTTATCAAAATTCAGGGTGCATGCTGCTGCCAAGGTTTGAACCTGGGCAGCTAGCATGTGTGTGTGTAAGCCAACACGTCAACACACTGGCCAAACTCTATGTATGTCCCCACAGTGCGGCACGCTGGTGTTGAAGAGTGTTGTGCCACCAATTAACACCCCCCCCCTTTGCATCGGCGAGCGACGAGCAGCGGCCAGCAGGGCAGCACCGGGCAGGCTGCTATTTGCCGCACGTGGCCATCTACAGTGCCACGTGGCAGCTTGCTGAGGAGCTGAAGACCCCCCTGGCTAGGGGGCTGCAGTACAGGCCAATCTGGGTGGCTGATGGCTAGGGGGCTGTGCGTCAGTGCAATCAGGGTGGCTGATCAAGATCTCGGCCAACCCTTGATTATTTCAATATTATTTTTTTTGCTGCAACAGCAGGCTGCCAGCATCTTGAAGGCCAAGATCCAGTGGATCTTGGTGATCTTGTTGCTCTTGGTCAACCAAGAGTTTGGTATCATCACTCCCCACTACCCCACTCTCCCACTCCCCCTCTCTTTCTCCCCCCTCCACCATCTAATCACTTTTTCTAACTCTACCACTCTCTCCTCCTACCTCCCTCTTCATTCATCTTTCACCATTTTTTCTCTCCTCCCCTCCCCACTCACCATCTTCTACTAATCTCTTCTACTCCTCTCCACCTTTCTCATCTCTTTCTCTCTCATTCTCTCCCCCTCCTCTCCCCCTTCCCTCCCCCAACTACAACCCCATCATCCTTCCCCATCTCCCACTTCAATCTTTTTTTCTTTCTCACCTATTTCTCTCTTCTTCTTCACTTTTTCATCCCCCTTCCCCCAACTTCGATTTTTTTCTGTTTTTCTTTTTTATTTAAATTCCCTCTTTTCTTCAAAAATTTGAATTCTCTTATTCTTTACTTATTTTCTCATTTTTCTGATTTACTTTATTTTATTTTTATTTATTCTGAAAATTTGAATTTGTTGCTGCACCTCTATATCTGCTTAGGAAGTTAGGACTTAGTTATTTCAGCTCTCGGAGCATATTTTGACCCCATGGGGGTAACGAAGTGGTGCCGAAATTTTCTCTTTTGTCCTTGTTCGCTCCCATCTTACTTAGTCATATCTTTTGCCGGCACATTTCGACCCCATGGGGGTAACGAAATGCTGCAGAAATTTTTGAAAAATCCAACATTTAGTTTCTCTCCACTCTCCACCTCCTCATTAATTAATTATTTATTATTTATTATTTATTTCTTTATTTCTTTATTTTAATTTTATAATTTGCGACATTTTGATCATTAATGTGCTTATCTTGGTCTCTCCTTCCTCTTCGCACATTTTTTTTTTATCCTATGGGGGGGTAGGGAAATGTTTTCAAAAATTCCAAAAAAATAAATATTTTTTCTCTCTTCACATTTTGATTATTTATTTCTTTAACTATTTATATTATTATTATTATTATTTTTAATCTTAAAATTTTATCATTTATTTATTTCTCTTTCCCCCTCCCCTCCACGGTGGCTATTTTCTCTTCTTGATTAGGTCGCCGCTACCCTATCTTAACCACCAAAACTCCGGTTAGGGTTTTCCAAGGGTTTAGGGTTCTCCTAAACCCCCTCCTCTCCCGCTTCCTCCCGTCAGGCACCCTGGACCCAGACGACTCCTCTCCCTTCGACCGGATTCGCGCCACAATCTCACGCGCGACCCACTGGTCACGGAGTGAGCCGACTCACGACTACCCACTCCGCTCCCGCGGTCCCCTCCCTCTCACCGGTGGTCCCCTATCCCCACGCCATTACCCATCTCCTTTCCCACCTCTTTCTCCACCTCCCGCCATGTCTACCACCATGCGTCCACTACTCATGGACGGGGCTACAACTGAGAAGATCGTCACGACGCCTCCGTCTCTCAGGCGCCCACCCACCCGATGGTCCAGGGTCAGCACTATGTGGACCCCACAGACGTTCGCGTTGTTCTTGCGTCCCTCCTTGCACCTCTGCATGTGCGACTCGATGCACTCGCACCCCTGGAGAGGCAAGTAAATGCGCTCGCACCCCTGGAGAGGCAAGTAAATGTTCTCACCCTTGAAGTTCATCGCCTCAAGGGTTCTCCTCACTGCTCCCCCCACAACTCATCGAGACTCCATCCCCTATCGGCTCAGAGTCCGACTCTCCAAGACTCCAAAGACGGAGACGTGGTGGTTCGTCCTCCTCCGCGGGTCAGGCTCAACACTCCCCCTCCGCGGTGGTGAGTGTTGCTAACGCTCAGCCCATACCATCTGTTCCGGCACACCCGTGGGACCTTGTCGCTCCTGCCGTTTCGACCATTACCGTCGGTGTTGCTGCCTAGATACCGGTATCTGGCCAGAGAGTTTCATCTACTCATCTCGGTATGGCTTCCTAGCTTCCCACTTCGGTCCCGATACTACGGATCGGAGTTCTCCCTCCTCCCATCCTCTCCTCACTCCACCCCAGGGTCAATTGCAGTTCGTTACTCCTCTTCCCGCTTGGGTACCCTCTCCGCCTCCTCCGCCTCCGATCCCACGCACCCAGCGAGTGGCTACTCTGCAGGCCACCATCACGCAGCTCCAGGCGGAGATTCTCTCCTTGAGACAGCCTCACCCTTCACAGGTTGTTCACCCTTCTTCTTCTTACACCGCCCCTCCCACCTTCGTCTTGTCGGCTCGCTTCCCTCGACCGCCCCCCCCCCCCTTTTACCCTCCTACCTCTCCACTCCGTCACAACTGCCTGCAGTCGTTGCCTCCACCTCTGTTGGACCTTCCACTAGCAGCCCCGGCACACAACTTGCCACCACTTCCACCCTTGCACCGGCCTCGACATTTGTCGCCGCAGTGCAGGTCCATCAGCCTTTCTCCCCTCGCCGTCAGTACAGCGGTTCCACCCTTGTGCGCCTGTCGGATATACCCGACTACGATGGTACACTTCGTGTGTCGCACTGGTTGCAGGCTGCCACTCGTGCGCTGACACCGACCAACACTAGTCAGAACTTGTGGTGCTCTATGCTCGCATCTAAATTGCGAGGCAGCGCGTTCTCCACATGGGAGAACTATTATACCCATCGTACTCGCTCAAGTGAGGCTTCCACTCTCACGGATTTCACCGCATTTCTTCATGACCGCTACGACACTCTCCACGATGCGACCGACTCCTTAGATCGGGTCACACAGACGTAGTGGTGCGGGTCCTTTGCACCAGCAGACCTTGAGCGTCATATTAAAGTGTTTCAGGACGCCGACCTCATTTGCGATAAGGCACTCTTACCTGACGTCCTTTTGACCAACAGGTTCGTCGTCAGTCTTCCGACTGACTACCGCATCGAGCTTTGGCGAGAGAGCTTCACCTCCTCAGAGCAGGCCTACGAGGCTGCTCGACAGTACCAGAAGATGCGGAGTCACTTCTTCAACGCCCCATCTTCTTCGCAATCCACCGCCACCGCCATCCAGTCACGTGGTACTACTCGCGGTCGATCCTTTTTCGTCGGGCGCTTTCACCGACCAGCTCGACCAGGAGCGCCCTTCTCTCGGCGCTACAGTTCTCTCGAGTATGGCGAGGACGCCTCTGCCGAGCTCGACCCTACCCTTGGGGACGCCCCCAAGGACATCGAGCTTCGGGACGTTATCCAGTACCATATGGATGACGACACTGTCCCGGTGGCCGAGCGCTTACAGCTGGCCATGTCCGCCATGGGTTGTACATGCATTCGGGTTGTACAGGCTGGCGTCCGCACGTTCGCGGTTCCTCAGTTAGACCTCCCGCAGGGTTTCGTCCCTCCTCGCGGAGCTCTATCCCTTGAGGAGCGCGCCACCTTCGAGGCCCGTCGCGGTTGTCTTCGTTGTCGCCAAGATGGACACACCTCCTCACAGTGTCCGGTGTCCATACCATGCCGCCCTCGATCGGCACTACGATGACATTTCTCGTGAGCGTCGATCTCGGTCCCCCCCCGGTCCCGCTCGTCCAATCCCATCCAGCTAGTCGTGGTGCAGTGTTCCGCTGAGGCCTCGCACGTAGCCGGCGTCCCGGCCACCGAGTCGCGGTTTGGCCCTTTGGCTACCCCACCAGAGGATCCTCAGGACACGACAGACGTAGTTCCCTCTGCCCCGTCGTCTATCGAGGTCACCGTCTGCCCCACCGCTGACTGCCACATCTAGTCCTTCCCCTACGAGACTTTCAACGCGACGTGCCATTCGCACAGCTCGTTGTAGCGCTCAACTGGCGACTCGCAATGACGTTGTGTCATCTCTCCTGGACTTTAGCATTCTTCAGTCTCGTCAAGAGCGACTCACGAGACACATAAACGTCATGTGTCATCTTCTCACTCTGCTCTTTGACTCCGATCGCACCCCCCCCATCATTCCTATCCGCTTGGGGACATTTATGAGGGTGTATTGCTCTTTATGGGACTCCGACTCGCTGGGAGATTTCATTCACTCTCGCGTGGTTGAGGAAGTTCGCCTAGCTACCTCCGGGTCTCGCTCACCTACCTCTGTTACCCTCAGAGATAACAGGACGTAGCGTTTCTTCGATCAGACGGTCCCCGACCTCCACTTTTCCCTCACCCTCCAGCCACCAGATAGTACCTAGGCGCCTCGGCGCTACCATTCCTCCGCATACGTCGACGTGCTCGAGACTGGATACGACTTTATCCTTGGCACCCCATGATCTCGCCGGCTCCGTGGCACAGAGACCGAATGAGCAACCGAGACACTCGTTCTCAAAAACGAAGTGTGGTCAAACTCATCGAGTCCCCTTCATTGGAACCACGGGCGACACCCCTCCCGACCTACCTCCCTAGGACCTTCGTTCCTCTGGGTCCCACCCCGACATCGCCTTTATTTCTCCTCGTCGGTTTTATCACTTCATACGATAGGAGAACGTCACATTTTACTTAGTGAACGTCATGGTTCTTCTTCGCTATGATCCACTATGTCCCGAGGTTGAGCTCATCTCACTGGAGCCCGATCCCCTTGACCCTTCCTCCATCTTCGCGGCTCTCATCTCTACATTCATCCCTCGGCCTGCAGATGCCCCCTCGACATCCTAGGTCCCTACGCCTTCACTTCTGAGCCACCTGTACGTTTCATGTCGACGCAGACGTTGAGGAACTCATATGGTTCACGACCGACTTAGAGCCCGCCGTTCGCGATTTGATTCGAGAGTACCGCGGCGTTTTCCCCTCGTATTTCTCATACAGCGGGATCCCTCCAATGCGCAGTGTTGAGCATTCTATACAGCTCGTGTCTGACTATCGTGTCCACCATCAGGCACCCTACCGACTCTCGATTCCAGAGGCGACGGAACTCGAGCATCAACTTGAGGGGCTCCTCCGAATGTGTTTCATTAAACCAGTAACTCCTCTTGGGGTGCACCTGTCCTCTTTGCTCGCAAAGCGGACGGAACTCCTCGCCTCTGCATTGATTATCGCGGCCTTAACCATTACACGGTTAAAAATATCTATCCCATGCCTCGTGCGGATGAACTTTTTGATCATTTGGCAGACAACCGCTTCTTCAAAAAGATCGATCTTCATAGCGGTCACCACCAAATCCGTGTAGCCACAGAGGACCAGCCGAAGACCGCCTTTCAGTCGCGCTTCGGCCACTACGAGTTCACGGTGATACCATTCAGCCTCACCAATGCACCCTCCACCTTCTAAACGGCGATGAACGACATCTTCAAGGACATCCTTAAAGAATACGTTCTCATATACCTGGACGACATCTTGGTGTACAATCGTACCTTAGAAGACCATCTCAGACACCTCCGCGATGTCCGACAGCGCTTACGCAAGCATGACTTCTATGCCAAGCTAAGTAAGTGTCGCTTTGCCCAGCGCAAAGTGGACTTCCTAGGACACCATGTGTCTGACCAGGGACTCCACATGAACGACGTGAAAATCACTGCTATTGCGGAGTGGCCCATCCCCACATTCGTCAAGCAGCTTCACAGTTTTCTAGGCCTCACTAGCTACTATAGTAATTTCATACAGGGATACGCTAGGTATTCCTACGTCCTTACCTCCACCCTCCTCCGGAAGAACCCGCCGTGGTTTTGGACACCTCTCTGCGAGGACGCCTTTCGCGCCCTCAAGAAGGCAGTGACTTGTGTACCGGTTTTTCGCCTTCCCGATTTTGATCGTCCCTTCATCGTTACCACTGATGCGTCAGATTTTGCAGTAGGAGCTGTACTTTCTCATGTGTTTCTCTCTCCTCCTGATTCAACTTATCCTCATGTTTCTCCTTCCCTGCCCCCTCCTGCTGACATTGCTTCTCGACTGACGCTTATCCTCCCACCACTTCCCTCCACTGACAGTCCTCCCGTTACTTACTCCCGACCATCACGGAGAATGGGACCGTCGAGGCTCGTGCGAGGGATTGCCCGATCGCTTTCTACTCCCGTCAGCTACTGCCTGCCGAGATAAACTACACTACCGATGGACGTGAGGTTCTCGCAGGAGTTCATGTTACCCGGCATTGGCGTCATTATCTGCACGGGGCGCCCTTCATGGTGCACATGGACAACTCAGTTGTCCATACTTTTCTCACAAAGTCTAAGCTTTCCTCTTGACAGACACGCTGGTGGCGTGATTTATCTGAGTTCAGTTTCACCGCTCAACCCATCAAGGATGAAACGAACCGCGTCGCCGATGCCTTGTCCCGCCGTCCTGATCACAATCAGGAACCCATCCATCTTACTGCCATCTCCATCACCACTGTTGATCAGTCGGTGATCGACGCATATCACACTAAGTACCGCCACTGCCCGGATTATCGTGTCATCCACGCGATACTGCGGAGTGGTAAAACCGTTCCTTCGAACTCCCCCGAGGAGAACGGTCTTGTGCACTCGAATGGCAGATTTGGTCAGCTATAACAAAATATCTACGTTCCCTTCACCGGCCAGCTTCGCGTCCAGGCTGTAGCAAAGTTCCATGACCAGGCAGTTGTCGGTCATATGGACTTCCACAAGACGTCGGCTCGTGTTTGCCGCCTATACGTCTGGCCGAAGTCCAAGGACTTCATAAAAGCCTACATCCAGGAGTGTCCTACCTGCCAGGAGGTGAATACTGCGAACCACCTTCTGTATGGGTTACTTCAACCCCTACCCATACCTGAGGGTCGTCGGCAGTCCATCTCGATGGATTTCATTGGTCCCCTTCTTCCACCCACCGAGCGCAGTCATGATGCTATCTTGGTCGTCGCCGATCGCTTCATGAAGCGTGCACGTTGTGCCGCTATCGCATTAGTGCTCATGAGGTCACCGACATCGTCTTCGACCGAGTCGTAAGAGATCACGGCTTGCCTTAGAGCATCATCTCCGACCGTGACCCGCGCTTTACCAGCACATTCTGGCGACCGCCTACACGAGGTGTACGGATCCCAGCTCCGCTTCTCATTGTCTTACCACTCTCAGACGGATAGTCCGACTGAGGTCACTAATAAAACTCTCGGTAATATCCTCCGAAAGTTTATTAAGGATGACCAGTTGTGAGACTTACACTTAGCCCACGCGGAGATTACGTACATCCACGCCGTTTCGCCAAACACGGGGATGTCGTCATTTTTTTGCGACCTCGGCTACCACCCTCGCATACCTGCAGACTTCCTACGATCGTCGCGGTTGCGCCCAGACACTCGTTGTCTTGCGCTTGACGACTGCATCGCCCACATGGCGGCGATTATGAAGCGCGCACACGAGAGTCTAACCGACTCTCATATTCGCATAACTGCACGAGCGAACCGATCACAAATGGATCATCCATTCAAAGTCGGTGAGGAAGTGCTCGTCGATGCACGCCACTTGCAGCTCGAAGCGAATACGCTTCGCAAGTTCAAGTGTCGCTTCTTCGATCCATGCCGCATCCTTCAGGTCGTCGGTTCTGATACTGCCGCTAGTCCAGTCAGCTTCCGTGTGAAGCAACCTGATTACCTTCGATAGGCTCGCGTACACGATGTTTATCATGTCTCCTTGCTGCGTTTTTATCGCACACCGTCCGAGCACTTCGCCAGACGTCCTTATGAGCGCCTTCCACCTATCACGGTGGATGGTAACGAGGAGTTGATCGTTTCCGACATCGTATCTCGCCAAGTTACCAACGATACCCCTTCACGCATTGAGTACCTTATGCGTTGAAAAGGTTATCCTAAGGAGGAGGCTACTTGGGAGCCCCTCGAACACTTGGCGCACACCCGAATGTTGGTGCGTGCATATGATCGTGCTCATCGTGCTGAGACATCTGCTCCTACTCAGCCTACGACCCCTCTTCCTCCTTGTCCGACTGAGGAGATTGTTGAGGACGAGCATGCTCCCTATGAGGCCGTTCTTCAATAGCAGATGGATGCCTCCGCACGTCTACAGCCCACTCGCCGACGCCCTCGGCGTCTCGACGATTGACACTCCGATCACCTACCTTCTCCCTATTGACTCACACCTTCACTTACTTCATCATCAACTTCTTCAAGATGTCAACGTTTTGCGGCTCTGCTTCGACATCGACTCGACTCCTACTTCATCGACGTCATCGACCACTTCAACGACTTCAGCTACCTTCTCGACTTCAGCTACTTTGGACACGACTTCCTCACGCCACCACCCTACCCTGTATATTCCCTTGCATGTGTCGCATGATGATTCTCACTTAGCAGGGTCTCTCTGAGTTGGGCTCTCCCTTGGTATCACATAGGCCTTAGGACCGTAGCGTTATCTTGGCTTCCCCGCTCCTTGATCTAGCTCCCTCCCTCAGTCGGTGAGTTGTGTGCATGTTTCTCTCACCCACTACATCCCTCATCACCCTAGTGTCGGTCATTGCATGCCTTTAGTTAGGCATATGACCACCCTCTTCCAGACTCTCCTTTCATGGTCGACCCTGCATGGTGTCACTCTTTAGTCGAGCATTATCGACATTGATGGTCTACGTGTTAGGGTCATTGGTTTTGCTTTGCTACCACTCCCTCACCTTGAGTCTGATGACCTATCCCACCTTCGTGCGTGACTGTCCTTAGGAGTTTCGATTCTTAGGCTGCATTCACCCCCTCTGAGACCATCCCACTCTTAGTGGTTCAGCGACATGACATTACTTGTGACATATTGCTCTCTTTTCCTTTCAGCACTGAGGCAATTGCCTGCAGGGCTTTAGGATGGTATGTTGCTACATTTCATTTTCTGTTGTTAGTTAGGAATCTTAGGATGTGTATACCAGGTATTCGCTTTTCATTTGATATTATGTAGCTTAGGCTGCATCGCATGGACTCCGCATGGAGCTTGCTCCGCATCCTAGATTTCTCAGTTTTCTTTATTGCAGAGTTCCCACTGCTTTTGTGGAAGCGTGTCTTTGGCTCTTGCGATCCACTACAGGTCTGAGGATCGTGCAACATACCTCTAGTGGCCCTGGCCTATAGCCAGAGCTATCAGGTTATTTTGCCTGTTCGGTCTGTGGGACCAGGTCGTGGCCTGATCCCACAGGCCGTATATTCATTCAGTTTAGTCCAGTCCTGTCAGGTACCACTGTCGGTACCAAGCCAGTCCGGTCCAGTCCAGTCAGTCCGCTGGGGTATACCCCAGCTGCAGTTTGTTTCCATGATGATTCTTCATTCTGCACTTTTGGAGTACGTGCATGTTGAGTCCGCATCGGAGCTGCGGTGTCCCTTCCATCTCCATCTCCATGTCCTCCCCATTCAACCCTTCGTCTTGATCCTGACGGATCGCCATCCGGGCAGGTCCGTCACATAGGCGGTGTGTATGTCGAATGTAAGAGTTGTATTACTATCTGTATTGGAAACCCAACCGCGATCATCATTGTCTAACAGTCGTACTCTACCATGTGTTTTCGAATCCAATATGCCAAACTGGGGAGGTCATCAGAACAACGTATGGCCAATGTCCTCAGGCAACCCTACGCGTAGTCAAGAAGTTGTGTTGTCCCTTCCAGCTCCATCTCCATGTCCTCCCCGTTCAACCCTTCGTCTTGATCCTGACGGACCGCCATCCGGGCGCGTTCGTCACATAGGCGGTGTGTATGTCGAATGTGAGAGTTGTATTACTATCTGTACTAGAAACCCAACCGCGATCATCATTGTCTAACAGTCATACTCTACCATGTGTTTTCGAATCCGATATGCCAGACTGGGGAGGTCATCAGAACAACCTATGACCAACGTCCTCAGGCAACCCTACGCGTAGTCAAGCGGCGATATACAACAATCCGGACGGTGCAGGCAGTTTACATATATATCGTCACAAATTTATCAGAGCGCAAATGCGAAAAAAAGAAGAAATAGGGCCTCGCTCCACTACTCTCGAAATGCACAAAAGACAAAAATCATGGTGGTGTATCTTTCCATGTTCTAGCAGAAGATTCACTCTCGTTCTGCACATTTCGAGAGTAGTGGAGCGACGCCCATAAATTCATTTTTATCTTCTTCCTTACAAGACTCCCCCTGTTCAAAACCTCTTGCGTACAAGGCCGCCCACGTGGATGTAGGTTGAGCGGCGGCTGCCCCCACCCCCGTGTGTCATATCGACCCACTTGCACACAGCCGAAAGGCGAAGAGGCAAAGAAAAGAGGAAGGGAACAGCCAAACGTTACAGAACAATCCAGTGGCCTAGCTCAGTTGGTAAGGCACGCAAGTGGCATTCAGGAGGGCTTGGGTTCAATCCCCATTGGCCTCATGTACCTTCCTGGGCAAGCTTGGCGCCTGCCACCTAGAGATATGCCGTTGGTTCCCCCGAGTGGCGTTGAGCAGAGACTGCTGATGTTCATAGGGGGAGGGGACGGGAGGGGAGGCACAGTGACTGGCCCATCGAAGAAGC
>BFEA01000565.1:316977-330819 GCA_003427395.1 Chara braunii | reverse complement strand
CATAGGGGGAGGGGACGGGAGGGGAGGCACAGTGACTGGCCCATCGAAGAAGCTCGGTCCTGATGCTACCGGCTGACCCCTGGCCCGTATCGCCCACCTGCTGTAGGAGGTATCGCACCTCCTGGAGGCACAGTGACTGGCCCATCGAAGAAGCTCGGTCCTGATGCTACCGTATCGCCCACCTGCTGTAGGAGGTATCGCACCTCCTGGTGGGTGCAGCTCCCGCATGTTCCCTCGTTGGAGGCTTGAGCACGGATGTGGCTGCTACGGGGTTCCCCGTAATACTATAATGACAATAAAAAAAAAGGCCTGAAAGGCCGTCCTGTCCAGATTTGACAGCGAAGCCTTATAAAAAAAAACAAAAAAAACATTACAGAAAAAATCCTAGATGACAAGTCCCGCATGCAGACACCGCCCCCGACAGCACACCGACAGCACAGGCCAAACGACGGGACAAACCAGCCGGGACATATGTACAGCCCTGCCCGTGTGCAGGCTGAGTGGTTTTGAACCCACAACCTCAAACCACAATGTGCATTTCCAACCTTCCCCCCACTGAGCTATCAGCAGTACCAAGAGCTATCGGCCGTACCGCCATATCTTTTCTTTTCTCCATGTGGTGGGTAGGGGAGTTGGTCAAGTGTGTCAACGTATGTCCCGAAAGGACACGCGCGCAGCTGTCGGTTCTTGTCCTATTGGTGTGCCTGCGCCTCGCTACGCCGTCTCCGACAGAAACTGATTGCATGAGAAAGAGAGAGTAGTGCGCATCGCGAAGCAGAACACTCGCCAGAGTCGCCACATGTCTCACGAAGCCATCGCGAATCGCGGAGGAGAACACTCGCCACACGTCTCACGAAGCCATCGCGAGAGAAAGTGAGCGCATACTCGCACGAGGACCTTCCTGGATGTACTTGACTGTAAATATGGCCGAACGTAAATGCATCTGACGGCAACTACGTCCAGAGCTCAGTCGAAAAAGTCGTGCTGGTAGTACGCACTGATTGTGTGAGAGAAGACGGAGAGAGTGCGCTGATTACAACCACACGAGGGAACGGAATTGCTGTTGCCCGTCGAGCTGAGTGACAGTGGCTCTTTCCATTCGCACCAACGGATGGCAGTGTCTTGTGCAGGGAGCTGCGCCATCCTAGTTGCGTTGGATGGGGGGACCTATCGCTCGACGCACAATGTCGGCCGGTCGTTATCGAGGGCCAGGGCTGTGACTGGCGGGAAATCAAATGGAAGGTGGGGAAGAAGCGGGCTTGAGGCAGGGGCGATCAGTGGCTGGCTGGCCAGGTGGAGGGGCTTGAAAAGGGGGCGCAGAAATGCAGGTGGCGGGTCAATCTTCATCAAGGCAGCCCCAAAATGCCACGTGTACGATGGAGAACAATGGGTTGGAGGACGGTGGATCGCGGCGGATGTGAGCGATGTCCGCCTTGCAGTCGTCCAGGGCCACGGTGGTCGTGCGCCCGAGGGTTTGTATGGCTGTCACGGCTACCGGTCGCTATCCGATGTGGGCCGCGCAGGACCGGCATCGACACTCGGTCACCGTACGCCTTGCCTTGTGGGACAACAGCGGCGATCTCCGACCGTACAAGCGGTCGCAGGTTCGACGGTCGGGATCGCAAGTCTCGGCTGGGAACGGACTGAGGAGGCTGTCGGGGCCCGGAATCACCGGCCGCGGAAAAGTCGCCCTGTGGTGGCGGCAACGGGCGGGCCTGACTCCGTTGAAATCGGGGAGGGGGAAGACGCGGGACTGCCGCGGGATGAGGAGGAGGGACTCGCGGGAGAGACGGTAGAGGTGGGGAGGGAAGCCGTGGGACAAGCAAACATAAAAGGAGCAGCAGACGGGAAGGAAGGCTGGAAGATTGGAGGGGTTTGCCCGTGTAGTCGCTGCCTAGCGAGTCGGAGGTCCTTTATTTCGGGTATGGCGAAAGGCGCTAGCGTCGCCGCCACTTCATCGTTGCCGGGGATCCTGGCGAAGCCAGCGAAAGTGAGCAGTTATCTTCCTGCTGATTAAAATCGCCATTGGTCTGGTCGCTTTCTTCCCTTTCCCTTCCCTTACGCCACCTGCTGCTCCTTTCTGGTTCCCAACAACCGGTGTGATGGCGTTGCTACCGTCTTCCCCCGAGTACAACGCACGCTCATTTTGACTGCATCGGACTGCAAAGTTGGCTTGTATCCATTCAGAATCAGGGTGCGTTATGATCGCGGGAAGACGGCATTGTCACAGCGATTCAAACTCCAAAAGCATCTTCCCTTCCCTTCCCTTCCCTTCCTTTCTTTCCCCTTTCCATCCTTCTCCTCGGGCAGGCCTGCTCACACCTATTCTGAGCTTCCTCCGCAACCAATTGTCTACTGCCTTGTACTTCTCGTGCCCGCACGACTGCCCTCAATTGATGTCCTCTCCATCTCTCAGTCCCTGCCCCCGAGCGACTGCCCTCAATTTCCATCCTCTCTCTCTCTCTTTCTCTCTCTCTCTCTCTCTCTCTCTCTCTCTCTCTCTCTCTCTCTCTCTCTCTCTCTCTCTCGCCATCTTCGCTATGTACACAACACAAAATTTGTGTGTGTGTTCGGGGGGGGGGGGGAATATGCTACGTGCACACGTACTCACCAACTCCACGAATATGTCGTCAAGGGATGTTAGCCAGGTAACGACGATCCAACAGAAAACACATTTTCTTTTCGGGGGCGGGGGGGGGGGCGGGCTAACGAAAGGTGAAAAAGTAGCGGGTAGCATGTACGCTGAGCAACGGAAACTAAAAGTCCGACATGATCCATGTGACCTTTTGTCAACGGAGGGGGCATGAATGGTAATAGTCGTGGTGCAAATGACGACATTGTGAACCCTCAACTCAAAGCGATGGAGCTCATTGAAAATCACAACGATGGATGCCATTAACCATAGTACCTGGAAAACGCACACAACATTTCAAATAGCAATTAGCAAATCGCATACACCATATTTGGTACAGTTTGGCTGTAAGTGGAAAAGAACACACATACCATAGGCACGACGCTGCTGGTTCAGCAGCGCCCATTCCCAGTGCGACTATGACAACCAGACCATCCAGGAACGTCGCCCACGTGGCACAAAGGAGAGTGTGCTTGATCAGTCTCGAGGATGGCTGCAGGGTTGGCTATAGGATTGTCTGCAGTGTGGGATCGTGACCGGTAGACTGTTTGTGGGACAGAAAGATTGTCACAGTGGAGGGATGAGCGAGATAATGGAAAAGAGGGAGGGCATAATGAATGGGACGTCCAAAAATTCCAATATTAAACCGCCAGTCCAGTACCTTTACCTTTCCCCCGCGACTTGTTAACCCCTGCAACCCCTGCAACTTTCAGGGCCGGGCCCCCGATGATAAATTTCCCTGCAACTTAATTTCATGGCCTCTGCAACGTAATTTCATGGCCTCTGCAACTTTCAGGGCCGGGCCTCCGTTAATAAATTTCATGGCGGCCCGTGTTGCGCTGGCCCCTCGTGTTGCGTGGTGAGGGGGCCGCGGCCGATATATATGGGAAAGGTACTGATGGCTTAAACCCATGGACACTGGTGGTGTAAACCCCTGGGACACTACTTAGGTGGGAGCTGTCTCTATGTCACAGAATGAAATCTGCGGCTTGCAGATGCCTAGACCCCTTCCCAATTACTTTACTGACGAGATTATCAGTGCTTTCCTATTACGAGGTCCCTTTCAGGTGAGGCAGGTACTATGGGTCCTCTGACTTCCAGTAGGTACATCAAAATGCACCAGTTGGATCTGGCCCGTAGAACCTATAGGCCTTTGGACAAATTGCATCAGTTTTCTTGTCCCTATACTTCGCAATGACGACCTATTCTTGGTAAACTAGAAGCAGAACTTATCAAAAATCACCATTGTGCATTTTGGATTGAATGTCATGCAAAGACTGGCACAGATTGTTAACGGTTCGTTTGGTTTGAGGTGTCACTATTGATAGGCGATAGATCCTGTTTTGTCTCAACATCTCTTTTTGGTTCTTCAGTCAGGATGGCCACCTTAGTTTCTAGTGTGTGGCATGGCCACCTTAGTTTCTAGTGTATGGCATGACCACCTTAGTTTCTAGTGTATGGCATGGCCACCTTAGTTTCTAGTGTATGGCATGGCCANCTTAGTTTCTAGTGTATGGCATGGCCACCTTAGTTTCTAGTGTATGGCATGGCCACCTTAGTTTCTAGTGTATGGCATGGCCACCTTAGTTTCTAATGTAAGGCTCGTGGGAGTGAAACCCACAAGGCGCAAAGCACCACCACAAGTGTGGTGCATAAATCAATTTCGACACAGGCATTTCTTTCTGGAATATGTATTGAACAAGTGACACTGTATGCTCTCCAAATTGGGAGTGTGGGAAGCTCCGACCACGGACCCAACCACACCACTCAGACCCGAAACGAAGGCCATCATCAGGGTCAACCATGAAAGATGAGCAGCGGGATACTACTTAAGGTACCCAGTCCCACCTATCCAACTCGGAGCCAATCTGGACATGGGCCATCTCTATCCCTAAGTAAAGGGGACCCATCATCAAGGGCGGCCATGAAAAATGAGCAGCAGGAGACTATTTAAAGTTACCCAGTCCTACCCATCCAACTCACAACCAACCTGGGCGTGGATCACCTGTACTTTTGACACGAGACACGGAAGGCACAAGCGGAGGAGAACCATCATCAAGGCCAGCCACGGAAGATGAGCGGCGGGAGACTATTTAAAGTACCCCAGTCCTACCCATCCGACTGACAGCCAACCAGGACGTGGATCACCTCTACAGGGGAACCATGATCGAGGCGAATCATGAAAGATGAGCAACGGGAGTCTCAGACTTAGTCTATTTAAAGTACCCAATCCTACACATCTAACTGACAATCATCCACCACCTGGATCACCTCCAACTGCAACAACTTCAATATACACTATTGGAGCTGGAATTGCCGCGGCTGCTGGCACCAGACTTGTTCTACCCTCAGTGCAAAGTTTTCACTCTGCAACTTGCATGGCTTTCAGACTTTGACGTGCATGTGTCATTCACAGTTACAGAATGCAAAGTGATCACAATTGGCACAAATGGGCACAATCTATTGGGCCATCCCCCCATGGGGTGTCTGACCCTAGTATGCAAATTCACTGCCGCACCGTTGTCAGGCCGCACCTCCGAAGTGCAGGCATAATTAGAGGACTACGGACTCTACGCCAAGCTTGCAGCATGCAGCACAAGTGCCCCACAGGGGATGGCAAACTCGCGTGTCGCAAGTGCCCCTCGGGCATAGCAACTTTCGAACCCGCAACCTGTGTTGTGTTGGATCATACAGGCGCACAAACAACTTGGGCTACAGTGCGTTCACAGATTTTATCCTATTAAGTGAAAATTTTTCACACACAAGTGTTTGTTCACAGTGCAACTTGCATGGCTACCCGAACGTTATGAGCACTCACCACACTTAGGGACTGCCTTCTCATTTGGAGAGGCCATCGGTCATCAATTTGAAGACCCTTCTTTTTAATACCGTTTATTTGTCTGTGTGTTTTGCATTGATTGACTCTGAGCTAATTACGGCCAACGTTGTAAGTTGTTGTTTAGCCACCTGGCCCCCAATAGATGGGTAAGCAACTCCCATACAGTCAGTATTGAGGAGGCGTAAAGCAGAGGTAGGGGTGAAGATTCTGCAGATTGCAATGAGAAGTAGGCATTAAATGGCACAAAGGCTGCTACATACTTTCTAGCTACATCATAGTTTTGGGTCGCTCTTCTGCCTAGTCCACTCAAGTGACGTCAAATGTCAGAGGCTGGAAGTAAGTACTGAAAAGTAATAGATCCGCAGGGAAAGAAAAACAAGTAGGACAGTGAGAGTCCTCGAATGTAGTAGACCAGGGGTGAAGTCTCAATTGCACAGATTAAGAGGTATTGACAATCGATCTCCCTTACGTCGAACTCGCCTCAGTACTTGTCCGTACATAACAAACCAGATCTGAAATTGGACCTCGATAAAACCAGATTGGAACTCAGCACTTACTAGGCCCAAAAAGAAAGTCCCAGGTAAAAAATTGGGACTGGGTGCAGAAGTCCCAGGTCTAAAATTGACTCTTGAGTGTAGTCCCAGGTAAAGTCTTAATCCACCACTACCATTGCCCATGTTGGGCCACTGTCGGCCCCCCAACTTTTTACGAGGCCAAAAAGAAACGATGGCCACCGATAAGATTTACCAACGGCGCCAGTCGCTGGGCCCGACCTCTGTTTTCTCAGTAGTAGTGGGAAAAGTGCCAGTGTTCCCATTTTCCCAACGGTGGGCGAGGTAGTAGTGCTTAAAGCAAAGGGTCCAGGATGAAGGTGAGGTCGTGATTGACAAACATAGTACTAAGGAAATGTACAAGAAACGAGAAGGGAGGGGGGGGCAAGAATGAAGAGGAAGATGGTTGTGACAGGGTAAGAATTTTAAACCACTAATACATTTCCTAGCCATTTTGCAGAAACGCACCGTGCATGCTGGTGTGTCGGGCGGGATGCACTGCCGCCGTTTCGGCTGAAATCCATTCAGGCAAATGGGTTGCATGGGAGGCCCAATTTGCATGGATGGATTTCGGTCGAAACAGCACCCTGGTGCATCCCACCGGACGTGCCAGCATGCACAACGTTTTCGCAAAATGGTTGGGAAACATAGGAATGGTTTACATCACCAGGAAGTTTTTTCCCAGCCATTTCTTCAGAGTTATGGAGTGTATGCAACTGCAACTCTCTGGGAGTATTGGGTTGCGGTTTTACTGGATATCCATTAAGGTGAAATCAGACTGCACTCCAAACTTACTTTCAACATGCATACACGCGAACTGATGGCAAACCAGACTCTTTCAACTCAGAATCAACAACGAACTTGCACTTAAACTCCGTTCAAGTCAACTGTACAACTTGCGGCTATGGCCGCCGAACACTGTCTCCACCACCAGCCTCACTCTCCCTCATGTACGCATGTACGAGGATCTACCCAGAATGTCCACGCTACACAGACACACACACTCTGTACACTCTGTCTGAGACAACAGCTGGGCGGCTATGGCCGCCGTCGTCTTCCTCCTCCTAGCTATGGCCACCATCGTCTTCCTCCTGGCCAGCTATGGCCGTCGTCTTCCTCACTGCCCAGTTCAGCTCCGGGCACCTGCAGGCCTCCACGCACAAATCACCAAGGCAGCAATTCCGCATGGCTCACAGGCGAATGAATGAATGGCTGGACGCTGCCTCTGTATTTGTACTTCTTCGGAGGTGGCCAGGCCCTGGGCCAAAACGCGTGAGCCTGGGCCGAAACGCGTGGGCTTGGCCTCTTACCGCGTGGGCCTGGGCCTCTTAACGCGTGGGCCTTTCTGGGCCAAAACGAGTGGGCTGCTGGGCCCCAGAATGCGTGTTCTGGACCCTTCTGCATACCGCGTGACCAGAACCTTCCCCCACATGCAGCCAGTCCCTGATACTTGGTGACTGGACCGGCCTACAGGGACCTACAGCCTCCTAGAGCCTACAGACCTACAGACTGACTCTAGGCCCTCAGTAGACTCAAGTAGAGACTTCTAGAACAGACGTTTATAGGACAACCGGTAGCAGACTCAACTGCTAACCTACAGACCTAGGGATCAAGTCCAACTTCCCTACCTACGGCCTAACCTATGACACAGGACAGGTCGAGGGTTCGAATCTCACACAGTCACCGGGTAGATGTACAGGGCACAGGCATAGGTCTAGGGATCGAATCTCACTCAGCACACAGGGTCCATGTACAGGGTTCAGACATAGGTCTAGGGATCGAATCTCAGTGTCTGCAAATGTGGTGTCAACTGGGTGAAACCGTTTCAAAGGCAAAACAGGTCACATATGAGACTCATTTTGCCTGGATGGATATACAGTGAAACGGCGCCCCAGTACTTCCCAAAAGTTGTGGCTGCATGCACACAACGACTCTGAAAAAATAGTTGGGAAACGTACTTGTTGTTAAAGAAATCAATACTCGGGGGTCTAGGAATGAAGATAGCGAGTAGGAAGTTAAATATGGAATGCAGCATATTAAATTTAAAATATATGGAATTCCACGAAAGTGGACTTGGGTGTTACTCCTAGCATGACATTACCTGACTCCTAGAACTACGAATGTCGCAGTCTTTCCTCTTTGTCCAATCTTGTGGACGACCTTGTTGTGTTTGTTGACTATGATATCATCTCTGGTGATTGTGTTTGTTGACTACAATATCATCTCTGGTGATGGCTTTGAAGTTCGCGTGAGTTTTTAATAAGGCGACCTGAGACATCGGGCCTAAGAACCCGTTAGCCTGTGCACTCTCCCTATGTTTTTTTTTTTTTTAACCAGTCTTGCCGCTAGGGAGGGTGATACGAGCAACCCCCCCTAGCGGTCATCCACTCTCCCTAATAGATGTTTGTATATCAAAAAAATGAAAAATTAAAATACATGTTTTACAACTTTATATCATGAATCTGCAGCCAAGGAGTAATCCAGAGGCTGCTCGTATACTTCCTGGCCCTGTTGGAAGATACGCTGCGACCAACATGACATGTGCAATGCAAAGCTTTCCTCTTGGACACAATGTTATGTGTGTTCATGCTCACATATGTACAACCATCGTGCATTTGGTTTGTCTTTGTGCTGATTGGCTTACACATCTTGCATTGAATATTATTCTGTATTCTGCAGGAGCTTGATAGAAGAAAAAAATTGTGTTGTCTTAAGCCATCACTCCCCGAACGCTTGGAAATTTGGGGGACCAGTAACTCTGTCTGGTAAGCGAAAGACAAATTTAAATTGGTCTATTAGTGGCAGTGGGGAGAAAAATGAAAAACAATTGCAAAAATGTGATTGTTTGCACCAGCCACCGTGACAGCCACCATGACCGCATTTTTGAGGATCGCTGCGATATGATTATGTTGCCCAGTCGTGGTGATTATGCATCTGCCACCCGATTGTAACCACCTTTTTCTTATGCTTCACAACTCGAAGTCAAAGTCAAAGGTGGCTATAACAACTGATCAACCATTGCGCCGTATTATGATCAAAATACACCTTAGAGTGTCTACTAAACAAATAGTTTCTCCACGTCCAAAGAGCATCATGGTAAAAGGCATAGAGCTCACAAGTCTTTTTGATGGCATGCACATAGAAAGGTATTTCACTGGCCTAAGCCCATTCTCGTCATTCTGCTGCAGCACTTCTCCATTCCCATGTCGACCGACGTCAATTATGGACAAAAACAATAGTGCAGGGTCGACAACCTTCAGGATAGGATTAGTTAATGAGATGGGTTTTGAGAGATTTAGAGGCCTCCTCATATTTCTCGGTTTACAAGAAGGGATTATCCTTGGGTCAACAACCTTCAGCCTGAGGATAGGATTAGTTAATGAGATGGGTTTTGAGAGTTTGAAAGGCCTCCTCATATTTCTCGGTTTACGAGAAGGGATTATGCTTCCTGGTCAGGTTTATGACCGCTGCGGCAATGATGGAGCACCCTCCAATGATTCTTTTGTAATAGTTTGCCATCCCCAAGAATGACCACGCACTTGTAGTTACTCTGGGTTTCGGCAAAGCTGCACTTGCTTCCATTGTCCTGTCCTCAGGCCGCATTCCATCCATAGCAACCACCTGTCCTCAGTAGAGAATCTGTTCCTTTGAGAGAAGGAAAAAATCCACTAGTCTTGTACTCGCGTCACCTCAACTTCTTGAACACTAACCTTGAATGTTCCTATTCCTCGTACAATTTGCTGGGCACAAGGATGTCATTAAGGTAAACCACCACAAACAAACTGGTTAAGGTACTCTCTCCGCAGGTCGTTCGTCGTTTGTTGGAAGGTTGTCGGCGCATTTGTGAGGCCAAATAACATCGCTTTGAACATTGAGTTTAGAGGTTGTCTTGAACAGTCTTGTGCTGGTCTTCTGGCTCCACCTCAATTTGGTGGTGGCCACTCTTCAGATCAGTCTTTGAAAATACTTTACAGCCTTGTACGTCAATCCGAGACAATGACTCTATACCTTCTGTCGTAATATTGTCCAGATCGCAGGACTTCTCTATTCTTCTGTCCTAATATTGTTCAGATCGCAGTAGTTAATTCACATTCAGACTTCTCTATTCTTCTTTAGGACATTGTCAAACAAAATTAGAGCACCGTATGGAGCGCGTCTAGGCTTGATCTTTTCTTTGTGAGCTCAACACGATGCTTTTTCTCAACAGACTCCATATCTGCAGGCAATATCCCAGAGATTTGTCTCAAAAATGTGTCTGGTAAATCTTGCATGTTTGCACTGGGATTTTTCAACTACAAATGGGCTCTAAGTCGACTGGGTGCCAGTGACTGAAGCAAACTTGAAAGCGCAGACCTTTCAAATGGAGGATCGATCAGTGAAGATACAACAATTGGTGGAGAAGTATCGTGATCACTGCAGAAGGAGAAACCCACAAGTATTGTGAAAATGGAGGTGAAGCACCCGATGTATTCGGTGCCTGATGCAGTGTTGTTTGCAGTATTGGTCCCCCTAACCGGTGTAGGTATAACTGCACTACCTATTGGCCATTGCTGGGGGCTTCACACTTGAATACCATCTCCATGAGTTTCCCCACAGCTGCATGGTGTACGAAAACCGTTTTCCACCCTGTATATTAAAAACTTCTTGTGATTTCATTCCTCTTTCATGACGGTATGTACTCCCCCTGTCTATCGAAGAAATCACAACTGTTTTCACACCATTTATTTTGCTTATGGTTTTGATTCTTCTTTTTCTGCTGCTGTTACTTCCCTTTCTATCAAAATATTGGATCAACAGAACAGTCTAAACTTGTTCTTCCCAACATTGGATCAACAGAACAGTCTACACATGTTCTCCCAAACGCTTAGATAGGCTCCCCATTCTCTCTTGAAGGGTCTGTCACCCGTTTGTTCATCGTTGTTGCAATCATCGGATGAACAATCTTCCGCCGGGCCGACAATTGTAACACACAGCTTCCCTCTTCTCCTTTACTATGTCAATGGGGAAGATCTGGTTGTTTCAATTCTACCTCGCTCTGTTGTCGATGCACCAATGGTTTTCAAGGCTTGTGCCAAGGCCAAGGCCCTATCTGCCATAGCCCTGAAGGTTTGCAAGCTTTGCAACTACGCCCGCTTGGGGCCTAAGAGGGTTGCTAATCTCTGTTGAAGCGCCCTTATGAAGTAATGCATGATGATCTTTTTTTTTTTGCCCCAACTCCAAATCTGGGTTTTGCAGCAAGGGATCAAATTCCCGCACAAGATTACTCACTGATCCCCTAAATGACTGCTGCAAAAGTTCAGGGAGTCGGTCATATAATTTATCCTCCCCCGAGACTGACAAATACCGCTCCAGAAGCCTATTTCAAAAGTAATATCAGGAGA
Organism: Chara braunii; assembly: GCA_003427395.1. Taxonomy (NCBI): domain Eukaryota; kingdom Viridiplantae; phylum Streptophyta; class Charophyceae; order Charales; family Characeae; genus Chara; species Chara braunii. Next base: position 319,416 of record BFEA01000565.1, on the reverse strand, counting down.
TTTTCTAGGCACTGTCTTCCAATCCGCTAAAAACTTATGAAGTCTCTAAGTTAACTCAAGTCCTCCATATTGCTGATGGCCAATTGGAACTTCGTGATGCTGTCCATCATCATACAACAATACGGAATCTGGCGTTTCACCTCTTGTAGCGAGACTTCAACATCATCCTCCGGAGGTCCCCTAAAAGCTTCCAGGGGTCCAATCTCCGGCCTCCGTTGATGTGCTTGTTGATTTCCTCCTCCACGTGAGGAGGAAGGGCTCACCGAAGTTCGTTGACGAGAGGGAGAAGTTTGCAGCGCCTTACACTGAGTCTCGTATGACCTTGAAGTTCACTCAATCTGCTCGCACAGCAAGCTGTTGTGTCAGATGCATGGACATGGAGTGAGCTAACCTGGCCATCCCGTCCGTCCATGTCCGCAACATGGAGGATCATAATTAACGTGGACAGAGTCTCCCCAATGTTTCTGTTCTTGTCCTTCAGCAACCTCTTTAGACTCAGTGGTGTTTTTTTCTCTCTCGCAACTCCTCGTCTTGAGCTGCCTTAGTCGTCCAAGCATCCAGATCCGCTTGCATTGCCACTATGTCATCCTTCTGCTTCTGTAGCTCAGCGACTCTAACCATCATTATAGTACCTGACTGCACAGACTTCCCTTTCCTTGAAGGCGGTGAAAGCTCCTGGTACTATGTGTACAGTCTGTCCCCCTAGCTTGTGGCCATGTCACCCGATCGCTCATAACGTAAGGAGCTTCTTGCCACCCTTTTTTTCTTTTACCCCAATGTCAACGTTGCTCCCACCTCCTCTTTTTTTTTTTTTTTTTTTTTTTTTTTTCCCGCGCACGGGATCACTGCTTTTGAGTAGGAGAAAATGAAGTGTAACATCAGGTAGCAGCTAGTTAACAGGTGGGTGAGATATTGCCGCTGAGTCAGACATGCCACTTAATGATGTTGCAATCTTGCTGCCATCATGATGGTGGCCATCCGACTCGAACCTGTGTCTGAAAGACTCTGAAGTCAAGATCATTACCAACTCTGATAGCACTGCAGTGTTACGAATTTCCAAAATCTCAAGTACACTTGATTGAGATAAGATCACACTTGACTGCAACTCCACAAAAAATAAATAAATCAATTGAGATAATAAGATCACACTTGGCTGCAACTCCACAGAAAAGATCAGAGTCGAACACTCACATCCAAAACAGGGGATGAAACCAGAAAAAAAAAGTGATGAAGAATTGAGGGCCCTACCTCTCTCACCGACATGCAACAACCATCCAGTGAATAGCAAGTCCTCACTGGCTCATAAGTGGTTAACGGGGACCCCCCATTTTCAGCCCCTGACTAACGGGCCCAAAACTCTCTCTCTCTCTCTCTCTCTCTCTCTCTCTCTCTCTCTCTCTCTCTCTCTCTCTCTCTCTCTCTCTCGTGGTTTTTGCCCCGACTCATCACTTTTGAGGAGCCCCTACTCACCTGGGCCTAAGGCGTCTGCCTATCAAAATGAAAGCCTAAAACTATCAGCCAAAAAGGTCCTACCACTATGCTATGCAAACAGACTGTACAGGCAGGTCCCAGGTTCAAAACTCACCAGATGCGGAACAGTAAAGAAAAGCAAAACCACTATACTAGTATACTTACTTTGTTTGGGGCCAGGCTCATGGCAAGAACAAACAGCAGACACTTGAAATACAGCAAAACAAAACAAAAAAAAAGCAGCAAATTGTATGGTAGGTTGGGGGGATCAAATCCCACAATCCCAACATTACACTTATCATCCAGATCTGTGTCATTGGCGGTATAACAAACAAAAGTCAACAGCCGCAAGGCCATAGTAGAAATTCGCACCTTCGGGCTTTGAACAACTCCTGATTTTCTTATGATCTTCTTTTTGTTTTGTTTTTTTCTTTGGTGGACTTCAACAGGCCGAATCTGGGGCACTTCTGAGTCAACCTTCATGGTACCAGAAGCTCTTTGCTTACGTGCTCGCCAACTGCACGCCTGAGAAAAAGGTATGTTGCCTGTGCCCCTTCTTCTTCCAACTCCCTGTCCCTCCATCTGTCGTGTGTCCTCGTTTTTCCTTGGATTTCCCTTTCCCTTTCCCGTCCATTTCTATTACTGGTTGATGTCAACACCTTACCTTTGTTACCTGATGCAGTTGTGTGCTGCTTAGCGAAATGGCCGCAGCTTTTTTCGCCCCTGTGTCGCAGCAGGAACTGCGTCAATGCTCTGTGTTGTAGAGTCACAGACACGGTTACACGCGGCAGCAGACGTCAATGTCTCTGCCACAATCACTACAATGCCAGGGTTTCTGTATCCATGTGTGTGCAGAGGGCTACACTTCCTTGCCTGACTGTGTGCACCCTCCTCATTCTGGACACCATCTCTCTCTCTCTCTCTCTCTCTCTCTCTCTCTCTCTCTCTCTCTCTCTCTCTCTCTCTCTC
>BFEA01000565.1:268833-279389 GCA_003427395.1 Chara braunii | reverse complement strand
GGGGAAGGGTGCATTGGTCTACGCAACAGAGCAAAATGTCCCATTCATGTGAACCTACGGGGCCCATACAGTCTCTCAGCCACTTATCTCTAACATGGAAGTGAAACTTTGGTGCTGCAATAAATCCCAGCCTGCAGGCATCAAAAGTTTGAAACACTCGTTAGAGCCCACTTAATTGCAAATGCAACCTCTCTTGAGTCTAAGTGTGAAAGACAGTTGGTGAAAAGTCGGTGCAAATCTTCGAGAAACTGAAATGACAAACACAATTGCATTTGGTTTTCATCCAGAAATGCAATTTCCTGAGGCCACTAAACAGGCGGACAACAATGAACGCGGTATCCCCGGAGGTTTTGCGAACACGTACCTGTATGATGTATGCATTTTTCGAAGGCGTAATATTTTCTTTGGCATACTTGGTGACAACTCTTCGTGTTCGTCACAAAACTCTTCATGTTCGTCATCTCTCGTCACATGTTGATTGAACACGAAGAGTTATCGCCAAGTATGCCAAAGAAAATATTACAAAGTGTTTTCATCGATTACTATGACTCTGCCCTTTGCAAGCAGTTCTCTGATGGGGAAGACCATTATGGAGGCACTGCCCATCCCCACCATGTTCCTGTGAACGCAACGGATTGTCAGCATTGCTGCATCGAACCGGAAAGGGTGCTTGAGTTTGGTGGAAGACAGTAGTAAAAATGGCACCTGGGGGGGGGGAGGAGGGAGGGGGGGGGGATAGAAAGGAGAGAGAGTTGAACAGATGAGCTTAGCGGAGGCTGATGCATCACCTTCAGAGATCAATAGCAGTTGTGTGGAATTGATTTTTATTTTTATCTCTCTCTCAATTTCACCTCACACTGCCTACTTACCACTACTCCTAAGTAGTAAAAAAAAAAAAAAAAAAAAAAAAAAAAAAAGTAGTAAGCATTCCTGTGGGAGAGCATTTAAGGGGAATTTGAGGAATCATAAAGGTATCAATTACAGTGATTCAGAAATGTAAAACCATCTCTGGTTCGGAACAGAAGAACTCAAAAGTTTCTTTGAATTATCTTGCCATATATTCCTGTTCACAGTNAAAAAAAAAAAAAAAAAAAAAAAAAAAAAAAAAAAAAAAAAAAACGATGCTGCCCCAGGGACGTTTCAGAGAGGCGACAGCATGCAGCTGAAGTCATGTTGTTTGATCATCTTGTAATCGGCATATTAGTTTAAGGCCTCAGCAAGGCAAGTGCATTGCATGTGATCGCTACAGCGATGCTCAATCGTCTTGGGGCAGTCTTGCCTCAGGGTTGCATCGAGAGTCTTTACCAATTTAAAATATATTTTTTATATAACGTCAAACGTAACTGCGCCGTAAACCGGAGGCAGAGAGGGAGAAGTGGACAAGAAACGATGGGCTATGTGTGACAAACTGTTTCGTCGGAGTTTCACCGACTCGTGTATGTTATATATACGCCAAACAGAGCTGCCTACTGTAAACCTTAGGGGCAGGGAGGGAGGGAGAGGAGGACAACAAACGGGGGGGGGGGGGSGGSKGGGACAAACTGTGTCATCGGAGTTTCACCGACTCATCAGGAGGCTGAACCTATATTTATATATTTATATTGTTTTTGGGTTTTGCCGGGCAAGTGGTCCCACGCCACGCTGGTAGCCTATTCGGCATCTTGTGCAAATTTAAAATTTGCCCCGATGTTCACATGCTATCTTTCCGCACACCCAACACTTCTTCTGCAATTGTGCACATTTGCAATTTTACCAAATTGCCCCGACTTTTGTTGACTACATCGACAAAGTCTTACAAGTGAGAGAATGCACTTTGTTTCCTTTGATGAATATGTGCAAGTTGGGACAAACCGATGAACCAACCCAGCAATCAACTGTCCAGCCTCCGTAAACTTTATTTAGTACAATCCTCTTTTCCTTTTTCTTCGCTGCCCTTTCCGGTTTTTCTTCGTTCCAGGGGAGGAGGGAGGAGGGAGGAGGGGGAGGGTTCGGTGAGGGTAACATGAACTGTTAAACATCTCCCAACCTACCAGTTCTCCACTATTCTTAGATGTCCTCTTCTCTTTTTTTCTTTCTCAGTTTTTCTAATTCTCTTAGATGTCCTCTTCTCTTTTTCCTTTCTTAATTTTTCTAATTGTTCACATATGCTAAGGTTTGTTATTTCTTCGAAATGAACCAAGCAGCTTAATTTTTCTAATTGTTCACATATATACAAAGGTTTTTTATTTCTTCGAAATGAACCTCATGAACCAAGTTCTATAGGAACCAAGCTCAACCAACCAGTAATCACCTTCTTCACCCAAGGACTACCTTCGTTCGTTCGTTCGTTCGAGTACCCAAGGACTACCTTCTTCACCCAAATACAACGTACGGTCATCATAGCTGTATTCGGGGTATCTTTGAGTCCAGATACAGCAATAATGACCGTATGTTGTATTCAGGTGATGAAGATCAGGTTGAGAAACACACTACCCCAACAGACTGCATCTTCCACCACATAGGACAAGACTCCTTTTTCTTTTTTCATCTTTTTTTTCCCTTTAATGGGACAAGACTTTTGTTAGCCTCAAGCATGATGAAACGCATTACCAGGGGCGTGGTCCCACTGGCAAAGAGGATCGGATAGAAATCCTGAATTTGGCCATGCTGTATGCAGACATACAGGAAAGCAGTTCCATCTCGATTTCCTGCTCCTGTCCTGGAACACGTCCAGATTCAGGCATTCAATCCGATGTCCTCTTGCTAATGGGACCACGGGGGGAATGTGTCCCTTAAGCAGCAGAACAAGGTCGTCATAAAATATCCTGTGTGCTGCGGTGGCCCGTGTGATGGAAAAGTCATTCAGTGTGTGGATCATCCTTGCGCAGGGGCCATGCTAATCTTCTCTGTGGATGTCCTGAAGGATGTGCGTAGATCTTCGTGAAGTACCGGTCACCGAAAATATCCAGCACGAGTGACCCCGAGAATCGGGAGAGAGAACCTCGATCGGCTGCACAACATCCGAAATCGGCGAAATGTATCTGGCTTACTCATTCGGAGTCATTCCTAGATGCGGCTCACTAAATTTGAAAGCACCCACACTGGTGCACACATATAATACAGTTATTATACTGCTAAAAAAGGAGGGAAAAAAAAAGAAAGACAAAACGAAGGTCGTGACGACCGCCAAGGTTGCAGTGAAGGCTGATTGCACTGTCCAGGGGACAACCAGTTGTGAAAAAGACTCAGAATTCATTATTAAATTTTCAAACCTAAATCAGTCATTATCATTCCTGGCAGCGCATGGATCGTTTTTAAAATTTTAAATCATTTGTCGCCAGTCCGATGACCGCATTTTGAAACCGTTCATAGTGAAGCTGCAGTACTACGTTCTTCACCCGAACAAAACGCCCGGCCATTATAGCTGTACTTGGGGGCAACTTTCAGTCCAGATGCAGTCAGAACGACCGGGCATTCTATTCGGTTGATTTAATGCTGCAGCCTGCTATTGTGAGCATTTTGACATTTTTTATTCACATTCTTATTACATGTCTGAAATTCTGAAACATCCTTTATACTTTGATTTCCCTTCTTTTGGTTCAAGATTGGACGGTCGGGGACGCAGTGTCTTAAACCACCAGTACTTGGCCCCTATATACTTAAACTTCCTATTCTGCATGCGCCTCCACCCCCACAGACCGAGAAAAGGCCAATCCATCGCCAACCGCGTACTTCACTTCCAAGAGTCTTCCTGTGTGGGGCCCGCCTGCCTTGTCCGTCATCTACGAAACCGACTGACACCTCAGAAAGTGACGTTATATATCGTATATCGATCATTGGATGCGCGCAGAGGTATATGCTTTTGCTGCGTGCAGAATCGGCAAGACGACTAGAGCCAGGGAGGGGGGGCGGGGGGGGGGGGGGGGGGGGGGGGGGGGGGGGGGGGGGGGGGGAGAGAGAGAGAGAGAGAGAGAGAGAGAGAGATCTGTTTTTCTTTTTTTTTTCTTCCCCCTCCATACATTGAGAGAGAGAGAGAGACAGACAGGGAGAGAGAGAGAGAGAGAGAGAGAGAGGGAGAGGTGGGGAGGGGGGGGGGGGGGGGGGGGGGGGGGGGGGGGGGGGGGGGGGGGGGGAGGGAGGGAGGGAGGGAGGGGAGCAGCAGCAGGACTGCACAAGATTTGAAGGTCACAGACTTCCGCATTTTTCATGCCTGGAATCATTGGCAAATTAAATCCTGAAAACTTGGAGTGGCGCAGACTGAGTGCTGACCTTTTCAGAATGCTAAAGGGAGGGGGTGGGAAAAATTCAGCAAAGTCTGAGAGGGGCCGAAGTGGGATGGAGGGGTGGATGTTTGTCCAGTCCTGGAAGCATAGGTGGTAGTCCCTTTCCCCTTCCTCTACATCTTTCCCCTCCTTCTCCCCTCCCTTCCATTGTACCTGGGCGATCCAACCCCCGTGCACCCCACCCAGTGGCAGTCAGTCTGTGCCGTAACCTCCCTATGTGTTGTCTAATTTCTTGTTTTAGAATGTAGATATGTGATCTTTTGCTTTGAAACTTTCCCATCGCATGTAAATGTCACTTTGTATTTGTTCTTTAATTGAATTGATGAACTCTGTTCCATCCCGGCGTTCTCCTTCCATTTCAAGAATGCATCGTCTCCACCAGATGGCCCAAATAATCGCCCGGGGGGCTGGCGCACTATTTTAAACATGTTTTCTTCGAAAGGGGTAGCTTGTTCTGGAGCCCGTGCCTCACAGAGGAGTGCTCTCCAGTCCCATGGCCACGGTTGTGAGGTGCCCAGTTGTCTCCATATTCGGTCCCACCGCCTCCATAGCCATATTGCTGCCGGGCATTGCAGCTGTTTCCCTTTTGACTTTGGATCTTAGCACCCAAAGTCTGTCTGCGCAATGCTCAGTTTCAAGTACTCGGAGTTTCCTTGGGGTTGGTCAAGCTTTGGGCCACCCTAGCCCATTGAGTGCTCTACCTCTTGCAATGAAGATCACACGTTCTACCTCAATAGATTTCACGGAAAACCAGCTATCTCTGAGTTTGATTGGCCATTCCAATCATCGTCTAGTTTTCACTAGACTCGAGGCGAGACTACAAAAACATGTGCACTATGGTCTCAGGCCATTTTCGAGCCGGGAAGGATGTTGTGCATATCCTGCACCGTGGGAGTGCTCGTCCCTTTGTTCTAGCCCCGTTCTGTATATCAGCCAGTTGTTGGTTGGCAAGGACCTATGTTCCACTTGCCATTGAAGTGAAGCTAGTTTCGCTGGCATGGCCCTACTCGCCCTAAACCATTTAACTGGTCGCAGTGTGTCTCTCCCCACCCGGGCCTTTAAATGTTTCATCCACCGTGCCTCCACCACATCTTTCAAATTTGCTCTTGGACGCAACATTCGGTAGGCTGCCTTGACTGAGAGAGACTGTAGCCGCCTCACCCCGGACCTCCCCCTCCCATATTGTCGAGTCCATATCCACTCATCGGGGTCTAGCGGGAGGAGCTCTTGGATTGTTTTTTTCGTCTTGTTGAAGTTTCAAAAATGACGTGCATACCTTCTAGTCACCTTTGGGAACTATTTTCAGTCCCGTAGGCAATACTTGTTTAAAAACTATTTTCAAATTTTATTCCTTATTTTACATTTCGTAAAGAATTCCGATACGACCCTGAGTCAAAAATTGCTCCATTTTTTTTTTCTGCATCACCTGATTTTTTTTCCCGTTTTTAACAGTTTTCTCCTTTTTGCTTTTGTTTTTTGTATACCTGCTGGGCCCTTGCATGGCCGGGCCGCCTGGTCAAACAAGGTGGCCCGGGCAGCCCTGCCGGTAGCCTAGTCACAAGACAATTTTTTATTTCTTATTTTCCTTTTAAGATACTTGTCATATACATAGAAGATACGCCTCTACTTCTTATTTTCCTTCTGGGATAATTTCACACCCCTCACTAAAAAGCCTAGGTATTCACCACATTGATGCAGTCGTGTGGTTGCAAACATCGAGCACAGCCTTACACACATCATTACGAAAGCGTGCATTGTTTTTATTAACAGGCCCTACTCAAAAAAGAACTTCACACAGTACTCCATTCGCACACCAACAGGACAAAACACAAGCATTGCCAACACTCGGACAATCGCATGGCTTTTCTCAAAATCCAGCACACCTTCCTAAACGGTATCCGCACAGCGTCCAGCCGCTGGCTTGCCTGGCGTCGGCGGGGTAGTCGTTCACAAATCAAGCCTGCCTGCAGGTCAGCCATTCACAAATGAAATCTGACAGGCAGCCATTCACAAATGAAGTCCCGGGCTCAGCCATTCAACTGCTGGCTGGTTTGTCTGGAGAGTGCGGGATCATCCTTCGCAAATGAAGTCTGCAGGGCAGCCATTCACAAGAAAGAAGTCTGTGGCGCAGCCACTTAACCCCTTCCCCCTGTGCCTTCACGTTCCTAGGCCGTTAACGCAGCGGCTGAATCGGCCTGCCATGCGGGGCTGTATTAATCGGTGTCAGAGGGGGCCTAATAATGGGGTAGATAAAGATGGGCTTACCTACCATCTTCACCCCAATAGAATGACCAGTCATAACCATATTTGGTGCAATTTTCAGTCCTGATACAGCTATAATCACCGGGCATTCTATTCGGATGAAGACGGTAGTGGCCAAACTGGAGTCTGCAGGGCAGCTGTTCGCAGCTGAGGTCTGTATCACAACTGAGCTCTGCAGGTGAAGCCTCTCACAAATGAAGTCCTGTGAGGCAGTTATTCACAAAACTCTGCTAACAGCTATAAGAAATTTAACCACCAGGCCTGAAGGCGAGCTCCCACGCTTTACCTACAGGCCCTGCCCTGGTGAAGTCCTGTGAGCGCAGGCCTGACATGATGAAAAAGAGGATTCGATGTGAACATGTACCTACTAACCGTTCACACCTGCTTGACACGACCATTTTCAACCGCATAGAATGCCTGGCCATTTTCGCTGTATCTAGACTGCAAGGTTGCCCAAATGCAGGTGAATGAGTAGCTGCAACAGACACTTGATCCGCCCATGACATCATCAGAAACCACGACAGCTGTAACCCGAACCCATGGGCAGAACCATCTAGGTGGAACCTCGCGGGCGGAAGCATTCTCAGAAGAACCATCAGGATTACGGACCATTCGATATCAGTCCAGCGTCAACGACCTCACACGGTCCTCAGCCATTCCATTTCAAAGAAGGATGATAGCAACAAATCCTGGCACGTCGACAATGAAAGCAAAAGTTTAGGTCCACCGAGGCATCCATTTGAAGTGCAACGACACGGAGGAGAGTAGCATGGCCCCTGTGCAAGGATATGAAAAAAAAAAAAAAAAAAAAAAAAAAGAACGCAATTGAACAGGGCCTTGGACTAGAACATGATACACCGCCATATTCTTTGTCGCCTGTGCGTGTGGAGAGTAATGGAGCGAGGCCCTTCGTTAGCAGTTTGTTCTAACAGAAGTCTGTACATCTGCAGACATAACTCATTACCCAGCACTTTCCATGACTTCTTTCCAAAAACACTTTGCCACTGCCACTGCCACTGCCACTCTGCCACTCTCCCAAACAGTGCTTGATGGCTTTATCCTGCATCTGTCACCATCGAAAGAGCCCAACAACTGAGGGAACACAGAGAAAAAAAAAAAAAAAAAGGCCCATGAACAGCAAACCTAGCAATCCGCCACACTCTAGAGACGGACAAACAACTCTTACTCTTATTTCATGCATGTAGCATGCATTATGAAGGAGACCTGGAATGCCAAACTCATTCCGGGAACCATAGCCTGTCGTGAAACACTAGTCCATCACTGGATTTGGGTCATTCTCACACTTGCACTTTTTTTTTTCGACTAAAGTCTGGACATGATTGCTGTCGCATTCGTCCACCTCCGACTGGAATTGCGGTCAGATTCATTCAGGAAGGTCCCAAAGTGAGTATACCCTTGACAGTCCTCATGCGCATGTCAGAAGTTAAAATGCATCGACGAAATTCGGAAAACGTTTGAGAAACAAAAAGAAAGCTTCACTTAAAAACAAGCCGGGGGGGGGGGAGGGGGGGAGTTTTCAAAAGCTCCATTAAAAAAAAAAAAAAAAAAAAAGCCTGTGAGTTTTCACAAAATTACAGCGAGGAAAAAATTATCCATTTTCATCGCTAATCTGCATGTTAAAAAGGCAGCGAAAAAGAAGATGAACTCGTTCCAGACGGACAAACTTTGCTACCAGGGTTGATTGCTGCTCCTTTTTTCTCCTTTTTTTTTTCCCCTTTTTTCTTTTGCTCTCATTCCTTCCTCCATAGAGTTTGTTTTAATGGCTCCAGTGGAAGAAAAGATTAAGGAAAAAACAAAACCAGAATGTTGCTAACAGGACATCAAATGGCATATACAATTCAGTGAAATCCGCAAAAAAAAAAAAAAAAAAAAAAAAAAAAAAAAAAAAAAAAAACGCAAGAACTGGTTCTGTTTCTGCAATGCCAAGTTTGGGCCTCACTATGCAACAACTCACCACATGCACAAGAGTCAAAAATTAAGGTGCCGTATCTTTCAATGTTCTAGCGGAAGATTCATTCTCATTTTCCATGTTGCGAGACTCATGGAGCGAGGCCCTTTATCCACCAAAGTAACATTCATGCACTCGTCTCATTTTTAGAAAGGAGATTGTTCCCACATCCTCTACCATCTTCTCGCAAATAAAATGTGAAAGCTTGCGCTTCCGGCCTTTTTCTTTTCTTTTTTTCTACTGTCACATATATCTGACTCTTCTTTCCATTCTTTTCCCTGATGGGCCACATAGGGATTCGGCATCAAACCGATCAGAATTAATAACACAGTTCATTTTCCGCTTCAGAAATCGCCCTGAACACAGGACCTAGCTCAGCCAGCTGGTACACCTATGGACTGTTGAAATACAGACATCACTCCGATGCCCAATCAAATCCGACGAGTACATAACACTGAATTGAACTGCCACCGGTGAGAGTCCGAAGATGTTTACTTTAAGGTCGTCGCCCTTTTCCTACCAAAAAAAAAAACAAAACCTCTGAGTACATTGATGTGCAAAACTCTTCGGGGATGGACGATGCGTGAACAGAAAAGTAGGCTGGCTCAGTTCATAGTACTTCATACCAACAAAAAAGACACATAGGAGAACCGGCCCGGAACACAAACCTTGTTGCAACTTACCTAATCAGGCAACTACGAGATACAAAGAGTGCGGAGCTGCTACACTGCTGTGAAGAGTGAGAATGCTGCTCCTGGGAAGATCCTCTTCAGCATTGGCAGCGAAGCAGCAAGGAGAGACAAAAAGAGCTTGTAGCATTGGCAACGAAGCAGCAAGGAGAGACGAACGAGGAGGAAGGAGAGTGCGCACCCTCTACACAACAGAGCACCTACAAGCTTTCTGCTGGCAGGCAAGAGAATAGCGCCACACTTCCAGAGACCGTAGTAGGCGATCCCTGAAGTAAAGCAACTATGTAAGATTCAAGATTAAAATATATTTATAAAAAAAAAAGAAAAAAAGATCCACTCGACTGCAGGGATTTCAAACCCAAAATATGTATGCCCAATCCTGCACCGATCCCGACTCCTACCCTAAGAACGAAACCACAAGCCCTGATTGAGCTGCTCATTGTGGCCTCCACACGCTTGTGTGCAATGTCATCATGGTGAAGAAACACACACACAGGACAGATAACAAGTTTAACAAACAGACAAAAACAAAAAAAAAATCAAGTCCATTCAACGAACAGAGAAAATGAGAGGATCATCCAAAGCAGGTGCAGTGAGAAACGAGACGTCCTTGTGGACTCCACACACGCAGCTACTAAATAATCCTCTGGGTAGTCGAGAGTGAAAACGTACCAGACAGGAGAGTTAAAATGAGCCCCTCGAAGTCGAAAAGAACGGCTACCCCCAAAGGGGAGTAAATGACCAGAAATGGATCCGCCGGCCTTCCAGCAAATGGGAGAAGAATCATATCATTAACCACTCGAATCCGATGCACTGTTTGATGTTGATGGGGGAGGGGAAGGAACTCTCCACCTGAGTGCGGTTGTGCATGGGATCGATCGTGTATAACACCATACACTGTTCATTCATCGCACCTGCAAACGCTGCAACCAACTTTCTGGACGTTAATGCGCTCCGCTGGTTTTTGTGATTAGTGTGGTTATTACCCCACACAGCGGATAGGATGCAAGACTCAGCAAGAGAACTGCACTCAGCAAGAGAACTCAGCGGATAGGATGCAAGACTCAGCAAGAGAACTGCAATCAGCAAGAGAACTCAGTGGATAGGATGCAAGACTCAACAAGAGAACTGTACGTACAAATATACTTTTCGTACGAGAAGAAAAACCTGGAGATCCATCCACCATACCTCCTCCCACCCCAGCCCAACCGTCCCTTGCCACTGCTCCGTTGACTCTCAAGGATTTTCTTTCATTCTCCTTGTACACCCCACCATCTCCTGTGAAAGACGTCCAGAAGGAATCACAAGAGGTGCAATATCGGCACAGCAATACGTCATCACAGAGAGAGAGAGAGAGAGAGAGAGAGAGAGAGA